>PYAF01001876.1:1869860-1896703 GCA_007407185.1 Glycine tomentella
AAGTTGTCAGTTGTCGTAACTTGATCTTTCACATCAATAGCTGTCCCCATATAATTACAATTAATATACAGCTCCAGGAACAATAACTTGTAGTCATTCAATAAGAGTTGGGCGATGGGAGTTTTGCATGCAATTTTACCTGTAATACGCTTGTTTGGATCAAAGATGAGCATCTTCTCTAGCAAGTCAACCGCACCAGGAGACATGTTGGGAAATCTAGCAGAAAAGTTTTGCTTTGGATATTGGGGAAGCTGTTTTACGTATCTACGAGCATTATCACTTCGTAGAAATCCAAGGCTGGCATCATCGGGTGAACCTATCAGCTTTTTGAAAGAAAAGAAAATTGTCATGCTAGAGTTAATTTTAAATCAGAAAGAGATCTGAAAAGGATCGGAGAATGAGAATTTGCATTCTACCAGGAAACTGCATAATCTGAATCTATTGTTCGCAACTGTGAGTTGGCAGCAAGCTAGAACACAATGAGTTAATGACTATATAAGCATTCTTAATTTAACCAAGTTTCATCTCTCACGTGCATGGTTTCCTTATGTTCCCAAAAAGTAAAAAAGGAACATATGGGACAAATGTAGAGCCAAAGAGAGTACAACTATTTGATGTTTTTCCATAACAATATGCTATGGTCATGTGGAGAAATTATTGTATGGCAAGGAACAAACGTACCATGTCCCATAAATAAAAATTAAGCACTTAAAAAAAATTGAACTTCAAAAAACTGGGATTCATTTTCATAGTTTTCCATTTAGACATCATTCCCATTTACATTTCCCTCTTTATTAGAAATTTCCTTTCTGACTCTTGAAGTAACAAGATTAACAAGAGGTCGATATGGACGGAAATAACCCAAAGGTTTAAAAATAATCAAGGTACCGACAGCATTTTAGCGAAGCTTGACACCCAAAATTCACAATCACATAAAGCTGTAGAAGTTGGAAGTTGGAACTCTAATTTGCAAATAGATCCAACATCCAGTTCTAAAAGAGAGCAAAGAAATACAAACAAACAAGAACATAATCAGTCTTAATATAATTATGCTAGCTAATTCAGGAGTTTCAAATCAAGCTAATACCTCTGTGATAAGTCTCAGCTGATGAACATAATCTTTGCCAGGAAAGAGTGGTTGTCTTGTTATGATTTCACCAAGTATGCAACCAACAGACCATATATCAATGGCTGCTGTATATTCTGAACAATTAAGAAGCAATTCGGGAGCTCGGTACCATCTAGTGACCACATACTCAGTCATAAAGTCAGTTTCAGATGTAGTTCTAGCAAGACCAAAGTCCGCAATCTTTAGGTCACAATTGGCATTCAATAGCAAATTACTAGGCTTTAGATCACGGTGCAAAACATTCGCTGAATGTACATATTTGAGCCCTCGTAACAATTGATACAGAAAATACTGGGGCAAAAAAAAAAGGTTCTTATGAGTGGCTGTAAGAAAGAAAATATAAGAATTATGCTACAGTGCCTGAAGCCTTGGAGACCACATGAAGTCCATGCAGTGAAATAGATGGTGTGGAACCCACAAGTGAGGTAGGAGACCTACATCACCTAGTACACGGATCAAGCTTCATCCAGTCTACAAGGTTCTAAGCTCTTGTTCCCAAGTACAATTACATTTTATCTATTGTTATATATAACCATGAATGTCACATTCATGTACCAATTTAATTCAAAACAAGCAGAATACAATTACTGAGTAAAGTCAAAGGTAATTCAGCATATTAATGCAAAATGTAAAGCTAATTCGTATTAAAATGTTTCCACTTGTCTGTTGTAGAGAAAGTGAAAAACATTATACACATCCAGCACAGATTTATATAACATTTTTAACATAACCAGAACAAAATTTTGTCCACAAATATTATCAGTGATGAAAACCAAAGCATGATCTTTCTCAATAATCGAAGTTTATTAATGACAACAGAATGATGTAACAAGAATCAAGACCAGAACCAAAGGTACAAGATGCAGAAATTTTTTCTGTAAAGAATTGCTCAAATAAAAGTTAATAATAGGTCTACACTTTTGAGAGTGGCTACCATATAAAGTTTATATGCAAAGGAAAAAAGAAAAATCTGGTAAGCCAATAAATTCAGGCCAAAAGTGTTTGTTCAAATCCTGACCAAGGCAAGATATGTATCATTGTAGTGACAAAATCAGTAGTAGTCTCAAGTTTAAAACATACTGGGTGAAATTTATTTACACCATTGACATTATTTTGGAAGTAAAACTTCAAAGTAAGTAAGAGCAATGCCACTACACTATTGTTGCTGCCACAACATTGCACAACTACAAAAAAAAAAAAAAAAAAAAAAAAAAAAAAACACTATTTCAGTTTGACAGAAAAACCGAAAAAGTGAAAGCCAGGCCTATCAAACTCAGATGGAACTAGGGCTGCTAAAAAAAAAAACTAGTTTTAAAGAAAATAACCATAACTAACAATAACTAGTTATATAATAACCAGTTATATAAAAGTAGTTATAAAACTATAACCAATTTTATAGAAATGGTTATTTCAAATAACTTAATTTTTATTTAAAAAATAGTTATAGTTATAAAACTATAACCAGTTTTATAGAAATATTATTTCAAATAACTTATTTTTATTTATTCATAACCGGTTATATAACTAGTTTTAAATATAACTAGTTATATTCATAAACTAGTTATGGTTATAGTTATTATAACCACTTATAATCTAGTTATTTATTAGTTATGGTTATGGTTATTTAAATAACCAAACCATGAGCACCCCTAGATAGAACTGCATGACAACTGTGCAATATTGCACACTTGAGACCACAGAGATATATGTTTAGTACATCTACTCAATCCTATTATTTTTAGTTTTATCTTCAGTTTGTGAAAAAGTACAACCAAAGGAGAATACATCTACCAACCCATTAGCTATAAAGCCTTTCAACTAAGTAGATTAAAAGTCATATGCTAAAAGTAGTTAAAGTTCTAACCCGACAATGATCATCAGTCAATTGCTGATTGGAACGAATTATTTGATGCAGATCTGTGTCCATTAACTCAGAAACAAGGTACACATCATTGAAGTTTTCCTTCTGTGGAGGACGTATAATATCTTTAATGGACATAATCTGCATTGGATAAATAATTGATAAGCAAGCAGTCAGTCCACTTTGCTTGATAAATGCTAACGAAGATTTTAGAAACAAAATCCAATGAGGAAAATCCAATCAAGCACATTTCATGAATCAGAGACTACAAGACTAGTATAGCTAGAGACTGACTGACAACTAGACAAGTATTTTCTTAGACTTAGATCAAAAGATTTTACATAATCTGACTTTAATAAATAAAACTTGTCATAGTAAAGCTAATCACAATCTGCATTTAATCATAAATAGAACATTTGAATAAAATTTGAGCAATGATATCAAGAAAATCCTACTCAAGCATAATGTGATACGCTTTATGATATATTTTAATTTATTCAAAAACATGCTTGACCATGCTAAATTGAGATTGTAAGAATATGGAGATAGACATATAGCATTGACTAAGTTGCTTAGCTTGTTAAAATTTCAGCCCAACAGAGCACAAATCTACACATCAAACGAAAATATCATGTATATCATATTTGTGCATCGCACCACAGGATGTTGCACTGTGTCACTTGTTCAGTAAGAAAATTAAATGTTACAGATCAAAGCTTTTACAGATGCAACAGAAAATGGGGTAAGAAGCAAGGAAAGGAAGAAATATTTGGTCAAATAGGAAAATTTCAGACTGCCACAGATGAAAATAAACAATAACATCAAGGAAAACAAGGTGTATAATGTCAGAGTGCAAGTAAAATAGTATCAAACTTACATTTGCATGATCCATGTGCCGAAGAAGTTTAATTTCCCGTAAGGTCCTTTTGGCATCTATTCTGTTGTCAAATGCATTGCCAATCTTCTTAATGGCAACTTCCTCGCCTGTCTCTGCATTTACAGCAGCGCTGAAGGAAACAAAAAATTGTGTTACTGTTCCTCAAATCCTTTTTGCTAACAGAAAATCTATGTCACATGGATGACAAAAGTGAACTCCTACTCCTAGTCAGACCCCAAATTTTAATAAACCATCCATAACACATACATTGTACACCATGTAATTGAGTTTTAAAATACAAAGAACTATGCTATTAACAGCATCAATATCACATAAGTCATGAGCACACAGAGATACCAGAAGAACGACCCCATCTGATTTTCCACTTTGACTTAAGCAGAATCATAGTATCAGTATATTATCTAATGAGACAATTGGCCGACATTTTAAAAACTACAAAGATAGTAATCTAATGAGTAACATATGATTCATTCAGCTCATGAATCCCATCAAGACATGGCAAATTGGTAATTATCCTATATCTTAAAAAGAAAATAAGAAAAATTCAAGCTTAAAAGTGGTCTTCATCATCATCAAGCCAAAATAACCAATTCAATATTCATTCACTCAACAAACAGACCAAACATCAACTTAAAGTCAATTCTTAACAAAAGGGGTTTGATTGATTAGTAGCAAAAACTAGTTCTTGCTCCTTAAGTCAGCTCAAAACAAGGATACCCCTTTACACAAAAAAAAAAAAAAGAAACGAAAACAACAACAACAACAACAACAAATGCTAATAAATTCAGCAAATTAAGAGTTTTGGGCTTACCAAACAATACCATAAGCACCTCTACCGACAGGGCGAATAGGAGGGACATACTTTCTGGAAACTTCGAAGAGATTGCCATAGATATTGTACTGAACATAGCGTCCACCATGAGTTGGTACTCCTCTGATGTTGTTGTGATCACCTGACTCAACAGCAGACATGTCTTGTGTGTGTGTGTCTATCACCTCTTCTCTTCTTTTCAACTCAAATCAACACCAACACCAAAAATAACTTGGAAGGAAGAAGAAAGATGAGAGACCCAAAATAAATAGGGTGATTCAGAGTGGAAAAGAAGCAAACTTTCTGACACTTGAGTTTGGAGACAAGAGAGAGAGAGAGAGAGAGAGACACGCATGTGTGAACCCGTGAGAACTTATTGACTTTTCTTTTCACTTCTTTTTCATCAACGTTGGTGTGCTGTCTGTGATTTTCCACTTCAAATCCTTTTGTTTCTTCCCCCATTTTTCTATTACTATTTTCATTTCCCTTTTCGTTTAAATCATTGTTTAATTAGTCTACATATATACTTCAAAAGTATATATTTTATTATGTTTGTAAAAACTATTGACTATAAAATGGAAGAAATATCTACATATATACTTCAAAAAACAATTCATAATTTTAAAAGTATATTTACCCAGTGACAAGCGGTTGAAACAAACAAAATAAATACATATCTAATGAAAAAAGTAGGATAATAAAAATAAAATTATTAGAAAAAATAAATAGAAAAGAGATTAAATATTCATTTAAGAAAGTGTTCTCAAATAATATGACGAAAATTCTAGGAGAAATTAATAATTAAAAATATAAATCATTGTATATATAATACAAATCAAACTCGACAATTATAAAGAAAAAGGAAATCCACCCAAGTTGTAAGTAGTGCAACATTTATACAAACAATTAAAAAAAAATAGGAAGAAAGGTGAGAAGATAACATAAATAAGGAAATTCCTTAAAATCTAACTCACCAAAAATCATTTACCTATACTCAAAATCCTATTACAATTGAAATGTGAAATGAAATAACCGTGAGATCTTTATCTTTATATATTAAAAAAAAATTATACAAAGATTAAACTTGATGTTCATTGCATTCTTGAAAGTAAATAAAAACGCATAACAAAAATAAAAGCAAACTAAAATGAATCAAAATTACCTCTCATCATTATAATTGTAAACAATTGAACTTAATTATTCTAAGTTCTCACTCTCATTATAGATGGTGTATTAGAATATTTTTTTAGTGTGAAGCTTAAGGATAAAAAAAGCTTTTATTTATACATATTCTACCATAAAAAAATACATTTAATAATCATTATTATTGTAATAACAATTATTGAAAGTTTGACCTTACAAATTCAAAAATGTTTAAACCACTAAATATAATTAAACATGTTTTTTTATTCACCAAAAATATATTTTCACAGTTATCCCACCCTTCTTTTTCCTTTTATATATATAAAGATTTTCATATATTGCTAATATAATTTGCACTGATCAAAGTCAAGTCAAAGAAGTTTCAGGACAAACAATATGAATACAACTTCTCAAAAATGATATTAGTACAAAATCCAAGTCCTCGTCAACGTAGCACACGACTGGAATTGGTTTAGTCTTTAATTTGAACTGTCATTCTTACTTACAAATAGCAAAATGGTGCTATCAAAATGGAAACTCTCTGAAGGAATAAAATGTAAATTATCAGTAAATTTTATAGTCAACGTTCATTTTCCCTTTAATCAAAATCTGTGCTTTCTTATGCAAAGCAAATTAGTTAGTCTTTTTTTTTTTTTTTGTGTTGGTCCATACTCCATAGTCAGTCTTCGTTTCTTTCTCATTCTTCTGCTTGCATTCCTTGTTTTCATCCCTGGCCCCAGAATTGGGCCTTGAATTTGCAAAAGATGGAAACTTTCCCATTTTGTGGTCCAAAAATGAATAGATACAAAATCCATAAGACATGCCTCGGAAATATAGGCTGTCCTCATATGAAAACTCTGATACCTTGATGTCTTATCCAATTTATACTTTCATCCATTCCATAATTATTATTTTACAGAATCTAATATAAAATCTAATAATAATATGCTAACAGAAATAAGTACCATGAAGAAACTATCATACTATGCTAACAGAAATAAAAACCATGAAAAAACTATCATACTATAAATTATGGGACAATCCCTTGTAATATCTGAGTTGCATTTAAAACCTTTTGCAACTTAAATTTATTTGAAAGGGTTAGTTTTGCATACTTTGATCCATATTTTTTGTTATGAAAAGATGCAATATGCAGAGTTTACACCTTTTAACCAGTCAATTGTTAGCAAAATTAAAGTAACACATAAATTTTGAAAAAATAGCATCTGAATAATTTTCCTCCAACCACTAAAGATAGCACAATCTATGATTGTTGGCAATTATCAATTCACGAATGACGAGTCAACCCCAAAAGAAATCTTCAGAATACCTTAGAACATGGGTTAATGATAAAAGGTGATAGAGTGAATCAACAACGGGGCAGATTGACTTATCATATGCCAAAGCAATTTGACAAGTCAATCGACACTAACACCCTTGGTAATAAATAACCTTTATCTGTTTCTATCCAAAAGAAAGTAACGAAAGCTTGATATACAAAACAGATAAAGGTTCCATTAATCAGTGAAGCACGAATCAGAATTTTGCATGATATATAACCCAATATCCATTTTTTTTCTAAAAAAATCTTGCATTTATTGAACATTTAGGTTGCAAACAAAATAATTTAGACCAGATAAATTCTCAAATATTAATATTATATCTGCATGATATATTAATATTACAGTTGAAGCAGACAGAGCAGAATTATATGCTACAAACAGTTCCAAATTTTTTCTGAAACTGTGCAAGAGTCCCATGAAATTTAGGATCACTAACACTGTGACATTAACCCACAAAGAAAACACACAAATTGCAGATAAGTAAACACAATTTTGCATACAGCAAAAAGAGTGCTTATCTATTTCAATCTCAAACAGTATACACAAATCCAGGTTTCCATTTGGATAAGCCCATTAGATGCACATCATCCCAAATTCACAAATCAACATAAGCCACAGATGGAACACAAAAATCAGTTAAGTGTAACATCACATTTTTCACCCAGTAATAATAAATAATTTTCCCAATAATCATGAAAACTGCTAAACTTAATCATATGAGGTAAGCTAGTATCACACTCCTTGTTAGAAAGTCGCCTTAATTGCGATCTCCCCTAACCCGCCTTAATTGCAGATTCTTTGGGTTGCTTAATTGTAGCATTTAAGGGGGTGTTTAGTCTCACAACAACTAGAGATATAACTTAAACACTTGGAGAATCCTCACCTTTCAAGTTAGTTTTATAGGGTTAAGCCCTTAACCCAAATTCTAAGATAATATCATAGTTTATCTTAGATCTATTGTTGGGCCACATGTATTTTCCGCACTCAAGGAAAGTAAACTTGTTATGAGGAAGAATGTTGAAAAATTGCCTTAATTGTAGTCACCCTTAACTCACCTTATTTGTGACTTGTTTGGACCGTACTAATTGCAACATTGAAGGGGTATGTTTAGTCTATCAACGACTAGAGATATGACTTAAACAAAACTTATAAAACTTGAGCAATTCTCACTTACAAACCAGTTTTGTATGGACAACGAAGATTAAAATTTATTACAAACTACAAAATCATAAACCAGACTTATTAAATAATAAGTGAAATCCACAAAATGTTATAATTTCTAATTAGTTTCAACTAATAATAGAGTTCTTTTAAAAAAGTATGTTAAAAAGTGTTTTAGTCTAAATCACAATACAATTGGGTTAATTTGATTAACTTAACTCTTACATGAATTAAAAAAAAAAAAAAATCACCTCTTCCCGTGCCTTCATGGATGTAATTCATGTAGTAAATGCTGGGCCCGTTCAATCTGACATATGGGCTGACTAAAAGGACCAAAACAATGAATAACAAATCAGAGTGAGGCTTAGGGTTCGTGTGAGCTTGAAAATGAAGAGATGAGATACCTGCCTTCACTTGATGATTTGGGGCAGGGATTCCATGTTCTGAAGTAATAATAGGTTAGTGTTTGAAAATTTGAAGCATTGGGTTCAGAATCTTCAGAAATATGTAATTTGATATTAAGTATTTAAGTTTGGATGCAGTTCAACAAATTACCTTAGTAAATCAGTTCAGATAGCTTAATTGTTTTTTTTTTAAATGGTTTGGTTATTAAATTATTTTAAGTTTGTTTTTCTGTGGTTTGATTCAGTGTGGTTTGGTTCACAAGAGGCTTTTGCACATCCTAGTTGATAAGATAAATAAATCCAGTGATTACAAGAATCACTATAACAGGATATTTTGAAAAAAATAGAATGTGATGATAAGTTTATTTTGCTGATCATATGATCAAATCCAACCTATACAATGCTCATTGACTAAATATTAGAGGCAAAGCTTGTACACTGGATTTTATTACAAAATTTTGATTGCAAACCTCTAGCACACTGCTATTATCAGAAAACTAAATAGGAATACAATTTATCTGGTCTGAATACATATGGCTAAGGAACAGTGGGAGCAGGAACAATTTGCAATTTTCTGCGAACATCTTCCAAGTCTTCATGAAAATGCCGCTCATAATATACACACATAAGATCAGTGGATTGCATGCCAGCATGAATGGCCCAGGGGAAGTAGTGATGGTAAAACAATGTTCTCTGCTTTTCACTGAATCTAGTCGTGCCCCCTATAACAGACAGCAGACACATAGGAAGGCCCATCTGCTCAAACTCAATAACCTTCAGTGCTGTCTCCCCAATCAAGTTAGTAGGAAGGTCAAAAAGGGTGTGCCAGAAGTCATGCACTTCACGAGCCCGCATGGCTACATAGGCCAGTTCATCTGTGTCCATGAACCGCACAGGAGGTCGATCATCTGGTGAAAAGTTCCTAGATCCCATAAACCTTGCATAGGCAGCACCAAAGGTGTTTGCTGGCAGGTCCCAAGCATGTCCTACTTTTGCAGAAACAACACGAGGACGCTCCAATAGTACAGCCTATCAATCAGGAATATGGAAAAAAAAATGATTGGTTTTTGCTGTGATATAATTGTATGTTTCAACAAGCAAAGTAAGAATGCCAATTATTTTAGTGATAACTATTTATAATCACTTTATCAGTAGGTTCAGGGGCAAACCATCCCCTCATCTTAAACTCTGTTACACCAAAATAAATAAACTGAGTAAATAGTTCATGCACTTCTACATTGTCATATAATCACAAATCACCATGTATGATAAATTTGTTGATTTAAACAATAACTACCTCAAAAGTTATATCAATCATGATTTCTAATTAATTAACTATGTAAAAAATTTTACTCTGTCAGTGCATGGAAATTAACTATCGTGATTGCATGCCCAGCAAGCATCCAAAAGAAAAAAATGTTTTAACTAAAGGGAACTCAACATTCAACAACACAACACAGACAAGGACAACATCCACATAAACCAAAAACAAATAAGAGTAAAACAAATAAGAGTACAACAAGATAAACTGACTCACCCTCCCTTCAGGGGAACTCTTCATCCTCTGAAGAACTCTCTCAAAAGCAGGCTTTCCAGTTGTCTCACCAAGAGCTGCTATCAAATCCGCTCTTCGAGGGTCCAACAATGCCCCCACCGCCGAACCCACTGCCACAGCTGCCTGCTGCCATGTCTTCAGCCGGATTCTACCACCTTCTATCATTGCAAATAACTAACTACCTACCTTTGCCAATCTGAACTAACACAAACACATCATTATTTTCAGAAAGCCAAACAAATTCACCAATTGTGATTCCACTACTGTTGAGAATAAACAAAACCAAATAAGCGGGAATGATAAACATTGACATTTAACATTAACAAGAAATATGAGGAACCAAAACCATTGGTATGGAATTAATTATAGGAACCTTAAAAACCATAAAACTTCAAACCGCAGCCAAATACAAACAGCGATTATCAACCACGCAAGTCTAAAAAATTTACCAGCAACAAAAATGTCAGAACATGTAAACCTAATCAAAGACTTCCAGCGCATGAAACCAAAGAAAATAATCAGTTATCAGATTAATTACCAAAACGACACAGAAAAAAGAAGAAAATAAAAACCCTAATTCCTTCAAGAAACAAAAATGGAGAGTTTATTAGAAGCAAAGGGTGAAGGATGATGATACCTGAAAGAAGAATCAAAATGAGAAGAAAAGTTTCGACTTTCGAGGATGAAGAAAACTCTGTCTCGCCTGATTTTACCGTCAAGGGAAGGGATGACACGAGGGTTGTATTAGAATAAATAATTAACTTTATTCCTAATTTAAGTTTCTTAAATAATAAAATTATATAACTAAATTTTTAAATATTGAATATTTATCAGTTTTTTTTAACTGCAAATATTTATCAATTAAATCCTTAAATTGGTATATTTTACTATTAACGTTTAAAGATGAATTTGATGAATTTTTCAACTTGTTATGAATTCTAATATTACTTATATATTATTTTAGAAACTATTTAAGAAAGAAAGTAGTTCTTTAACAATGAAATTGATTTTTTCAATACATGAAGATATATTTGTTTGTATATTTGAAGCCACCATGTTACGCATCTTCCTATTTTACTTTTTATTGTTTTTCAACAAATTATTAAAATAATTTAATTTTTCAATTGACTGTTAATATTTTAAATGAATTTCACTCTTTTTTTTACCTTGAAGACAAGTTAAATAGTGTATAGATTGTTTTTTAAGAAAAAATTAGTACGGTTCATTTTAAGGTCAAGAAGATAAGTTAAAATAAGTTAAAACAAGTTTAAACTTAGTCGCAAATTGCATGTTTTTAAATCTTTTTGAGGTAAATTGTACTGATGTACCAGAGATTTAGTTAAAGTAAACATTATTTACCCATCAAAGAAAAAAGTAAAGCACATTCGAGCCTAATACTAAATATAAAAAGAAATGTTTATTATCAATTAATTCAAGATGAAATTTCACAGAAGGTAACTTCAATTAAAAAGGTTGTAGAAATTATAAACACTACGTCCGTACATGTGGCCTCTCCACCAATTCATTTGGTTTTCACAAGATCTAACGTCAATTGATCAGTGAAATTGAAATACAGCTAGTTCTCTCCATTCCAAATCGAAAATATACCATCGTTAAACACTACAATCAATTATCTATTGATTGTGACGGTTTTAACATACGTATATATGATACATGTTCTTCTTATGATAAACGGTCATTCGAGCAAACACCAGCGTTACAAAGATCTGTAGGCACAATAAAGCTTTTTATATACTTCGTAATTTGTTTGACATTACACATAACATCCCCACTCACACATATACATTTCAGCTAAATACTATTATCACCTAAGTAACAAACCAACTAAAGACCGAATACTACTAACAATCCTACAAAAGAAAACCCCCAACAACTGACAACCCATCAACACCTACCAGAGTTAGGCTACTGCATAATTAGTGAACTACTTGCATGTCTCTGTTACGGCCTGGGGAACGATCATTTACAGTTTTATCAAACCTCACAGAGGTGAGCAAAGTATCGCGACTAGTCATAACGGCTTGAAAAAATCCATCCACTCCCTTTGCAAGAAGATCAATTCCTTGTGAAAGCTTCTCTGCAGCCGCACGTAATTCCTCAACAGTCTTCATTAGTGATTCTGTCTCAACGGTATCTACACCAGCCTGGATGGTATGATATAATGTCTTCACGGAGGCATCAACAGCTTCCAACTCGTTTAACACAGTAAATTTACCACCAGAAAATCTAAATCTAATTTCCTCATTTACAAGATTCTGCAAACTTCTAAAAGCTGAATCCCATGCATGTATGTCGCCCACATTCAAATCTGACAACTTCTTTGACGAGCCAGAGAATGCCGCAGTGAACACCCTGCAAATAAATACAGTCTCCACCTTAACTCCATACATAGCTTGCATCAAAACCTTACCTTTGGCAGAATTTTTAACCTTAGGAAGATCAAGTGACCCCACAAGATTATCTAACATGGAACTACATTTCTCAATTCTAGGGTTCCTAGAACTAACATGCTGCCTCCAATCATCAAGTAGGGAACATGCCTGAAGATGCTGCTTTGAAGAATCAGCGTCTAAATTGTGCAGTGCACACTTAAGAGGAAGGTTTCCCTGATTCAGACGTGAAAGCTCAGAGCTAAATGCATTGCAAATGTCTAGCAACTTTGCACTTATGTCCAAGTACACATCAATCCATTTGTCCTCCCAATCACTCACAGGAAGCTCAAGGGCTGTCATCAGGGTTCGTATGTCATTGTGACTTTCACAAAGTGACTTCATAGCTAAAGTCATCCAAGACAAGGTGAGGATTTCATCCTTGCTTTTGGGCATAAGATTTTTCAGCCTCTCTGCCAATGTTGCCTCAAAAGCTTGCAATACTGCAAGAAGTTGTGGAGACATGCGAGACCCTTTCGGTGATATCATTCGAAAAGGATTTCCAAAAGGGAAGAAAGATCGGGGAGGGTGTGGATCCTGTGAACGGCTCATTCTAACGTTTAACTGCAACAAAGCACAATCAGAAGGCAAGATAGGTTAATGTTACAATTTAGGTGAAGGAAAAGAGATAATATGTGTGTACACACTACACAAATACTCAAATAGTACATATATTAAACAATCTCTACACATAACATTATTAAGTGTTAATTTGTGCACAAAAATTCATAATGCACCTATACTTTTGAATAGCCTGTTTCAAAGTAAAATTAAATAAAATCTAAATTAAATATGAAACTCTGACAATACTACCAGAGGTGGTATTACATAATTACCAGTTGATTAGCCACAATAAACACCATTTCTTTCCTTACCCCATGGGATTCTTCCAGAATTGTCATTACAATAAACATTAAGCACTTTCAGTATTCAAGCTGTTACAAGGTATAGTAATCTTAAATGAACTGTAGACTGATAGTAAATCATAAAAAAGTCCAAAGTTCACAATCATTAAAGAAACACAGAACACAAACTAGGATTGAGGGTAAAAAACTGAACTGGACCAAACTTCGAGAAATTGGTTTCGTCTAATCCACTTTTTTTACTCCTAATAAATACTTTTATTACTTGCTTTATATGGTTTGGTGGACTAAAATTTTAACCAAACCAACCAATGGTTCCTAGAAGCTACATTTGACAAGATCTATGTTCACTCGTGACTCGTCACTTCTTATATCAAAGGAGAAATTGACTTTCCATGTTAATAACCATTTCTCAGCCATTGAGACCCATGGTCACTGCCATCTACTTCATCAATATTAGAAAACTCTACCTGTTCTAGCTTCCAGTTACAGAATTGGCCACCGAAAGTTTAAGGTAGCACACAACAAATCTGATATCTTGGTGAGCATGTGAGGGGCACAATCAACGCCACCAAGCCAGCCCACTTTCTTTTATGGATATAGCTTACCACCATCAAAGATTTCAACATTTTCTGGTTCATTCGTGAAGCTTGGCAAATAGACTTGCTGGATTGCTTGCTGTGAGATTCATTGGAATAGGTTTAATTTAGTATGTGCCGAGAAACAGTTAGTTCCTATATTATCCTTGCTTTTTGTCCATGCTATCATGTATCATCTACTTTGAACCATACTCAACAGGTCCACCAAACCAAAAACTAAATATTGTAGATGTAAGCGTATAGGGGAATCAGAAATTAGCAGCCAACTAACCAAAATTTAATAAAGAAAAAGGGTTTAAAGTAAATTTTAGTCTCTATAATTTTCACTGAGGGACAAAAACCTTGTGAAGTTGTAAGAACCTATCACAAAAAATTATTGTGACCAAAAATCCGGATGAGGGAAAATCTATAGCGTCTAAAATCTATCTTACCTAAATAAATAATTAAAATAGAAAATAGAACAATAAGAAAACCCAACCTCCAATCTTAGCCATAAACGTGTCCAGATCTAAAATTAAAAATCTAAAACTTCAAACAACGGCAGCCAAATTCAACAAGCAAATCACCGACAACGCAAATCTCAAAATTCATCGAAAGAAAAAAAAAAGTCAAACCATCTAAACCTCATCAAATACTTTCAGATCGGCGAACTAGAAACCGATTAAACCTAATAAAATCACCAATCATCGAATTAATTCAAAAAAACACACCGATTATCAAATCAAAATAATCCACAAACCTAATTCCAGTTATTTTCCCGAAGCACAAAACAAGAGTTTCTTTTCTTTTCCTTTGCAGAAATTGAAGAACAGAGGGCGAAGAACGTTACCTGGTAGAAAAGAATCAAAGACAAGAGAGAAGATTCAGAGAGATTCGATGGCTTCGTCTCTTTGAAAGGTTCACACTTTTGGGGTTGGTGGTACAAGAAGAGTTCTTGATAACTTTGTGGTAGATGAGAAGGGTGACTGATAAACCCACCATGCTCGCATGATTTGTCCGTGAAGGGAGACACGTGGGATTATTTCATTGGCCTGTCACGCTTTCGGAAACCTCTGCATACTTTTCTTACTTTTCCACTCGGTAATCAAGGAACATGACGCTACCGAGAAACTTCTGATTTCTTTTTTTGATGGAACATTACATATCACTATTACACGTTTTTCTCCTTATTAAATCACTTGTTTAGTCTCTAACGCAATGTTTTATTTGGAGAAAGGATGAATAAAACAATAGATATTTTTAGGTTATAAAAATGAATAAAATTAAATATTATATATTTTAATTTTTTTTCTTCGAAGAAAACATATTTAGTTAATACATATTTTCTTTCATCTTTTATGTATAAAACAAATAAATAATTTTTTGAGATAAATAAAAATAGTTAAATTAGTTTTAATTAATAATAAATTAAATTTAAATTATATTCCAAAAATATTCATGAAATTAAATTGTTAAAATAATCTAGTGAAGAAAAAAATCTATTGTAATTTTTTTAAAGGAAATCATTTGTGTGATGATCTCAAATATAATTAAATATCAAATAATTTTATTTTATTATATGAGATCATTTCAAAATTATTTTTTATTTATTGAGATTTTATTTCTAATATTTTTTTTTATTTTGTACTATCATAATTAGGACATTCAACTCTCTAGTAATATCTCAAGTATCCTCATAAGTTTGATCCTTTGGATCAATTATAAGACTAATCTTTGATCACGACTTAATCTCACTTAAACCTCATCTTTCCTCCCCAATAGTGTATTTTACCAAATCAAATCCATATTTTTTTTCACAAACTCAACGTGTTTTATCAACTAAACTATACTCATGGAGTTCAAATAACTTTTTTTAATTATTTGTATCAAGTTTTAAGGATTTATAATTCGGAGAAATGAATTACTTTTTAAAAGAAAATAATGAATTGAATGATTATAACTATTTTTAATTAGTATAAGGTGATTTTTTTTCTCATTCGAAAATTGAGGGAGTAATTATTATATTTATTGACAACACTTAATTCATTGAATAAATTTTTTCATCAATGAGTGTGTTTTACACATTGTGCATTACATCACTAAATAACCAATGACTGCATTCATTTGCATGAGAAATGAGTAAGTATCCACTTAATATATTTCACAATAAATTAAGGGTATAAAAAAAAATTTTCGTAAATGCATTAAAAAGTGAGATCATGTTTCTTATAATTAAGACATAAAATATAATATTTATTTTTTATATAGAGGATAGAAGTAGTATTTTATTAAAAATTATTATTTAAATTTAAATACTGAAAATGTTAATGATGCGTCCGTTAAGTTTATTTTGTAATTCGGACAACAAGTTAAGTTGTTACTTATTCTCTTTTTTACCAGTTAATCAAACATAAGTTTTTCTGTTAAATAAATTATTTATTCACATATAAACATAATAAAGTCTTATATCATTGTGTCAATCATATGGGTTAAGTTGAAATAATTTTAAATAGTTTTTACGGAAAAAATTAATTTTGAATTTTGCTTACATTTAAACTAAAAACATCAATACATAAACCAGATCTCAAATTCAATTTTATCCGTAATCAATTATATAAAATTAATTTCAGTCTAAATTAATTTTGTAAATGCTCACCCAAACCATTGACCCGAATTTGGACTACTTATAGGTAGTTCTAATTTTGATTTTTATTACAATTGCTTTTGTAGAGCTACACAACATATCCATTTATCTTGTAATTGAGGTACCGGATACGGTACCTAAGAATAGTAACACGCATCGCATTAAACAACCCTCCACAAGACCATGTTTGAAATCATATATGGTTATTTATTTTATTTCGTTTATTTATATACATGCTTCTCAAAGATACTCTTCTAAAACTAGAGGAGACAACATTTTACCTTCGCATAGTTACACAGTTTTCTTGTATTAAGCCCCGAGGTACGCGGTATCATTTGATCCAGCAGAATCAACAACTAGGAGCCCAAGTTTTACAATAAAAGGCCAAGTCTTCGCAATAGGGCTTTTACTTCATGCACCTTCTACTTTTCTTCCTACACATCCTAAAAGACTCCAACTGACAAAAGTACTCCTCTCACTGGGCACCCCTATTTTGGAGTAGTTATTATTGAATAGTGAATACTTCGAAATATCATTTTTTTTGCATATTGGAATATGTTTGTGGATTATTTGTTATATTCCGAAAAGCTATTCCAATTTCTATTTATTTATTCTGGAATAGAACATGTAATCCAGAAACCTATTTCAGAATTCAAAAAATGATATTGTGGAATACGATACTCTTTCGCCATTTTGGAATAGCAAAAAAATGTTGGAACCCTCCAACCCTTGACATAACCGAAAACAAGTGGCCAAGATTATTTTCAGTCTTCACTTTGAGTCCAACGGTGCACTTCTAGAGAGAAGAAGCAAAAACAAGCATTTTAGATAGATCTCAGTTTCATATGATTATAATAAATCTTCACCCCCTCGCTCACCAACGATGATGGTGATTCGTCAGAGAAAGAGATCAAAAGTAGCATATCATCCATGAGTCCCTCACTGTGCGTGATCATGAATCCACGAATTTTTTTTCATCAAATGTTGTGGGAGGCTATGTGATTTGAATGTGTGTGATAAATCTCGTGTGTGTTGGGTGGGCGGTTTTGGAAAAGGAGAGATAGGGGAAGGGGCTTCGCGATGCACATGAGAATAGGAAGAGGTGTTAGGGTTCTGACATCAACAACGACAACAAATAATAGAGAAGGAAACAATGCGATAAGGGGAAAGAGAAGCATAAAGAAGAGAGGGAAGGGAGTGGGGGCATAATGATGTTGGTGTTGTTTGATGAAGGATCACCGATGCAATTGTGTTGGGTGAAGGTGGGGCGAACCAACACATTGGTGTTGACGACTGGGGTTGTGCAGGGGAGGGAAGGGGGTGCCAACTGAAGGGTAAATTGTCCTTTAAATATTATTAGGGGGTATAGGAAGAATAGAAGGTGTAGGAAGTAAAAGCCTCATTGTTATGGAAAACATTATGAAACCAAGATAGATCACAATCTCGATCACCTCTAAGTTGCTTCCTACACCTCTAAGTTGCTTCGTGCACCCTTTTTAGAATGCTTTTTTTTTTTTTTTTTACATTTTGGATTGGTCATTTCAAAATGTTTAAAAGGGGTGGGTTTTGTAATGTAATTTTATTTTTTGGATTGACCATTCTGGAAGCCATAAAAGAGGTGTTGGAAGCAACTTGGGAGGTGGAGGAAACAATAGCCCATGCCCTCATCTTGGTCGAAGTCTACATGTGAGTCGCTTGATCATTAATAGCCAAACCAAATGTAGCTAAAAGAATTGAAGAGATAAGGCTTATAATATTATAATACTAGTTTGTAAACAATGTCAACATCTCCAACCATATCGAAATCTTCAAATATAGAGATTATCTTTAGTACTAGATCTTGAGCTCAAGATCTGATCTTCATTAGATCTCCTAATAAAGGAAATGAAAAGATCTCCAACATGGAGAATGAGTTCTTGTATAAGATCCCTTAAGATCTGCACATTATTCAAAAAAGAATAAATTTTCTCTCTCCCTAAGATCTCAAATTGAGATCTACCATTAACGAAAAAAATTAAAAAGATCTTGAGAAATCTTTAATCCTATGTAATAATATAAGATTCACCAAAAAGTGATTTAAGATCTCAATTTAAGATCTATCACTAAAGATACTTTTATGAACCCGGAGTGAAAAAGAACCTAAGTATTTGTACTTCTATACCATTTAATGTGGCTCTCCATTAATTGCCTTCCACCTAACCGCTACATTTTCGTGCTAATTGTTGTCATAGATGTCGAAAGACAAAGGTGGCAAACATAATTGACTATGACATGACACATGTTAAACAAGGATTTCTTAACACTCCTTGTACGGTTGTACCTAAAATTTCTTCTTCATGAGTAGCCTTGACTGTATTTAAAGCTACAGTATTCATCACTTCATTCACTTGTTTCCTAATAATATGGTTTTCCATTCCCACGATTCCTAAAGCAAAATGAATAGTTTTGACCATTTAAATCAGCCATTTATATTCCTGAAATTTTGTGCTATACAAACTTAAAGAAGACTTCAAAAAAGAAAAAGAAATTATATGATAACCGTTCTAATTTATAACTTGCAGGTTTGAATGGAGGTGGGGATGAGGATTAAGAAAATTAATACTGTATTCTTATAATCTTTTGATGTAATGATGTAATAATTTGAAAATGTCAAAATAAATATTAAAATAATTTATTTACCTACTATATTCAGTATACTTCAACCATTAGTTAAAAATTAACTTCTTCGGAAATATAAAAATTACCAATCATATTTTTTTTATTCCAAATTTTGTGAGTAGATTATGGATGTTCTGACGTTCAGTTGGACCCTACTACTGACCCCTATTTTTTTTTAGTACCCCGGAAAAAAAATATACAAGTTACAAATTAAAGTAATATATCTCCACAAACACGATCCTGTATAAATCTTAGATCGTGTAGGATCGTCTCTTATTTTTGGAGAAAATAACACTTTAGTTTGTGCAATTTACGTCATAACATTCATGTGAAAGGTGACTTAAAAAGAAAACGTCGTTCTGGTTGGCTTTGGCTATGAACTGAATAAAACATACTACTAGCTAACGTCATTTTTTGTTTCCTTTTTTCCTTAAAAAGGTTCAACTGAATAGAGCACACCAAGAAAGTCATGTACCAGTTTCATAACTTTCTACTAATAGGTCAATGGAGAATATGCCAAGGATACAGCATCATTTCTTCGACGTCATGTTGCCTCACAATTTCACAGATTTTTTTTGTTAAATAACACTTGGAATAGAATATAATTAAGTAGTACTTTCTTGAAGACATAGCCTTGTAATCAATGGTATTTGTTTATTAGAAACTATATAATATTTGCCTATTTGGTTTCCCACTATCCACTGCCAATAAAATATGATGAGCAGCTAAGCACGTGCATGCAAGGGTTGGAGCACTTAATGGCTTTGAAAAAATTAAGTTCAACTTGATTGATTAATATTCATAAAAAATGTCAAATTTATAGGACCGAATGTGGATCTTTGATTTTAATTCTTATATCTGGTAGTTGTGAAAAATCTTTGAACGTTGCTTCTTCTTTTTATAAATATGATTGAATCTCATCTCATGATTGAGCATATATACAAGATTCTCGTGACTTTAGAAGAGTTTGAAAAAAAATGCAAAAGTATCTAAACGCATCATTTCATATTCATGATACATAAACATAACTTTTAAAATAAAATATGATTCTCTTGTGATTATTTATGCAAAATGAATATTTTTTTTCTCAAACTAAACTGGATGCCCAAGTATCTCGATCCCTGCTTGCATCAACTGTTCTTTCCGACAACTTCTGATTTTTTTTTTTACAGTCTTATTTTTTTAATGGTTCAATTTTAAAACATATTAGTTCTTCTAATGTGTGCTGAAGTGCTGAAACATAGTTTTCCTTGATCCAATTAACTGGATTTTATGAATTACACACTTCCAAGGACAAATCATTTATGACAGTACAGGAGTAACTCCAAGTGCATCGATAAATTAATACAAGATTGACTCAAGCGCACTTTTAACTTAACCATCGATAAATTTTGGAGTTGAATCTTAAATATATAATCATATTAAATATTAATAGAGAGTTTTATTACACATGATAAATAATTATTTATCTGATTTAAATATAATTATTTTTTGAAAGATATTTATAATTTATATAATAAAAAATGAGAGATGAAAGCTTTATTTTATTGGTTCAATCAAGTCAACAATAAATTATTTATAATTTCGATTAATAATGGATGTCTTCTATAAAAATTCAAAAAATTGATAAAATTGTAGTTCATTATATTTCGCTAAGGGAGTGAATCTCAATCATATATATTTAGAACAAATAATTAAATAATTGTATATAATTATATGATTAAAATTAATTTCTATAACTTTTTCTTAGATGAGCTTCTATCACATATGATCTCTGATATTTGTTGTATATTTATACATGTGCATGCGCGGAAAAGAAAAGAGCCATTATGAACACCACATGACTGCACGAAGCTTCAACCCAAAAAATTTATGACATTGTCGGGAAATTTTGAGGTTATAGTACATTTGAAAAGAGTTGTCTTTTTTTAACAAGATCCTTTTAAGGAAGTAAAAAATGATTTAATCAAATGTAATTATATTTTCCTATAATTAAAGTTATCGAATGACTTTATTAATAATTGTGTAAAACCTCAAATGGAAATTATTTTTAAGTAAAGGAAGTTATTTCCATATTTTATTTATTACTAATAAGTACACTTATTAAAAATCCTAATTTAAAATATAAAAAATCATGAAACAAAAAGAATTATGCAATTATTTAACTTTGATTGGGTTATTGCACACCATTTGGGTACATTAAGGTAACATTTGACATACCAAGAAGACAGAATAGGAAGTCGTTTAATGTTCATAACAGTTTCACTTCTTTTTCGAAAATTAAAATATACCACTTTAGCTCTGTTCCTCTATGGCCCATTTTATTTTGTTTTTAGAAATACATTATACATGAAACAAAATTCATCAGTATCTTACGTGTTGTTTTAACAAGTCTTACCGGTTACCACCAACCACTATTGTGTACAGATACAACAATTTCTGCAAGAAAGTGACTTCTGAGATTAAAAGACGAAAACAAAAACAATAAAAGTGCTTATCTCTAAATTATGCTGCCAACACGTAATTGAATATTTATGAGAATGGAAAGGTTAAGAATATGGTAGTATGATTACCCATTTGACCCTTTGAAAGGCTATAAAAATAACAAAAGAAATATCAGGAAAGTATAAACACATAAATGTTAGTTTATTCTCAAAGGGTCCACAGTTGACAAAAACTCAATAATCAATGTAGCTTGACAAATGCCATTTTTTGACAAAAGCTTTCTTGGTGGTTATGGTGATTATTACTAATCCATGTCAATGTCAGGCTCCAAAGTATAGAGAAATTAACACGAGGGTGGTTTAAGGCTTTAAGCATTTCAAGGGGCGCAGTCAAGACTCATGAGAAACTAACCAACCATTGAAGAATGCAAGAGACAAAAAAAGGTGTCCCCAAGATACGCTCATACTCAAGGCACCAATCCATGCCGGTTGCTTTCTAATGACAAAAGTGTGTAATGGCAAGTCTGGCATTGACAATGAAACCAAAACCTATGACCAAGTTCCTGCACACTTCCCTGCTCTCAGTTGCTGTTGTTCCATTTGGGAAATGTAAGCCATTCATGACAAGTAGGAGATACAGTTGATATTGATTAGCTAGCCAGCATGTTCATTTCTTCACAAGCATCCAACAATGAAGTTGGCAATGCTGTTAAAAGACTGAAATTGTTTCCATCAAGTAGCTGGATTCATTGTAGGCCTAGTGATCAGAAGCATCTAACTGGACCCACCAACTGCACTCATAAAATGCTATCCTACATATGATGGGACCATGAGGCAATGCTAAAAACAAAATATGGGAGATAAAGGTGGTTGATACTTGATAACGTATTTTGACCACATGGGAGGAGTACTAATTTTGTGTAATGCTTATCCAAATTTGTCTTGTAAACAGAGACACAATCAATTTTGAATTTTATAGTAATGAATCAGAGTATACAAAAGAATCCCAAATTGAGATAGGTTACAACTGGGGACATTATGCAAATAGGGGGGGGGGGGGGGAGAAACTAATTGCTTCTTTCATCATTCAAGTAAAAATAAATATTGGCAAACTACCAGGAAGAAAAATAATATGACACATTGCTTTTCAGTTATCACACTTCAGTTATCTTCATCTAGTGGGCTGAGGGTGATGTCTACTATTACTAGTACTATCATCTTCACTTTGATCAGTGATCTCTCCGCCTATCTGCCTTTTATCTAATCTTGAGTCCTTATCCTCTAGTTGATAATCGCGATGGGAACGGTAAGATTCTCCCCCACTCCTTCGATCCTACAGACAAGAAGGACGAAAGAAAAGAAATAAGCATCAGATTACAGGAAAAAATTGAACTTTCTTATTATTGGTTCAGTCAACTAAAATGTGAAGTTTGAGAAGGGAGAAGGACACACATCACGGAATAAGAGGTCCTCAGCCTCGAGCATGTGGATCACATGTCCTATTTTAGGCCTCTTTGCCGCATCAGGGTTGACACATCGAAGAGCAACCAACAAAGCCCGTTTAAGAGCCCTTGAAGATGGCTTTTCAGCAATCTTAGGATCAACTACTTCCTCAGATTTTCGATTCCCAACCATACTTTTCAACCACTCTATTAAATTAACCTGCAACAATTCCAACTTCCACAGTTAGGGAAAACTAGAGAAAGAACTGCATAGATAAGTATAAAATGAACAATCTCAAAACTGTTGAGTGTTGGTGAAGGTTTCTAAGTTCTAACCTCTCCTTGTGGTTTACTATAATCAACAGGACTTCTTCCAGTAATTATTTCCATGATAAGTATCCCAAAACTATACACGTCACTCTTCTCAGTCAGCATTCCAGTGCATGCATACTCTGGTGCAACATAACTGCAGAAAGAGAAAGGGAGAGAATCAGTATCTGTGGACCTTAAATTTGAGAGTAAGAATGACGAATAACACATTTTGCTCTTACAAGTATTGAAACTAATTATAATTGGCAACAAAGATAGGAAAATGCTTAGTTAAACCATACTAACCCAAATGTCCCCATCACTCGAGTAGTGACATAACTATGATCAGCTGACAAAAGCTTAGCAAGCCCAAAATCAGAAACCTTTGGGTTCCATTGGCGATCAATCAGTATGTTGCTTGATTTCACATCTCGGTGGACAACTTTTGGTTCAAGACCTTCATGAAGATAAGCCAATCTGAAAAAATACACAAATTACTGTGATCAAAACCTTTCAAGCATAGACATGTATACCAGTGTATGCCTGCTAAACCATGAATATAGTACCCTTTTGCCGTGCCGAATATAATATTCATTCGGATATCCCATGTCATTGGGCTTACAGGTCCAACATCCCCATGAAGCCACTGTTCTAGATTCCCATTGTTGACATATTCATACACGAGCATCCTGCAATATGAACATTGAATACATACTTCAAAGTTCAAATCTTACTACATTCTTTAAACTAAATAAACTTTATAGTTTCAATGTTCAAAGTGAAAAAAAAAAAAAAAAAAAATACCTGTATGCCCCTTCAACACAGTATCCAAGCAACCTAACAAGATTCTTGTGCCGCACACGGCCAATTGCTTCTACCTCTACTTTAAATTCTCTCTCAGCTTGGCCCCTGAAAATGAGTTAAATATTAAGCACTTACTTCTTAAGAGAAAGACAATCACAAGATCACATTATTGTCACTATACAGCAACAGTAAGTAATGAAAGAAAGAAAGTAATGGAAAAACCCAACAACATATGACAGTACAAAAACTCTCGAAAGTGACAACGACATTATCAATTCAGTAGTGACACACAAGGAGGCGAAAAGAAAAACGATTCTTTTCTTCTCATAAGTAAGCGACTTTTTAGTTTTTACTACATACAACACCCAGCATCACAAGACAAGGATAACACACTCGAAAAAGAAAACAGGTTGAAAAAGTACAAAACAGTAGCAGCAAGAGTAAAACAGAAGAAAAACACAAATAAAAAAACAGAATCACTGTTCAAAATAAGCATCAGTTTACTTCAAGCAAGCAAAGCCGCATTCCAGCAACACACACAACCATTCACTGAGCTCAACCCAAGCCATTTTTTCTTTTCTTTTTGAAAACCCCAAAACCAATAAAATAAAATAAATCATTTCCCTTTTTCCAATGCCAGATTTCTACCAAAGAACCGCATAAACAACACTATGAAGAAAAAACAAAAAATATTTCTCAGACAACCAAATTATAAATAAAAAAACAAAAACAAAGAGTAGGCGGTGAGAAACGTACTTGTTATTCAAAAGGTTCTTAACAGCAACTTTGGTGCCATCGGGCAACAAGCCACGGTACACGATTCCGTAGCCACCTTCGCCGATGACGTTCTCTTCGCACAACCCATTAGTGGCGGCTTCGAGTTCTCGGAGCGTGTACCACCTTCCCCACCCGAGATGTGACACTTCGGGGCCCACACTCCCGCTTCCCAGCGACGACGACACCGTTTCGCACACGCTCGCGGTTGCTCTGCTCTCGCCGCTAGAGTAGAGCGCTGCCATGGCGGCGGAGCGAGGGTGGTCGGGTTTTGGTGGCGGTGGCTGAGGAGGGGGGACGTGGACGGTGTTGGGGGGTGGGGGGACGTGGACGATCTCGAGGATTTCTTTGGAGATTGGGGGAGTGGGGTAGGCGGCGGAGGAGGGGTGACGGCGGTGCTTGTGGTGGTGATGGTGGCGGCGGCGGGAGGTGAGGCAGAGGGAGAGGAGGAAGAGGGTGATGACGATGAGGGATCCGACGAGGATGCCGATGACGACCCAGAGGCGGAGGCCGAAGATTGAAGTGCGTTTGGAGAGCTCTGTGTCGACGAAAGCGGCGTCGTATACTGACATGGTTGTTGTTCAAATCAAAAAACAAACAAACACAGAGTGTTTATGTGTTAGAAACTAGAGAAGTAGAGAATGGATGGTGGTGGCATTGGTTTTGAGTGACAGAGGAGAAAGTTATTCGAATCGAATCCAAGAATTGAATGCTATTGGATTATTTATTCATGACTCAAGATAAGAGAGTGAGCAAATGTCATAAATTATATTTATACACTAATTCATACAAGCATCTTGCTAACCAGTAGGACATTCAATAAAAAAAAAAAAATTAAAAATATATATTTATCAAAAATCATAAAAAGAACACAACAAAAACTACTTTAAATATTTTAAAAAAAGGAGCTTTATTAATTATTACCTTGTGAGTAATTTTATCGACTCAAACCAGTTGTCTCATGTAAGACACAGATGAAATCTAAAGAAGGTGAATTATTTCTGCTGATATTTAGGAATTACGATCCTTCGCAGTTCGCACCTCTGCAATTACAACTTACTATAATACAAGCTTCACAGGTTTCGAGGTTACGAGGTTACTTGTCTTGAGCTTTTTTTTCATGTAGCCAAAATAAAATTGATAAGACCATCGAGGCATTTATATAATAAATCATATCAAAAGATTTTATTTTACTGAATCATATTATTAAAATTTATAAATTTCATAAACAGATATTACTTTGATAAATATATTATATTATAAAATATAATATTTAATAAAATTATTGAATTTCGTTGCGTATTATATTTAATAAACACAACATTCAATAATATATAGAAAAAAATATATGTTTATATAAATGCTACATTAATATTTGTACTTAAGTATATTTTAATTTTTCTAGTTTGACTACTTTAAAATATGTTTTATGAATAATAATAATAATAATAATAGTAATTAAAAATATAAAAACTTTTTTAACATATAATTAAATTTAAATAATTCATAATATATTTCTTAGGCATATTATATTATATTAAAATATTTATTAATATTATTGAATTTTATATA
>PYAF01001876.1:1896803-1913978 GCA_007407185.1 Glycine tomentella
ATATTTAAAATAATTCATATTACATATATTTATCAAATTATATATATTATCTTTGTGTGATTTCATTATTATTCAATATTTATTTTTACATTTTTTATATTATTGAATATTTTTAACATATGGTTTTACCATTTTCTTAAATTTTAAAAAATTTTATGTTAGAAATTTACTTTTCTTTTCAATTACTTATACTTCATTAAACTTTACAAAAATTATTTTGTCAATTACCAAGTTAAAAATAATTTTAAAATCGTTTAAAAATAATTTAAAACTCAATAAGTTGTCAAATCAAACTAAACTACAAAATGATAAGTTTAATTTTATTTGGATTCGATATTGTATTCAATCCAAATAAAACTTAAAGCTATAATTTTGTGTTCAATTAGAATGATATATATAGAAACACCCCAACTGTACTGCAAACACCCTAATAGTGGGGTTTAGCCATGTACTTTGATTAAGTAGCTCAAGAAAGTCTGCTTTTGATGCAAGTAGCTCGCTAAAGTCGGATGCATTGTGTTGGTTAGTAAATTAGAAGTGAATGAATAGTCTAGGGTTTCTTTAAGAATCCATTATATTGGAGGAAAATAATAGCCAACAAAAAAATTGGATGAATTATTATTAACATAAAATGGATGAATTGGGTGAGAATGTGAGACATTAGTCTTGACTGATGTAGGCCTTATGAGTTGATCGATTTGTTAAAATAAAAATAGAGTGCGACTCGTTAAAGGTACGATGGTAGAACCCACCTAGGATGTCTTTTATTTTTGCAATATTTTCTTTTACAATGGTGATAATAAAATTAAAATATAAAATTTGTGTAAATTATTCAAATTCTGATTTCTTAATAATGAAAAAAAGGTACACACTTTTGATTATCCGGGTATTTTTTATTTTTTATTTTGTAGTTGTCCCTTGCATTGATCTCTTCTGGTTACCCAATTAACCCCTACTGAAACTACTATCATTAAGTTTGCGTCCAGATCAAATTCCTTACAAAGTTTCAAAGTCATATCTATTGTACTTGGTTTTTTATGAGCATTGTTAAACATAGTTAGAATCTAATAGTAACAGAAAAAGAGTTATTTCTATAGGCAACTATATAATATTTTAAAAAATAAAAAATTCATGGTCTATGATAGAGGAAATATGCAATTCAAAATTGGATAAAAATGCTGTTATAAAAAAAATAGAGGCTAGGGATCATTTTATCGTTTCGCACCGACAGATTTGTAACTTGAATTCCATTTGGGTTTGATTTTGAAAATTGAGACGAAACCAAACCAGATATAACATTTTTTGGGGGGCCGATGGGCCATATATAGAGTACTTTCAAGTTGAAGATTGTGATATTCAACAATCCGTAATACAAAAATTGGGTGCACCAAACTAAAAATAGGTGCGTTAAAGAATTACCTACTTGAAAATTAGACTGCATGTGAAGATCACACTCATTTGGGCCGTTGTTGCTATGCTTGGATTAGCTAGGGGATTGTTATGTTCACTCCCTGTTTTGTTAAGTTTACTCTATCTCTATATTAAAATAAACATTCCTTTTGCCTTGACAAATAAAAATGAGTTTAATTGATTTATATTGTCAGTGTAAAGTTTTTAACACTATCCACCAATAATATTTAATAAAAAAAATTAATTTCATAGAATAAGAAATAATTTATTCAATTTATATATCATAATTATTTTTTATTTTTTAATATTTTTTAGTGAAATGAAAAAAAGACATTGTTCCATTTCAATGGAATTTTCATTTCACTAAAATAAACATTATAAAATATAAATATAAATAAAGGACATTATTTAATTTTCTTTAAAAATAATTATTCCAACTCTAAGTAATTGTCTGTCAATTTTGTAGCATCACGCCTTTTTCCCTGATATATTCCTAATTAATATCCAGAGAATAATCATGTTATTTGACTAAAATAAAATCACTGGACTCTACATCATTTGTTTCACATCTTAACTTTATTAAGAAACAAATATAGAGAACATAAATTACTGAGCATATCAAATGCTGGGTGAAATTTTTCGGTACAAAAGTCAATAACTAATCTCGTATATGCAGACATTAAATTGAACTCCTAACTACTTATTTATAGAACAAAATTATGTGTCAACCATGACACATCATATTGGTAAATCATTGAGCATATCTTACCATAATATTATCATATTATATAGAATAATACACATTACAAAATTTGTTTGCCTAAACAGCTGAATGACTGTTGATAATTTTTTCAGGCATAAATTGTTGGTGGCACATAGAAGTGTCAATAGACTTGGAGCTTCTTCAGCTTCTGATGTGGAGCTTAACTTATCACCTGTGCAAATTGATCATAGTCAGCTTCTTATTGATGGACTAATTGATCTTTCGCCGTTTTGTTTTGTACTTAAACAATTGCTATTTAATTCACGTGAATATATAAGCACATGGAACAAAGACTTTTTGTTCCAATATTTTTTGTAATTGTTTTTGAATAATATATGTTATGAATAATTTAATTTCTATGGAATTTCTTTTTTATTGAATGAAAATTGAATAAAAAGAGACTTAGTAGAAATCGTCTAGAGTGGATGATTTAGTTAATGATGTGTTTCACATTGGATAATTGACTTTGATCGAAATGTGGAGTAGGATTGATCAAAGTGCACCATCTGGAGTAGGATAATTGACACAGTGTATAATCTAATAACTAATTGAGTTGTGATCAACTATTCAAAATGACATTGACATAATTATAAGAAATGAAATAACAAAAGATCATGGTATAGTGTTTTTAAACAATTACAAGGAGTAATGTAATGTTTAAGGAGATGTGAGTGTGTAATGTTTTCAAATAATTAAGAGAATTGGTGTGGGAGATAGAAAAAGTAAAGAAGATTTTATATAATTTTATTAGATTTAAGGAATTTGATTTATTATTTGGTAAATTTTATAAGAATTTTATAATTAAATGAGATTTTAATTTGAATTTAAAATATTTTAATTTTGATTTTTTATTTTAATATAATAGATAAGAATGATAGTTTTTATTCTCATGCAAGAAGATCATTCTCACATAAAACGTTTTCTCTATACATAAATAATAACATTCATTAATAATAGAAACATTCTATGAAAAATAAGTTGTTTGATCAAATAATAATCATTGATTACTGATCATATATTTAAAAGTATCCTAGCTAACTCTACTGATGACCATCTTAAAATTAAAATAATATCATTAGTAACAAAAATCCTAAGCAAAGTGAAGGGTAAACTCAAAGATGATAGCGCATTGGTGTTTTTGTACTCCGCACAGGGAACAAAACAACGTACAACCCCCTTTCTGTTGTGGAATATTGTATGAGGTAGAAGAAACAAAAAGAGATAAAAAAAAAAACTATTACGGAATAAGAAACTTGACAAAAAAAAAATATAAGGAAAAAATTGAATTAATCGAAAAGGAGCTGAAAAAGAAAATAAATATATGTTTATCATTACTCCCTTTGAAATTTGAATATAGAACATAAATAATTAAAGATTTTTTTATTTATATGTATCAATGTATGTGAGTGTTCGACAATTGAGATATATAAGAGGAGATTTTAGGACAACACACTGTCAACTTCATAATTTCCTTAATCCACGAAAACATAAAGAGGAGTTTCAAATATTCATGGCTGATATTGCAAGGCCAAGACTTGGTTATTTTGATCGTATTAACATGGCAGCAGAAACCAATCATCTGCATGCCCTGGTTGCTTTCATCTTCTTCTGACTTCAGACTTTTCTTCAAATAAGATATCCAAATCACTGCATTTCAACTTCATCCAAAGACCAAATTTGGTTTTGCATTGCTAGTTTTCTTGTTTATTGCTTGGCCTTCTTGGATAGGCTCATGTTTGCTATTGGGGTTCATCATTTTGACACCCTCATGCATGTCTTTGCTTCACTCTCATTGATTTCCTTGTTGTCGTTGTTGCTAACTGACACTTGGGAATCATTCAGTTTCACTATGTACACATTATGGTTCATCATTCATGTGTTCCCCGTTATTGTTACCAATCACTTCAATTGATTTGAATTAACTGTTTCACCCATGCAGGGGTCTGGTTTTTTTCTAATTCAGTATATGTTATTGTATTTTTTTAGTTAATTAGTATTTGCATGTGTCTTTGTAGTTCTTATTGCAACACACCAAAGTAAATGCATGCTTGATTCACATTAGAGATTTGATTTTGAATAAATTTTTACACATTTAATTTTATGTTAGAAATGAATTTAAAATTAATTGAGTTCAGAATTGATTTTTACTTGAAATAACTTTAACTACTGTGATAAATTCAAAATTTTGTATGGAAAAATTTACTCCCAACTTGATTTTGTAATAAAAATCTTCCAAACATAAATCACATCAATTCAAAAATAAATATATATATCCCTTATTTATAAGTTCTCATTTGGAGATAAAGTTGAAGCTAAGAGGATGTAACGTGTGACACTCATTAATAAGATTGGACCATTTTGTCAATTGAATGAGGGAAATTATATATGACAAAGTAACATGTGACACTCATGAAAAAGATTGTACCATTTTGAATATTGAATGAGAGAAATTATACACGAGGAAGTAACATATGACACTTATGAACAAGATTGAATCATTTTGTCTATTGAATGGGAAAAATTATACATGACAAAGTAACATGTGACACTCATGAACAAGATTGGATGATCATTTTGTCTATTGCATGAGAGAAATTATACATGACAAAGTAACATGTGACACTCATGAACAAGATTGGACCATTTTGTCTGTTGAATGAGAGAAATTATACATGAGAAAGTAACATGTGACACTCATAAACAAGATTGAACTATTTTGCTGTTGACTCGAAAAAATTATACATGGTCTATTAGAACTATTATGATATTGACTAATTTTTACATGACACAAATAGTTGAATTTTATTGGCTCTTTCTTGTAAACTAAATTTTTTGAATTCATATTATATTGAGATTGACAGGGAGCATAGACACTTGATAATCATAAATCATATCATAAAATTTTGTTGGATAGAGATTTCTCCTCAAAAATTCTCCTCACTTTTGGTAATTGTTTTTGAAAAATATTACTTCTTTTGTCTTTATATATAAAAGTCAATTATTTAATTCATTAAGATTAAAAAAAGTGATAAATTTAGTTGGTAGTAATAAATTTGTTCTAAATTTATATTTTTTTATTTCAAAATTATCTTTGTTTCTAATATTGTTCCATTTCTTCTAATTGTTTGCTGGTGCAATTATTTAAGGATATTTTAGTCTATATTTAATTGACATCTACATCAATTCTTAAAAAATTGGCTTAGATAATGAACCGATGACATTTTTAAAATTAAGAGGGTGTGTTTGCTTTCAATTCTAAAATGCATGTAACAAGTTATTTTCATGTCCAAAATTTAAAAGGATGCAAAAGCCACTCTTTGTAACTTCTACTAGATCAACGTCCAATTGGTAACCAAGGTGTTACCAAATACATTGTAAATTTAAGTACACTAGACTGTTTTAGAATATTCAATTCCATATCGGTTCAAAGTAAAACAGATCAATTTTTAAAAAATAGCCAATTAAGATGTGATATTTTCTTAATTTCTTACAAATTCAAACTCCCTCTTGCTGTTATCTCGTTGATCTCTTTGGATCTCCCTCCTGCTCTCCTCCCTCAAAACCCTATTGTGACAGTATTACTGTCATGACATCCCATTTACATTCCCACCGCTCCAAGGAGAAACTATCTTATATTATTACACATGTGATTTTTAATAATATTTTTTATCTAATACTTATTAAAAATGTTATTAAAAGCTTTTAACAATATTTAATAAATATTGATTATTAAAATAAGGTTAAAATCCGTGATCTAATTCAAAATTTAACAAATTTAAATGAATTAATTCAAATTTGATCCAAATAAAAAATATTGATACAAACTATTCAGATTATTTTGGGTTCACGGATAAACCTACACCATGAATCCCTAGTATAACGAAAGAGCTAGGAATGTGACTAGTTGTCGCAGTAACGGACAACTCACAGTCGTGATGATCAACCTATGAGTTTGGCTTATCTACGAATAAAGGGTGCCAGTAAATTAATTGGTCATTTCTTTCGTGAAGTTTATAGAATTGAATATTTAATATATAACAGTGGCCCAATAAATCTAACAACTACTAAAATAGATTATGATACTTTAAAGTTTGACTACTTAAATCTAACTTAATCCAAAAGATTAATTCAGAGAAGAAGAGTTATCTTCCACTTAATATATACTATTGTAACCATGTGTCACTCGTGCAAGCATATAAGTATTTGGTACTGTCGAATGGTCATACATGGTGTCAATAAACATTCTAAGCCGCATTTTTTTACGATGTGTGTTTCGCATTAAGAACTTGTCTTTATTGTCAATAGTTCATGGTTTTTACTGCACTATTTGGTTTTTTTCCAATATTCTATAATTAAGTTCCACTAAACAACACGTTAAATATAAAAAAAAGTATACTATATTGGATTCAGGCTTTTGTTCAGTATAATTGAACCCTCTTTGCAAAAATTATTAGATGATTTAATAACACTATATTATTCATAATCTTAATTGATAAGCATGTGACAAGTAAATACTTTAATATTTTAAATTAATTTAAATTCTCTAAATTAAGGGATAATACAATTAATTCCTAGTAGGTAATTATTAAATATATCTTTAATTATTCATATATCATATAATTATTAATTGGGATCATGAATGGTTTGGTGAACCACTTAATAATTTATTCATTTGTTGATCTAATCAATGCTTCAAACAAATTAAATCATATATATTTGGTTTGTCGTGTTTGCTCTTATGACTCACAAGCCATTTAAAAAATTATACTATATTTAGGGAAGTTATAGTAAATATATAGTTATACAATCTTTAATTTTGTTGGTGATCATTACTCCATAAAGACACAGAGTGTCAACTAACTCATCTTTAATGGCCAATTCTAACGTGAACCACTTTTATAAGTGGTTTAATATGCATCATTATTCATAATCATTAGATCATATAAGGTTTATCATTTTATTATAAACCCCCCGCATCAATTTTTTCCTTTTTACAGAATTTAATAAAGAAACTAACTCATATTTAATAAAGAAAGATGTAGTTGATAATATGGACAAATTAAAGGTAGCCTTGACGGGAATTATCATGCTTGTCCTAAAATAACACTAGTGTTGCATATGAAAATCCCTATATAGCTGACCAATAATTTTATATTGAAAAAAATTGTTTTAATTTTATTAGTATAAAAACATTTTCTTATAATATATTTTTTTACTTTCATAGAATTAAGTAAAGAGAAATCTCCATTTTCCCCTTATATCTATTTGTTTAAACAATATATCTACTACATATAAAATTCAAACAATATATATTTTTTACTTTTTATTCAGTAATTCTAAGCTTCATAGCATAACCCAGAAAAACACTCAACAAACTTTACACTATATTATCCAGATTAAATGTCTTAATTTAGAAATAAGAACATTAAAATTACAAATTTAAAATTATAGGAAACTAAAATTAAAATTTTAAAAAAAGAAAATATTTGATCCTTTTCCGTTGCCAATCCTATTCCTAAGTCGTCAACGTAGTTTGCCACTTCGCCCCTTTTCTCTAGGGACGGTAAAGTGGACCAGCCCACTCAAAATGGGTCAGGCTGGCCCACCCCACATAAAAAATGGGTCAGACCAAGCTGACCCACTTTTGCAAAGTGGACTGAAAATCCTGGCCCACCTTACTTTAAAGTGGGTTAATAGGCCAGCGGACCGACCCACTTAAAAAATTAAAAAATAATAATAAAAAAAAGAGTTTCATGTTTATATATTTTCAATATTTACAATTATTTCTTTTCTTGGTCCAACAACAATAAGAAACAGAATCAAGCTAGTAAAAATCTCCCAAGTTCATTAGCAAAACCCACTAATTTAACATTCCATCTTATTTTTTCTAAATATTTCACAGCTTCTACTTGCAAGTTGCAACACTCTACATAGAAGAACATGTATCAATGCAAATTCATGTTTTAACAACTTATTTAGGATAATAGCTACATCAATTATTGGACAATAAACATAAAAGAGTCATAAAAGAGCAATTGCCTTTGTAAGCCATAAAAAAAAAGTCAAAAAGAGTCATAAAAAAACAATTATTGGACAGCTTATTTAGGATATTACTACTCACTTGAAAATCAAAAGTAACAATTTCTTTCAATAATAATACAGCAACTGTAATCAAAAGTGTATCAATTAAACTCTTGTAGAAAAATATGAAATAACAACTAAAAAATATAGTTATTAATTCATATTTCAATGCCACAAGCCTTGCTAAGATGTTATCATTTTTTCTGGGCAAAGGAGGTTGTTGTATCACAACTCAAGCTGTTTATCTACTAGTCATCCTCATTCAAAATTTACAACATCGACTGGGGGAAAAGAACTTTAGCACCTGAGTAAACAGATTTAGCATCATCTGCACAAGAAAGATGGAAAAAAAGGGTCATAATTGACAAGAAGATGGCATGATCATGGTTGTAGAAACACTCAACAATCAATAAACTAAACCTTACATAATCTTAATTCACAACTGATGAGGATACACTATTGAACAAGAGTACAACATAAGACTTTGCCATATCAAACTCTTCTTGTTTTTGGTTAGACCATGAGATATTCCTACATCGTTTGAGCATGGGACTAATTTGTGCTATGGCTTTAGTCATGCCATGGTCACTAGGTGCTTCTAGTAAGTTTCAAAAATCAAACTTCTGCGTTGCCACTAAAACTCACCAACATATAAGATAAACTGAGCCACACGTTGCCATTAACTCGATTTCCAATTTAATGCACCATGAGGTTACAGATTAATTGGTTAGCAGTTCTAAACTTCTAATGTCTAAGTGCATGTTTGGTTCAACTTGTTTTAGTCTTTTAGAGAAACAATTGTTTATTTTTTCCATCTCCTAAGAGAGACTTTAAACAATAAGTGATTATTTTCGAAGAAATTAATCTTTTCCAGACATGCACTAATTCTCGTGCAAGTTCTCAATAATATTATATAATATACACTATTCGTGTGATTCTTTGTTATCAATAAGTTAATCTTTGGTACATGCAACATTATAGGCTTTGTATGATTCCTACTTTTGCAATTCACATGAGAATTCACATAAATACTTATTAGGCTTCAGATGAATTTTCCATATCTCAAACACTGATTCAATTCCACATAGAGGCTGTCAAATCTCCAATCACAAAAATAATAGAAAGTGAGAAAAAGGAACCATTTGTTACCAGGGATGCTAATTAGTTCACTAACTAACTTCAAACATGCAACAAAAGAAGCAACTAGACATGCATATGACCATGGCTATAATTAAATGCATGGCCAAAACTTTACCTGTGATAGCAGATAAACTGAAAGTAGATGGGACATTAGCCTCAACCTCCACTGCAGCTTTAGCCACTGCAATGCCAACAGACACACTTTGCATAATATCTAATCCTGCACAAATTGATGCGAGTGTTCCACCAACTAAGCAATCACCAGCGCCAGTAAGCCTCACAACTGATGCAGGAAGTGAGGGAAAATGCACAACAAAGAGATGAGAGCTTCTATCAAGTTCTGAAAAACCAGAATAACGACTTGGTGGACATTTTTGCATAACAGTCTTGTATAATTGTCCTTCGAAGCCACACTGATTTGTTTTCTCTGCAGGCATTTTAAATCGTCTAGGCCCTCCTTTATTGCATAAAAACACTCCATTAGAGCCAAAGGTCACTAGGACCACTTTAATGCCTTTTTCTAGCAAAACCCATATAGTTGGTTTCAGCATTTGAAACAAAGATAATACTGAAATATTTTTCTTCTGACTTTCTTTAAGTGGATGAAACTCATCACTGCCAGATAAAGCATTTGCCATCGCAATAAGTTCATCTTCATTTGGAGAAGCAAAAGTTACCTAAACAAAGTGTGCACAATTTAACATATCTAAAAAAAATTATGATGTTGGTAAAGCACATGATATCCTATGATGTTGGTAAAGTTAAATCACATACACATTGCACAATGTAATATATCTAAAAAAAATTAGTGATGCTAGCAGAAGTTTAAATTTACACATATTATAACAACGTTATTAAGATAATGAATATCAAGAATTCAAGACAACACGAGGAAAGTTGCTGACAAGTGATACAAAACAAACTGTTTACAACTGCTACAGATTATGTAAATAACTAAATATTGTAATTAGGGATATTATGAGATGTTGTGAGCTGTATGTATTTATATAAATAAATTAGGGAAACTGTTATCCATTGTATCTATGACTTATATATCTATGACTTATATTATAAACAAGAACCTCTACTTTGTAAATTAGACACATAGAATTCAACCTATGTATCTCATTCTCTCTCTTTCTAAACAACTATTTCAGACTATTGCAATGCCCATTTAATCATAAACACCTTTGACCAAACCATGAAATTAATAGATCTAATAAAGAATATCATGTTTGTGTAAAGCATAGCACTCACATACTCAACAATAGAACTGATTCTTCGGGATTTAGTAACTGATACTGGCTCAAACCATACAAGACACTCCATGTCAACCGCCACTGAGAAACGTAGATATTTATGCAAAGGGAAAGAACAACATTTGTAGTTAGTTCATAATCCAACGGAGAGAGGGTAAAAGAGAATTAAAATATTAGCATGCAATGTACTTTTACAAGCAGCTTCAAGAGAAGGATGACTCAGATTTGCATCAACCATTAACACTGGAGCAGATAGTAAAGTGTTTTTGAAGCGAAAGATCCAGTCAGGTGTCAGATATTTTTCCTGCAACAATATGATTGAATTATATTTCTTTTTACTTGCTTCCATCTTTTATAACAACTTTCAGTATATAATATGTAAGGTTGCAAAATACATCTTTTAGCTTGCTTAAGTTTGGAGATACTTGATAGCTTAATACTTGAATGATCAACTTACAAGAGCTTCCACACTAGCAACACCAGCTGCTAGCTCACCACTAACATCAAATATATTGCATACTACTGGAGTCTCAATATCTTTATCCTTCAAAATACCTACCTCAAATTTATCAATGTACAAAAAAACCATTACTTTTTTTACATTTTTTATGGCAGATCGAATGATGACAGCCACAAAGACAAAATAGTGTACCTTCTATAGATAGGCCAGCAGATTTCCACTGATTCAACAGCAGATTTCCTAGAAAATAAAAAATAAAGAGAATAAAGGAAGAGTTTTGTAAGTTTCTTCTCTAGATTTATTCTCTAAATGCCATTCTGATCAAAGTTCCGAAATTTTTTTTTGTAAAGAAAATTTAAATGAGCAAACAATTTAAACCATAATCTAAAGGAACAAACAAATAGTCAGACCGAATTACTATTCTGGATTGAATAGAACAATGAAAGAAGCTTATTGTAACTTGCGATGAGATTTCAAAAGACCATGATGACAACATGAGAGTTAGTTTAGTTTTTGTGGGTTGGTCCGGTCTATTACTCTTCCCTTGCGCCTATTTCGTTGAGTTTGAGATCTTTAAATATGAGCTGTTACAATATAGACTAAAATATTTCTACAAAATGCATATGATTAAATTGTACTTCTCATTTCAATGAAGAACAAAGACTTTAATCATCTTATAAACAAGTGTTAATGCATGAATTACAAATGGAAATAATTAACAAACACTGAAAATAATTAACAAGCACTACAAATAAGTGCTAAGGGTACATTAATATTTGAATGGCAAAATTTAAGGGGGGGCACTGCCCGCCCAACTTTAATGCTAGATCCGCCCATGCTTAGAACGATATATTATTCAGAACATTATAGATTTGGTATACTTATAATTTGTTAATTATAGGAATAAGTGTAGAATGAAGATACTAATGAAGTGTAGAAAGTCTAATATTCTAATCAGAGATCTAAGTATAGTTAGATGTGTTCAGCTCAATGGTCATTTTCTATGTATTTAACTGGTTAATTAAGTGCAGAAAGTCTAATATTGTAACCAGGGATCTAAGTAATTCAAGATAGTCTAAATGGTCAATCAAAGCATCAGACACAATGATTAAGCCACCAAGGGGTCCAGTCAAATCTAGAATATTAGTGGAGTTGATTAGTAGGAGTTTTCAAGTGCTTTTGATCAGATTAATGAAGTATTATTGGGTAAAACCAAACTGCATATATTTCATATAGAAGGGCATTGTTTATTTCTAGGATTGGATTTCTTAAGCCTTATTATTAGATTTCCATCCAACAACTATTTCCAATCCAGCAATCCTATACACTTTCCTCTCATTTCTAGGATGGCATAGTTTCTTCAGAAAATTATTTTATAACACTTTTTGTTTAAAGAAAAGCAACACTACATTAGTGCTTTAGTCTCTAAGTAGGACAGAAACATACATCCAAATTTTGATAAATGAATCAGAGAAATGTCTCCACTTCGAACAACTGACAAATTTGAATATAAACCAGTCGAAGTTGCCATAAAGGGTTCCTCTTGACCAAATAAATGCTCAAAGTAAAAAAAAATAAAAATATGACAGCAATGCGATAGAAAATTTTTGGGATAGTAACAATTACCTGCAATGTCAAACCCAAGAGCACTAATCATGTATGGCTTTGCTCCTAGTTTTGACATGCATTCTGCTACATTCCTTGCCACACCTCCTTGCACATAATAAACCTGAAAATTCTCCAGTATAAGAATGAGAAAGAAAAAGGGAATAATAAAGAATTTCCAATCATGGCAATGAATGAATGACTGCTTATGGTTTTTACATCATTAACAAAGATTGAGCTAACAAATGCCTGTTGTTGGTCTGAGTGGCAAGGAACTTGGTTCCTCTTAACCAGAGTTGGGTTCAGTCTTTTCCCCTTGCTCAAAGTAACTTTCCAAACATCAAAAGTTTCAGACCCATGGAAGAAAAATATAGTGCAGGCATCATCCTTTCATTTAGATTGAATATAGTTTGATTACTAACCTTACCAGGGGTAGTGGTTCCAGGATTTGCTAGCATTGAAGGTTTAACATGAATGTCCAATACCATACCCCCAATTATCACCGCTTCTCCGTCCCCATGCTCCATTTTTTTACCTCTTTCCGCAACCTTACCACCCAACAACAACAACAAACAACCATCAAATAAATTTGCATAATATGCAATAACAATAGAAAGAAAAAAGAGAGATTAATAAAACAAACAAAAAAAACTAGGGGGGATAAACAAATATTAGCATAGAAAGAGTTTGTAGGAGATGCATCACAGTATTATTAGTTTCACGAACTTGAGTTCTTCCCTTAATGCTACCCTCCTTTCCTGTTACTGTTTTTTCTTTTCTTTCTCAAAAAATCCCACGCTGGCAAAGAACCGATCAAGTAGCAAATAGCTATCCGATCGTTGCATCTAACATGTAATCTAATCTAATCTAATATACCTATATAAAAAGAAACCTATATAAAAATAAACTACTGGCACAATTACCAAATTGAACATTTTATATTAATGACACTTGACAAAAATTAGGGTTAAAATGGTAGTTGGGCATCTCCTATTTTTTTCTTTTTTCACTTGTTTTGGGCGTTCAGAAAAGTGAAAGTTGCTAATTGCACCACCTTTTTAATAAGTGTATTCCAATATTTTCCAAATTAAAAACTGCTGATTACATCACCTTTTTAATAAGTATACTCCAATATTTTCCAAATTAAAAATTGATGATATTACCTTTTAAATCTTAAATACTTATTATATCATTTCTTTCATCTCTCTTACATGTTATCTCTTTAACGCGTAGGCAGTGGTATTACATATGTACGCAAGGTATTGAGCCAGTTAAAAAAATACAAAATCCTAATATTATTTTAATTTTTCCTTTCAAAAAGACTTTAAACCACTGATGATATAATAATTCATCTCTTATTTACTTGACAACTGTCTAAAAACTTGCTAAGTGCAGTGATTTCCTTTCATTTTATGTTATGATTTTCACAATCTCCTAATTTGGGTCCTTCATATTTCTTAATATTGTTGGTTCTCATCTCAATTGACTGAGTCTAATTTAAGGCCTGATTTCAACATCAGTGTATTATCACAAAAAGAAAAAATTATTATTGAACTTGACTTCTTTCTTTCTCTTATTAATTTACTTGACAACTGTCTATAGTGCAGTGATCTCCTTACATTTTTTTTATGATTTTCACAATTTTATCTTTTGGGTCATTCATATTTCTCAATGTTGTTGGTTCTCATCTCAATTGACTGAGTCTAATATTGGCAGGTTTGTACAGACATGACAAAAGATGGAACCTTAAGTGGATCAATTGCTTATGGTCTGATTTCAACAAAGGTATATTATCACAAGAAGAAAAAATTATTATTAAACTTCACTTCTTTCTTTCTCTTATTTTTGCTACACATCCATTTTGTCATTAATAAACTATGTTAGATCTTGCAGTTTTTTAAATATATTTCCAGTCTATATGATATGTTATCTTAACTATCTTTTTAAGAGTTATATGTGTTCAAATATCTTCCTTATCATCTTCTCTCTTTTCTCAACTCTGGAACATTCTTCTTCTCTGTCTTCTCAGCATTTTTCTCTCTTCTCTGACCTTCTTCATTTACTCAATTTATTTTCTCTCTTCTAAAAATAAACTAGCGAAATATCTATTTACTTCTCTGTTAACCGTTCAACATTGTAACTCTCGCTGAAGATGCCTTTGCCAGCCACTGTGACTACAACTTCTTTATAATTTTTTCATGATTTATAGTGATATGTAGCAACACAGGTGAACAATTTTCTTAGTTTCTATTTTCTTGATTGATTTTGGTTTGGCCTAATTACTTTTTTATTTTTTTCTCCTTCATCAAAATTTCTCTAATATTATGATTATGGACTAAATTTGTTAAAAAGATCTATTAGTTATGGCCTATGGGTTAAAGTATTTTGTGAAAAAATTTGTTAAAAAGATCTATTAGTTATGGCCTATGGGTTAAAGTATTTTGTGAAAAAAGATATGAAACGAGTCTTTATAAGAATAGATGAGAATTGGAGAATTTTTTAAATATTTATTTGATTTTGTTCTAGACTGATCTATTGATTGCAAATTATGTGTTTGATCAAATGTCAAAATGACATTTTTGGGTATGTTTCCTTATTTCTCATTTTACTTTTAAATTTATGATACTTTTGAGATTACTTTTCACATAGGAACTTTTCAATTGATTATGTTGGTTTGGTATTATCTTATAGAGTAGGAATTTTTCACATACAATTTTTGGTTATTGTTACTTATCTTTTGTTAATATTACTCCTATTTATAATAAATAGTTCAATTATATTTGTTTAAAAAAAGTTACTATATGGAAACTGATGTTTATTGCAGAAATTTAAACTGATGTTTATTGCAGAAATTTAGGTGAACGAGTAAAGGATCAATAGAATGTTCAATTGTGAAATTTGATACAAGACCTCTATAAAAGTTAGCATTGACACAAACAGAAGTGAATAAAAGTAATTCAGTTGATAATTGAGTAGAAGATGAAGGTTCAAAGTGGAGAAAAGATGCATGACAAAATAGAGAGAAATAAATATATTACTTGGATAAATTGAAAGAAAAGACCTAAACAAGTGATAAGTTTACTAGCATACCATTAATTTTGCATAAAGTTTTCAGTTGTTTTCTTTAATTTAAGTTCATAACCCTGAAAGTTCTTTGTTACATATTACAATTCTTGCTTAGATTGAAAATTAGTACTTTTGTTCCAAGTTAATTTTTTTTTCTATCCATCTTATATTTTTATCTTATAGTGATTATATTAATTCAAATTCTAACCGGTTCTCAATCAGCCATGCATTAATCATGTTCCACTCAAATTATTTAAGTTTTCAATTTTTTTGAAATTGTTGTAACCCATCAGTTACCTTTATAGACAATATTCTATTCCAAGGATGGAATTTTGTAAGATATTAATAAAATTGTTAAGGAATACTACATTACAAATTGATCATCAAGTGCTTACAATTACACTACATCTATATACCTATTGTTATTAAACAACCTTTCTTTATTACACATGCAAAATGAATGCTAACAGAAGTAATCGAAGACAAAAGATACACACAAATAAGTATTAGAATTTTCATTCGTGTGTTTACTTATAATTATCATATCTTTATATTACACACAACAAACATAATTTCTTATTCCTAATATAAATTCATCATTTTCTTCATTTCTAAAATATTTATATGTTTACTTATTATAAAAATAGTTTTCAAATTTGAAGCGAAGCGCAAGAAATCGGTATATCTCGTGCGAACGCACAGGTTACCGACTAGTTGCTATATAAATCCAATGAAAAAGAAGTGAAGGGAACAAGACAAAATACTAGTGTTTGTTCAGTTAATGGATGAGTCAATAGATGAAAGAGAAGCAAGAAATAACCCTTTGAGAAATTGTGTAGGTCAAAACTACAAATAAGTTTTTTTTTTGTTTTTTTAAGGTTAAATTATTTTTTTCTTTAATTTATTATTAAGAGACTAAATTTGATTTTTTTATCTTTATCAAATTTAATTTGATCTTCTAAGATTTAAGACTTAATTTCATAATTAAATTAGTAGCGTTAAAAAATATGTATTTTGTGATAGTTTAAAATTATTTAGTGATAATTTTAAATCATCACAAAATGTGATATTTTTAAAAATTAAAAGATAAATTAAATTCTAAAAATTTAGAGGAGGAATTTGAATCTAATTAGAAAAAAAAAACAAATAAATAAATACAGTAAAAGACTAAAAATAGAAGGAAAAAAAATAGTACTTAGAGGTGGTAAAGCTCATGCATAAATTAACCACCAACTAATCTCCTAAGCTTATCAAACTCTACAATCATAATTCCATTATATTTCGATTTTCATATTCAAGTAAAAGTCACTCCAAGTCCAATTTGATTACAATAAAAAGAGCCTCTAACAAATATTCTATACTGTAAACCTAAAATCTTCAAAAAAAAAAAA
>PYAF01001876.1:1915989-1950019 GCA_007407185.1 Glycine tomentella
GTATTTTATTCTTATATAATTTGAAATAAAAGTTAATTTTAATTTTACGAGTAAAATCAATAAATAATTTTATAAAATAATTATCTATTAAATGTTTATACGTTAGAGATTAAATATTTAAATAGTTAAAATAAAAAATAAAAAATAAAAATCTCTCCCGGGGTTTCCTCTGTCCAGTCATTTAAAAAAAATGTTTGTAATTGTTTAAATATTTATCTTTCATTAAATATTATTTTTAAATAATTTATTATTTTTACACATAAAATTTAAACTAATTTTTATATCAAATGATAATAGCAACCAACACAATTAATTTTATACAATTCTACACTAATTATCACTTTAAAAATTATAATAAAACAACAAATATAATTAATTTTATACAGTTTGAACACTAGTTATTTTTAATTATAATAATAACATACAAAATTAATTTTATAGTAATTAATCTAAAAATATATATGTATATACATGAAAATTTTGAAAACAACTAGGGGGCTGAGACCCTTTCACGGAGCTTTCACGAGAGTGGAAATGAGACTAATCAGTTGATCTTGTTCTTTCTTTTAAAGTTAAAAGAACAAAGATACTTTAAAAGAACAAGATTAACTTTGCCATATTACTACGGGAAAAGTGAGATATATTGTACAGCATATATGCATATAAAACCTGGGCGCAGAGGAATTAATCCAATTCCTTGTTCATCTATTATAGCTACTCTACTCTCTTAATTTCTCTATCTTCATCAATTCCATATTATTTTAAAATATACATATTTGAGTAGATTTTTAATTTGATTGAAAAACAATGTAGGGAAATTGATTTTGGTGCTTTATCATAAATTTTACTCTTCAATTTTTTTCCATGAACTTTACTCTTCACATAGAAAAATCGCCACAATTAAGACCTTTTGTGACGGTTTTTCCTTTAAATAACCACAATTAACACAATTTTTCATTAATTGCGACGCTTTTGCTAAATTCATGTTGAACTGAAAGCGAAATCAATTTTGATGTTGTCCAACGCACACACTCCTGTGACCAAAATCGATTCAAATTTCCTGTTGATTCTTTCATCTTTTTGCTAATGAATACTGAGGATTATATATATAGTTGAGACCAGGTAGCAAGACAGGTTTTATAATAATAATAATTATTATTCATATAATATACACGCATGAAAAGAAGAAACTTATCTACACAGTTTTATTGCTTTATATATACAAGGCAAACGGCACCCCCTAACTCCTAACACCGCTCTTTTATACTAGTTCTAAGCTTCACAGCATAACACACAAAAGCACTCAACAGACTGTACAGAGTATAGCCTCCAAAAGTGACCTAACAGGACTCTCATTGTCCTGCATGCCAAGGACAATTATCTTCAAAAGATATTACACAAAACAGCAGCATATCTACGATCTAACAGTGCCTAAAACAAACAAAAACTCAATCCAAAAGGTATACATATACGAGTTATATACACATGCAAGCATCTAGATACTACACTTCCTTTCAGCCAAACCTGTGTCTTTTCCCCTTCTTGCTCCCCCACTTTATGTGCATTCAGAAAATATATTGAAAACACTCTTCAGGGCAAACCACTGGCAACATCCTACGCAGACAAAACAGCACTCTCGGATTTATTAGTGAAGGATTTGCTGCAAATATTAACAAACTTCGACTTGTCAGAGTCGGTATCATATGATGAAAGCAGCCTCCTCTGCATTAAAGGTTTGGCAAGAAAAGAATCAGTCAGTAGACTATGAAGTACATGTTATGAAAAGTAAAACAACATAAATGATGCTAGGATTTTGTCAAGCAGAATAATAAGACAACACTTGCAGTGACAGCATGGAACATACAGAACACTAAAATTGGGAACATACAGAATAAAAATAGAATGCAGGGAAGAACTTGCATGCAATTCAAAACATATAAATGCATAAAATAATTCATCCTACGCTTCAAAAACAGAAATCAATAAGGGTTTATCTTATACTAACATTTAAATAATGGTGCAAACACTAAATTATAAGCATGTACATAGGGGAATGAGTCTTCCAGGAACAAAATATCAACATTGCGAAATCAATTTGCTTACTAGCTTCAAAAAATTCCAGCCAGTTGAAAGAAATTTAATATCATCTCATACCTTTTGTCATGTTACATAATAAAAGCAAGTAAGCAACAATGATTAAAAGATGACCTTGGCATCTAACTAAATTAATGTGTACAATAACTATGTCTGTTGGAAAAATAACGAGAGAAAAAATGCAAACTATTGGAAACAAACTTACATGATCCTCAAATTCAGGACTCATTAAATTGAGGGAGAGATTTGTCATCAACAACAATACCTGCAAAACAGCACAGTATAAATTACTCAGGCAGACAAGCTACGAACTTAATCCCCAAAAATTAGACTCCTTTTTCAAATCTGGGAACCCTGCATTCCAAAAAAAAAAGAATGATAGAGGCAAAGAAAATGATGTACATGGCATTACATACCGTTTCCACATTTATTGGGTCCATCTGTCGTAGTTTCTGTAGGTGATTAGTTGAATTTGGATCGAATACACTGCCAATGAAGCTGTAGACTTGTGCAAAATCTGGCATTACTGCATGGACAAGTCAAACTTATCAACAAGAGCATGGCAAGAATCATGAACATAGGAGTGAAACATGCACAACAATTGCAATGTCAGACATATAGCATACCACAACATAACAAACTTAGCAACATTAATACTATTCATATACATTTCTATTTATACACAAATAAGACAATGCAAGAGTTAAATAATGATGCAAATGAATTAAAAAAACCACTTATGGAAATTGGCAAAACTTATAGTTATTTATATGCACTACTCACTTCACAAAGTAAATTCAGAGGAGAGAAAAACAAGTGTATAATTCATTTTCTAAGGTCCAAATGAGTTGAATTAAATATAACTAGCCCAGCCCTACTTGTTTCTTGAAGTCCCAACAACACATGAAAATGCATATGTTGAATTAAGGGCCCACTCCCAACACTTGGCCCGCCAACCCTAAGCCAACTCTAAAATATATCATTTTATGTAGCAGTGGCACCAGATCACAAAAAAAAAATATAACTTTATTATTACTCCTGTTGTCTCAAAATAGCAGCTCTACAATTCTATAAATAAGTTTCTTTCATTCTTTTTGAACTGTCCTCTATATATAGCAGCTCTAGCTCTGCTTCTTGTGTTGAAAATGATTATATATAAACAAATGGAAACTCTAGTATGTGTTATTTTAGCATATTTTTACTTCCTTGAGGCTTGAACTGAAAGCTTCAAGGAACATCATGAAATTCCTTATGCACTCTTCCTTGAACTTTTATGAAACCGATCAAAACTTGTTCAACATAATTTTTTTTCTTGATCTTGGATACATTTAAATGAACTCTTTAATATCTTTGGTTTATATTTTACTATTTTAGGCCATTCAGATTTCATTCTCAGGTTCAGTCCAATGCGATTAATCACTATACTTTAATAGCACCAAGTCCAGCCTACAATGTAGAGTTTCACAATAATGTAAAAATTACAACTTCAACCTCCCCCTCTTCTCCCCAACTAGTCCTGCACTCCTGCTTGTAGTTATACTGATATAACGACAATTGATAAAAGTGATAAAATATAATATTGAACACTGAAATCACACACATTAAGCAATACACTTGCTGTCCCAGAGACATCCTACAGAGAGTATTCTCTGACCGCAGATTACAAATAACTTCACACTGCCTACTTACACAACCTACAATCAGATATATACTCCTAAATCTACATAACTACCAGCAGTTTGTTTTTTTATACAAGACCGGGCAGAACCAAACCAGCGCCCCTCAAGGCACTACCAGCAGTTATTTTCTACGCATAACTGTCATCCTACAGTTTATAATACATAGCTAACTGCCAGTAGTTATTTTATACAGAGAACGGTCACCCTGGAGTTTTGAATACAGAACTGATTTCTAAAGCATTTATTTTCTACACAAAATTATTAAGCGTTTAGAGACAGTGGGTCGCACCAACACCTATTATTTCAAACACATAACTGTCATAACTTGCCCCTAACTCTCGGTTCGTATCATATCAATACCTACAAAACTATTAAATGTTAAGATTGAAACTTCAAAATCAGGGCAACTTCTTTATTGAAGCATGCATAGCTGGGGTTCAGCAATGTTATTCTAGATTTTGGAGAAATAAGCCTAGTCTAATGGATAAGAACAAATGGGATAAAAGAATTCCTTATATATATATTATTTACTATTCCTATTTCTTCAATTAATTGAAGAAATAATTTGAAAATAAAATAGCAAGTACAAAAATGAGTAATAACCCCAGTAGAGACTGGTACGATTCAATTCAACATTTTGTTCATTTGGGCTGGTTCACAAATTCTTGTTTCAGTTATTTCCTCAATAAGATGGATGAAAAGCTTTATCTTTTAGTAGTTGATTCCTATATAGCATTCTACAACTACACAAATAACTGAATAAGACATAGGGAGTGGGGACAATCGGGAAATGGCTAAACCAAAATCCTCAGAAAGATGGCCTTCAATGGAATTACAAGTTTCAGGATTTCTTTTCCCATTTTAATTGAACCAAAACTCAATAAGTGCCCCCACAATCACAAATTACGTTCTCTAAGTTTTATCATAAGATCTACTCAAATATTTTGTGATTCTTCCATTATTCAAGCAGAATCAAGTTCAAATGAAGAGATAAAAAAGCATTCCAACCTTTAATTGGCTTGCCCTGGTCACATTGATTAATCCTTTTGCTACGAGGCCAAGTCGGAGGGGTGCTCTCATTACTACTGCTGTAGCAACAATTAAGAGAAGCAGCTTGTCCAGCTCCAGTCAATCCCATGTCATCTAACAAGCAAACCAAAAAACTTTCCAACTTAGCTGAGCCTTCCTTAACTTTGAATTCATCACAGAATAATTACATATTTGAATAATAAAAAATGTAATGAAAAAAAAAAAAAAAAAAAAAACATCATGAGTTCAGGACAAACAATACCTCTGGTCACTTGTGGCACATTGACTGGTTGTGGTGTAGTATTATAATTCCAAGATGACAAAGGCATGTTAGTAACTGAAGTTCCAAGCACAGATGAAGAATCCGGGCTATAAATGTATGCAGGTTCAATGAAAGCAGATGAAGATTGCAGTGGGCCAATAAATTGGGATACAGTAGGAGCTGATAAAATGCAAGAATAAAAACCAGTGTTATTCAAAATTTGATACAATAGACAAAAACACTGAACGTTAAAAAGTGGTTGGCATTGACTTTACTAACTTTTAGGAGCTTTTTGAGGGTATGGGCGAGCAGCTTTTCTCTTTGGCCGAGGAGGAGGTACATGTTCACTTGTTCCATTCTTCTGAACTTTAAGAAAATACTTTTGTGCATGACTTCGTATCTGCCAAATAGAATTTTACATAGAACAGTGGAGAATGGATAGTTAGAGGAACATGTAAGTGTAAGAAATTCACCACAAGAAAATTGGTGAAATAAACACTATGCACAATATATAACCCAAGATGGAATTCAAAATCCAAGGATAATTTGAAATCAAGAACAAATTTATTATTGTGATATTTCACTGTTTTAAAAAGAAACCAAAATCATCTAACATCCGCTAGTAACTTGTTCTTTGTTTCCTTTTACTTATATTATAAATACCTGGATAACTGTTTTTGAACCAATAAATGCTTCAATCTTTTTCCAGTCCCGATCAAATCTGGAATTAGTCAAGCGAAAGTGAGAAACACAGAAAAAAATAAGTAAAAAAATACAAATAAATCATAAATTCATCATTATTGTTACATATACTGGTTTTGGCATGAAATCAACAGAAGGAAAAAAGAAAACTTTGGTTTTGGGTAGCACAATGCACACTGGCAAAATAGCAACCAATATGGCTTAATGATCTTTTCTGATGGTTCTCTCTAGATGAACTATGGGAGTTGTAAATCCTAATTCTTTAACAATCTATCTACTTCCCTCTAGAAAGCATTCCATTACAGAATCTGCATTCTGTGACTTGTTCCTTAATTGGAAGGGTGTCGACAACCAAAGATTGGAAAGTCTAAACACTACAGAACATGTTGTAAATAAACCATAAACCCTTGAAATAATAAAAGCAATAGCTTAAAACAGACCAGGTTGTTTTCTGATAAGTACAGATGCTGCTGCTCTTTCAGAGTTTCAGGTAAAATTGCTTGCAACATGACCAAATACAAAATGTCAAAAACTAATTAGAACTAAATTACATCTCACTGTGATACTTATAAGCCACCACCCTACATTTCAATCATTAACTTGTTCACACCCTACCAGACTTGAAGTTATTAAGGACCAAACGCATAAGTAAATTTAATTTTCCCATCCTAAAAAAGTCACTTTTGCTAACCCTCCCCGTCTTACTCAAAACTAAAAACCCAAATAAAACAACAGCAACCAAACAAGTAACCATATCAAAATTATAAAGAAAAAAGTAAATAACTTTAAAAAATCCCAATTAAAACACAATCCTGCACAATTCGCACTCCAGCTACCTATTCCTTACTAGTTACTTGTCTGATTAAATAAAAAACGTAACTCACGATTAACCAATCAACTTTAATTATCTAGAATCCTCAAGAACTGGCAAATTCCCAAAATAAAAAAATAAAATAAAAACTAAACAGTCACCGATCCTCCAATCCCTTTAATTATCTAGAATCCTCAAGAACTGGCAAATACCCCAAAGTTAAAAAAATAAAAAAATTAAAACAGCCGGAGCCTAACTCACACCACATGAATTTCAATTCCATGAAAAACAAAGCATAGTATAAAAACGAATTAAGAAAAAAAGGGACTCACAATTGGAGAGCTTCTAGAAACTTGTCGTGCTCCTGCTCGGTCCAGCTCTCCCTGGACTTGGTAATCGTGTAGGGTTTCCGGATCTTCTTATTCGGATCCTCCACGGCGGAGGGAGCAGGCGGAGCAGCAGGCGGCGGCGGTGGAAGATTGTTGACGCCCGGAAGGGCCATGTTGGAGGGATCGAAGAAGTAGAAGCCTTGAGCGGGGTTTGGGTTCAGCGACACCATCAAGACACCGAAACCGCAACCTCAATCGAATCGAATTCGAATCAGTTAGTGTTTGGTGTTTCCCAATAACTCTGTTTCTGTTTGTGTTTCGGGGTTTTACAACAACTTTTTATGTATGAGTCACTGTGCGCTGTGATTCTTGTCTTCCGTTTCGCTCGTCCTCTCGCGATCTTCGTTTCCGTAATCTTAAACCGCACCAACTAACCTCCGTTTTATATAGACCGTCGAGGATGAAATGACGGTTTTGTCCTTAGACCTCTTCTACACTTGCATTGCATATAGTGACTGACAAGTGAGTCACCCTACGGCGGTTATTATCTGGTTAATAGTGAATATACTATTCCCATTCGCATTCTCTCTCTCTTTTTTTCCTGGTTACAATTTATTCTGCGTTTTAAAATGTACCGGTATGTGTTTTGTTTAGATATTTTTTGTTTTAAGAAAATTAATATTAAAATGTTTCAAAAAAAGGAAATAAAAGAACATTGAAAGTTTGTGACTAAGGAAACATGTATACATACATGATACTAGAACTGAGAAAGAAAAATAGGACAATAGTAGCTAGTTAAACCTAAAAACTGATAAGAATGGATTTTTTTTAACTCCATTAAAATTTTGTTTGGTGAATATATTCTCATCAAATATTAATATATCTTTTGATGTCTAAAAATTAGTTGAATAGTTTGCTTACTGAAAGTATACTTATATATGATTTTCTGTGTAATTTTTTTCACAGACGAAATAAAAAAGAACCAATAATATTCCATGTTCTCTTAATTTTATTTTATTATGATGTGATTTTTTTTATTAAAATTCAGTTATGTGATAATATTGTTATTAAACAATAAAACATTTAACTAGAATAATAGCCATTATAATGTCAGCTTCTTTTTCTCTTTTTGATATTAATTACAAGTTAAGTATTTTTAATAACATGCTATAAGACAAGATATTTAAATGATATATCAACGTAAATGTGTTAATTATGACAATTGAATATCCCAAATATTAAAATTAATGCAACAGTGACCGAAGAACTAAGAAGCCAATAAACAACAGAAGCGTGGCTTCAAAGGTCCTATGTTGACGTTCCTTGTTGCCAAAATGATGCTTTAGTGGCCGGGGATTAATAATAGAATTTTGTGATAATACTTTACACTTAGGGTAAAAAACAAGGGGCAAGAGCACATTAGATTTTGATAACGATTAACATGGGCTCCGTGAATTCTTAGCTTAAAAAACAACTTATTTTATGTCATTAAAAATAAAATAGTCTATCTTGTATGGATGGACACGTATTACATTTAAATTACCTTTCGTTTATTAAACAACTTGTTATTAATTAAAGGTAAATAAAAAGTAATTTTAAGCTTTCAAGAATTGAAATGTGGAAGGTACTTAAATACTTTTCAAAAGGATACAAAGTCTATGTATATTTTAAAGAGGGTGATTATGGGCGAAATGGTTCTCGTGACCGTGATTAAAAATCTATAACTATTAATAATTATTATTATTTTATTTGATTTACACATTTTTAGATAATTTAATTTTTAAATTATTTTTTTTAATTTACATTAACTTTCTATTATTTTTATATTATAGATTTTTTATATAGTTTTTTATTAACTGTATTTAATTTATCTTTTTTAATTATTTAAAAAATTTAGAAAGACACGACTTCTACAATAAATAATAGTGAAAGAGGCACAAGTATGAGAAGGCAAATAGAGTGTGACTAAATTACTATTATATATATATATATTTATATACCTGTGTTGTCGAACAAAGTTAATTTAGGTGGGAAAATTCTAGCTTGATCCAGAAGAATCACGAATTAGTAAAGACAAGTACTATTACCCGATACCCTTCCTCAGAAAAGGAAAATTTATATTTAATCAATAACCTCTCACAACCTTTTTACAACGAAAAGGAGATGAAAAAAATATTATAAAAAATATATAAAAAAAAAAAACTCAACCTAGATGTACAATTTGTCGCATCAAAAAGTTACTGGTAAATATTAGACTTTAGGAGTTTTTTTTATAAAAAAAAAAATTGTCATGACCACTATCCTAAAAACAAAGAAAGAGAAGAAGTTGTCATGACCACACGGGCTAATAAACTAAAACTCTAGTTTTTTTTTAGAGGACTTAAACTCGTTAAATTAAATCATTTTGTTATAATTTAATATTTTCTCACTTTTAGCTCAAATTTTAAAAATAGTTAGTGACACAAAAATAAAAACAAAAACGTATTTTTAAAAATATAATCATTACAAGAAAACAAATGTAATTTACTTGAAAATTACATTTTATATTTTAAAAAATTCACAGCTTATTTGTAAATAGTGGCACACGTTTAATATATTTTTATTACCGAATACATTGTATGTAGGTTTTATTGAAAAATAAATTTATATTCTTAATAAAATCAAATGAACTTATTTAATGAGATAAAACATATTAATAATATTAAAAATAAATCATTATAATATTACTGACGATGTATTTACTATCCAATAACATCATAAAAAAATCATGTAATGAAGCATTATCACCAAATATAATGAAATTGTGAAAGTGAATAGTAAATGGGCAATTAAAATAAAAATAAATAAATCTTGCAAAAAAAAAAATCTGAGTTTTTCAATAATAATGAATTGAGAAAATCTAAAGTATCAACATGAAATATGTATCTACCTAACATTGCGCTAAAGTATGTTTTAGTATTAAGATTTTAGAATAAAATATTGAAGAAAAAACATAGAATGTTGTATCCTAAGGTCCTAACATGAAAATAAAGATAATTAATTTTATTAATTTATTTTATGTTAATTTAATTTAACCAAATTTAATTACAATTAATGCATAAAAAGAATTAGTAAAAGTAACTTAATAATTTAGTGTCCAAGATAAATCTACGACTAAATGATTCAAATTGAGAAAATATTAGCATCATATCATAATGTAATTGCGTGCAATAACTTTACAGAAAATCCCCAAGTATGTTGTGAAGCAAAGGCATTGACATTCTAACATCATCATATGATATTAATTAGATGATGTTTATCTGAGTGAATATATTTTACAATGCAATATAAGAATATTTTAATTTTACTGCTCCATCGGTTATGACTAGTCGTCCTCCCTCTGTTAGATTTGTGGTTATTAAGTTTATATATTCTAATACCATCAAAGCCTGGGTTCGAACGGGACAGTGAGTCGGTTATGACTAATCACCCATGGCTGTAAATTATGATTTTTGCTTTTTTTGAGATAACCGATGTAAAAGTTTTTTCTTTCTTTCAAAAAGATATTAAAATACATAATGAATTGGTAGTGAGAAAAAAATAATACTAACGTTGAGCATCAAAGTTAAATCCATATAATAACTATAAAAAAAAAATAAGAAAACTTTTATACTCTAGAAAAATTAATTAATCATTCAGTCTTTCAACATTAAAAAAAATTACGATATAGTTCTTTCATTTTCTTTTGTCATCGGAACATTAATATTGAAAAGTAATATTTATTAATTTTATTGATGATTAATCTTTTAAAGAATTTAATTAATCATTTTTAGTAAGATCTTTTATTTTAATTACATTTTCTTTATACACAAAACCTGAATTTAATAATTATCTTAAGAATTTGAACTTAATTTCATTCAGAATAATGTCATATTTAGTTTCTTTCATTAATTTGTTGGAATGAACAGTTTTAAAAGACTAATTTGAGTCACCAATGATTTTGAGTGTATTTAAATAAATAGATTGATTAAGACTTTATTTAATAACTTTTATTTCATTAAAAGTTATTTCATAAAGTCAACCATCAAATATATTGGAATACAGTAAGTTAAAAAAAATCTTATTTTAATGAGGTTCACTGACAAGGTTATTGAAATAAAAAAATTACAACTGTCACAATTTTTTTTTGTTGCATAAACTCATGTGACCTCGTTGTAAATTCTTCGAAACACTCTTTTTTAAGGACAAAACAAGTACATAATTCACTTTTACATACTTCTTACATAATTCCAAACACTTTTTTACATACTAATGTACTAAAAATGAAAAGATTAAAAATTAAAGAACAAAGTATCATGTTTGTAATCTCTTAAAATGTTCACCCTTCTCTTTTCTCTCTGTCTTTCTATTTTTTTTTGTTGGAAATGAATTCAGTGATTTTGAGGAGGGAAAGGTTTTGCCACATAAATTAAAATATATAATACTTTATAAATATAAATATAAATATAAATATAAATATAAATATGAAATACAAATATTTATATCTTATATTTATAAAGTAATATAAATTTAAAACGCGACAAGATCTAAATTATGAGATTGATATAATGACTTCAAATTAGAGAAAGTCATTTCTCAAAGTCACTAAATTACAAAGGTAAGGCAAGAAAGGATATGGGTGGATTCAAATTACTTTTTTAAGACTTGAATTCTCTCTAGCATCTCTTTCCTTTCTCTTCATCTCTCTCAAATTCTTCCCTATCTCTAATCTATCCTTTCACTTTTTTTTTTTCTTGCTACTTAGATATTTATCTTCCCCGAGTAAAAAAAACAGAATAACAATCACAAACAAACTAAGTTTTGTTTATGAAGAAATCGTTAATTTACTTTGACCAACTCTAAAAGAGTAAAAGTCTAAAACAACCATGTTTTTGACTTTTTTAAAAAAAATAATAAATAAATATACAAAGTATAAGGAATGGATTAAGATAAAAACTCACATCTTAAATGGCTCAGACTGCAGATTAAATGTCTGTTTGAATTAAAGTTAAGAAAACTTAAAAGCATTTTTACTTCCAAAATAAAAAAATCTTTATTTCTCATATTATGCATTAAAACACACAATTTTACATAAAAATTGTAAACATGTAACTTTAAACCAAACATACTCTAAATGGTTGGTTCACTGCCTCGGTCTATATAGCCAACTCTACTCTCCATGTCCAGTATTTACTCATCCTCTTTATTCTTTTTTGTCATCCCCCTTTTGTCTTTTTCTATGGAGATAAAAAACATAAGATCCAAATTCTTATTTCCAGAACATAGATCTTCTCCTAATTTATTTAGATTGTTTGTAGAAATCCACGTTGAGAATAAAATCACACTGAAATCACTACAAAAATAATTATTTATTGCTTCAGAAAATTATGATAAATTTAACTCGTGTTACCAAATATTCACTCGAAAACGATACTCTTTGCCTTTCTCCACTTCCCCTCTATCTCTGCATCATCTATCCATTGTCTCATTTTCTTTGTCCATCCACTTTTATCTTTTTCACTGCAGAAACAGGAAGATAAGAGATGATTCAAATTATTTTTTTGGACTCGTATCCTCTTTGGCACTTCCCTCTCTGATCTCTCCATCCTCTCTGTCTCTCCAATTCCTTTCCATAATTTTTCCATCTTCTATGTCTTTTTACTTGTCTTTTTCACAACATAGACACGAGAACAGAAAATAATTCAAATTGTTTTTTCAGCATCAATGCATGTCCTTTGCTCGTGATCTTTCACTGAATACGTGGCAGTGGCAAGCTTTAAGTGCTACTGCAAGGCACACGTTTTGTCCTTTTTTCTCTACCGACTAACAACAAGAACACAACACGACAAATAGGCACCACTTCGGAGTACAACTCCCATGCAATCACACGAAGCTTCAAAACTCAAAAACACCCTCTTTCTATACATTCTCCAAACTCAACTTTGCAAGACAATCTTCTGAGTGCAGACTGATTTCTCTCTAAACTGATGAACAACTTCCACTTAACAGCCGCCCCTGAATCTATTCCAAGCAAGAAGTACATATCATCTTGGCATAATGCTCATCTAAAATAAATTTATATATTTAAGAGAGAATAGATTGACGAACAGTATGAAGAAAAACTATAAACTTGATGGAAGGTTAAACCTAATATTAGTTCTATGTTTCATTCGTTTCTTTATTTTAGTCATTTTTCTCTTCTTTTCTCCATTCTTCCTTTCACCTCTCTTTTAGCTTATTTTTTCTCTCTTTTATCTTATTTCCACCTTTTTTACCCTTTCCCTTTTTTTTTCTTGGTCTCATTTTCGATTTATCATTGAGTTCATCTACCACCGACTCCAATTAACTTGGGTTAAAGATGTTGTTGATATTGATTTAAAAGAGAATATAACCTTTAAATTTCCATAATAGAAGCATAAAACTTAAAATCATTGATGCAAATCAAAAATAACATTTATTAAAGTAAAGATAGTTTAAAAAAATCATTTACCCTGGGTACAGAAACATAATATATATATATATATATATACTGCTCAAAATTTGTATTAAATGATAAAATATATATACAAGCCAACCAACAAACAAACAGTAAAATCTTGGAACATGGTCATAGTCAAAACCTTTCACAACCTTATACTGGTCTCTTAACACCAGATCCTGCTGGCACACCACATCCTCAAAGCTTTTGTATTGTATTGCTCTTTTATTGATATCTATTGTTGTCGGAGGATCAGGTAAAATTTACAAGAAATGCAAATCTGCAAATCTACCTGAACGTATCTGCAAGTAAGCTACAAAACAGAGAGGAAGCACAACCTCCACTCATCTACAAAACTTACACTTCATGCATTTGACTTGTTGAATTTGGGTTCTTCATCCAGAGGTGTCCCATTTTCTTGCTTTTGTCATTAAACTAGACTAGCAAATTCCTTATAGCAGTTTAGAAAAATCTCCTCCTGAAGTTCCTCGTTGTTGTTTGGTATGAACGCATGAGCAGTCCAACACCAATCCCAAGCCCTACACACATCCCAAGGCCAATTCCAACACCAACTCTAACACCAGCATTGAACCATGAGAGTTGTCCATCCTCACTGGGATACATCTCTTGACAGTAGAAACCATTCCCCAGCTTCCCATCAGAATCATAATCATCAACTTCTGAGTCTGTTATCTGCAAGGTATCATCAATGTAAAACAGTTGATATTTCAGAAATCTCAAGGTTCAGGTAAGACAGCGAAAGTGCGAAGCTAGACCTCTACTACCCATATCTTGACCATTTGTGCTAAGAGATCAATGCATTTGGAAGGCAATAAAAACTAGAAAATTCAATTATTTTATATAAAGGTGTATGATATAATTGCATGCAGCAAGTTCCTTGGCCAGTTGATCATCATATTAAACGCATAAGAAATAACTGAAAGAAAGACTACTATTTCCGTACATTCAACCATAATGGTTCAAGCAATAATCAGAGTTCAAGACTGGAACCACTTCAACAGACACTACTTGAAATGCAATTTACATGACTGAGTTTATAGGCAAAAGATTCATCACTTATCAGCTATCAGCTTGATACTGATCCATCTATCAGGTGTGTGTATGTTTTATTGTTTGCACACATTCCAAATTAGTTGAACGAAAAGCATCAGAGGGAGAATTGGCTTTAACGTCGGTTAAGAGCATTTCTAACTGAAATCCAAACACACTATAAGAGTACCTCATGGACCAAGGGGGATGCCTATTTCCCAAACTGTTATTGCTATACACATATTGCTTCCTAACGAGGTACATTAAAAAAACTAGCAGCAGAACCAGAAAAGTTTGACTATGGATACAATAAAAACAATGAAACTATTGGCGGTAAGCGCACTATAAAATAAGCCTCTTTTTAAAACCATCAGAATCACACTTGTTCTAAACTACTAATTCAGAATGATATATATATATATATATATATATATATATATGATCCAATTTCAGTGGAGTTGTTTACAATATCTTTCAGTTATGTTTAGCATACTTCGGTAGTGGTTCAAACTTCCAGTAGTCAAACATTTTCCATGATTGAACAATAAATAATTACATGGCAGCATAAAAATGTTTTAAACTGGCAATGGAGTGAAATTAAATCCATATAACTATAACATTAGTAAGGTTTGATTACCATACAGAAAATTAATCAAACTTTGGTTTGGAATGATAACAGCACTATCAATTATGGCTCTTTACAGAACCATCAGAATGCTTTCTTGTTCTATGTAGTTTATCAAAAATGAAATATTAAATTTTCATTCTTTAAAAAACTACATAATGTAGCCAAATAGCTGAAATTACTGCCCCTTCATTCCAAAGCAGGCATATTCAAATTGAAATAGTATATACATATATGATATATCTAAATAAATGAGTAAAATATGTTTTTAGTTCTTGTAAATATACTTAAATTCAGTTTTAGTCCTTTACAAAAAAAAAAAAAACAATTGTTGGTATTAGTTCTCATAATTTTTTTAAAATGGTCCTTATCACCACTTACTGATGACATGTCATTCATTTAGACACACCACATCACATGTCATCTCATAATGATCACTCACGAGTAATGCCAAAATATATGTCACGTCATTACTATGTATAGTAGAAAACATTTTTAAAATGTTTAAAATTGTTGAAACTAAAATAATCATTAACAAAAATTACTGAACTAATACCAAATTTAACAATATATATGTTTTCTAGTCTCTCTAAATTAACTATTATTTCAATGAGGAAGACATACATAGCAATTGCAAAATTAATTTTTTTGGCATGACTCGAGCAATGATATATACCCAGCACAAAGTCTTCCAGATTTCACGCATAAGACATTACACATCACAAAAGTTATGGCCATGACTCCAACTAAAGAAACTGTCATGAATCACCGATCAACCGTACCAAAAGCATAAGCTGATTTTCCATGTAAAGAAACACACAAAACCACACAGTCATACACACACCTCATGTAGGAGATATAAGGTAGGTTGGGTGGTAAAAGGAAAAGAAGGGAAGGAAGAGAAGGAGGGAGGGGTCGTGCGTTCGAATCCCTTCACTAAAAAAAACTAACATTTAACAACTAATGTTGGCCGATAAAAAAAAATACACACACCTCATCTTCTTCCTAAATTCACATAAAAAACACTACCCCGGATTAATAAACCTCCATACTACTCCTTGAGACCATTCACCTCTGTTACTTCATTCCTTAACTTACACCAAATCGTGACTTTAGTTTTAATACATAGCCGGGTAATTTAAACTGTTAACTATAAATCAATCTTAGTTACTTCTCATGACACTTCATGATTGAATGATAGCATTCAAAAGATTTTAAACTACCAATGCATTTAAGCAAATTATAAAGCTAAACTAAACTAAGAGTTTCATAAAGTGTGAGCCCTTAAAACATTAGGACCAAGAGGAGTGCTAGGAACACACTCTTATTGTTTAAAATTTAATAAAAACTACAAAATTATGAAAGAATCATTAAATAAGACGTGATATCGCACACCCAATCCCTCCGCTACAAAAACCTAACAAAATAACGATTAACATTTGCCGATTAAAAAAAAAGGTACACTCCATCCAATACTACCCCCAAACGGTGGTGACACACTCACAATAAACAAAATCAACACAAATTAGTATACAATTGATTCAATTCATCACATACCTGTAACTTGCGGTTTGGAACAAACCCGTTGACACGGTTCTTCTCCAACACCATCATCTCTTCATCTTCAGGTATAGCATCCAGCGTGGCATGCCGCGGCACTCTCCTCCTCGGACTCATCTGAATCGTCTTGCTTAGAATCACCGGCACGCCGGAGCAGCACCCGGCGATGTAGACCTCGATCGACGGTGCGGAAACCCCGAGCCGCGGCCTGAAGAACGCGGAGCACCCCGACCCGACGGAACCTGCCGCTACGTGGCAGTCCATGCCCCACCCGGAAGCCGAAGCCGGAGCCGAGCCGGCTCCCCAATCGGCGTCGAGGCGCTCCAGCGAGCCGCAGAGGAAGAGCTTGTCGTTCTCGTAGACCTCGAAGTCCGCGCTGCCGCTGAGGCTGACGGTGTCGGTGGCGACGTAGGTGACCTCGGCGACGTGGCGGTCGACGCGGCCGCGGCGAAGGGGGAGGGTCGCGGGGGTGGAGGCGGGGACGGGGGCGGCGTTCACGACGAGCGAGACGGCGGCGTGGCGACGCGGGTGGCAGAGCGTGAGGTGCTCCGGGAGCGTGTCGACGAGGCAGGGGGAGATTCTCACATAGAAGAGACGAATCTCGAGGCACGCGGAGTGTGTTAGAGACGGAAAAGTCAACGAATTGGAGGGCTTCGTGAGAATCGCTTCTTCGTCTTGTTGATCCATGTAAGAAGTACGAACCCTATTTTCCCTCGAATTTGAGAAGTTGGGAGAATGGAATGGATTTGATTAAGAGAGACCCGTGAAGAGGGGAATATTTAATTTGCGAAATGCGTTGAATTGTGTTGTGTTTTTGATTATGATGAAATTGAGAAGAAGAGAAAACGCGGGTGCGAAATAAAAGGTTTTTAACTGAAAAGTTAGAGACATGAATGAAGAAGGTTGAGGGAGGAAAGAGAAAGGAAGGGTGGTCAAGGGCGTGTTTGGTAGGGAGAAATTACTGAAAAAGAGGGTGTTTTTTTTAGTTGAAAAAATAGGGAGATGTTATTGGGAAAGGGTCAAAGAGAAGGAGAATGAGTCACTGTAGAGGCTGATCTCGGTCTCACTCACCACGCTTCTTTGTGGACTATACAAGAAATACAACAGTGACTGCAACTTTATATATGGTTAAACATGATTTTGTTTTTCCTAGAATTCCGTTTTATTCTTTAAACTTTTTCTTGTTGATTTTGATACTTTATTTTTTAAAAAATTAGTGAAATTAGGAGGATGTATTGGCTTAGATTTTAAAAGATTACTTTCGAATGATTTTCTTATTTAGAAATGGAATGAATTTTTTATTTTTTTTTAAAATATGATTAGAATAAATTCTAATGGTTTCATAGCATAAGATTTAAAAGAATTTTATAAATTTTTAAAAAATATTTAAAATTATAAAAATTAATGAAAAAATAATGAATAAATGATAAAATTTAGATAAAAAATCAATATAAATTTTTTAATTTTTTAATATCTAATTGATTATAACTTCCTATATATTTTCTCTTATATAATGTTTCTCCACGTATCTAAACAGTTATACTAGGCCCCTCCCTCCATTAGCATATTTTTATTTCTCCATTTGGATTTGAACAATAAATTTAAAATTATGTTATTTGTTAATTGATAACTTGGAGATCAAAGGAAAATATATTCAATTAGAATTTTAAAATATTTTTTATAGAAAAATTTGTATGATATTCAATCAACACTTTTAAATTATAACAATATTGAGTATTATTTATTCAATATTATCAAAAAAAATTAAGAAGTGTAATAAAATTCGTTAATATACCATTGAAATTTTTTAAAACTTATAAATAGTCTCACCACAATTCTATTAACATTTTCGCTGACATAACTAATGAATGCCATGTGTGATGTAGTCCAACTTTGGAGATACTTGATTAATGTTGAATCTTGACATTGCATTTAACATGAATTCCTTTCCTGGTTTGAATTCATAACCAATAAGTTACTAAAAATAACTGTGTCAGAATTTGTCTTCATCTTCAAAATCAAATAAAGTAAAAAATGTAGTGATAGTGCAATAGAATCATTACCTCAGATCCGGAAGTGTCAATTTCTACGAAACTTACTTATGCACCACACTGACAGTGACTGTGACTATAATATGTAATTAGGTAGGTGTAATTGAGTATGTCTCTTCTATTTGATACACAAGTACTCTACTATATAAAACTTCAGAATCGTATTCTTATTCTTCAGTGAATATATATACTCTCGTCTCTACCTCTAATTTCTCACTTTTTTTAGTTGTCCATGTCCACTAACTCGAAAGCACCACGTGAGCTACTGAGTTTTATTTGATTCCATGGCTGATCTTGTAATATGGCAGCATAAGCCAATCCTCCTCTGCATGTCCTCGCTGCTTTTATCTTCTTTGGACTTGTGGCTTTTCTTCAAATATGATATCCGGAAAATCCTACCCCATTTCAACTTCATCCAAAGACCACCTTGGTTTCAATTTGTTAGCTAGCTTTCTTGTTTATGGCTAATTGGCCTTCTTGGGTAGGCTCAAGTTTGCTATTAGGGTTCATCACTTTGAATCCACACCCTCATGCACCCTCATGCACACGTCTTTGCTTTACTCTCCTTGATTTCCTTTGTGTTGCTGTAATAGAAAATACAAAAATGAGATGCATGCACCAAGCCAAAAATGGGATGCGTTAAAGAATCGCTCAGAATGCATACCGGTCAATAAATCTGCTGTGTAGAAGTAGGCCCAAAAATAGCTGGCCCATTTTACTGGGCTTAAACTAACGAAGGTTATGCGGGTCGCTCAGCATATATACACACACCAAGGCTTTTATTTCCTGCACCCCCAAAAACCTAGGTGTAGGGAGTAAAGCTCACATCCAGCCACATGAAGAACATGGGATGTACATGAGAGATTACAATTAAATATATGCTGCACTTTAAGATTAAAATTCCAGTTAACAAAAGAAGATTAAATTTGAAAAGCAAAAAAAATACAAAATTTAAAGAATTTAATGCTCATAGACACTAATAGTATAACATAATTTTAGATTGTTATCCAATCATAAATCACTAATAAATAATTAATATAATATTTTAATTTTATTTTGCTACATTTTCTTTATTCACCTTAAGTGTTTGAGACTTTAGAGGAAAATCCTAAAAAAATAGAAGTATTAGTAATATATATTTTAATAAATTATTATTACTTTATGTCTGAAATGACAATATTTTCTTCAAAAGTGGCTTATATACCAGATGATTATTTTTTAAAAAATATAAAAAAATACACTAAAAAATATATTGTTAAAATTTCTCTCAACATGAATATGCCCTACAATTATTATGCGATACTGTGCGCCACTAAAAATGACTCAGCTACCAGTTCTGGTCCAGGCTGATTGGGTCCAACATAACGTGCGTATCAGAAAATGCCTATGCATTAATTTGGGAAAATATTATGCAAATCACTCAATCCTATAAAGACAACAAAACAAATTTATGCTTCCTACTTTCCTTCACATAAGCACGCAGCCTAGGAAGTGTCAACATTTTGTGACATAAATAATAGTTTTGTGACATAAATATTAATTTGTTAGAATAATAATTTTATTAATACAGGATATTGAACCTGTGATTTTTTTTCCTACCATTCTTTTTTAACCATTTAATCCATTTTATAACTTCCTAATTACAAATCTTTTGTGATTACCAGGATGCTACTTTAAATAACAAATACTAGTTATAATATGTTAAAGGTAACTTATATTAGTCATTCACAAAAAAAAAAAAAAAATCTCAGAGCTCAAATTGTCATTATATAAGAAAATTGTCATTGTATAAGAATCTGCATCATATACAAATTCTAAAGCTTTTGGAACTCAATTAAGATGTCGATATTCTTTCAGTTAATATGAATTTTTTTATCTAGAAATATCTTATTTAAATCAGATAAAATTATTATAGAAAAGTTGTTCCTTTGTTCCGTGATTATCTAGCAGCATTGGGAAACAATTTTTTTTAATTTAAATTTATATAGTATGATTACTTTTGGATCAAAATTAGTGTTTGTAAGTGTTTGGTGGGTTGCTTTCTAAGTGAGCCCACACTCATTTTAAATAATATTAAAAAAGGAAAAACGAAAAAAGAGAAGAGAATTATTACAAAACCAAAGTTTATAGTTTGTGTTTTAGAGATTTGATCTCTGTTTTTTTTTTTAAAAAGAAAATGTTGGCTGATAACGTGTAAAATAAACTTTTTTTTTTAAATATGTTGGTCTCAGAGAGTTATTTAATTTGATATATTTTTATCAATAATTTTGCCCTCTCTATTATCTGTTTTTACCTTTGTGGTGATATATTTTACGCTCTATTATTATTCAATGTAGTTAGTATTGTTCTTCTATTAAAACTTAATGTAGTTTTTCTTTTTGAGGGGATAATGTAGTCTTTTTAGATACTTCTAGTATTGTTCTTCAATTAAAATTAATGTTTTATTTTTCATAATCTGCATAATAAATATTGTATTAAAAAGTAAAACTTTAATTTTAATTAAAGAATAATATTTATAAAAAAAAAACAGTTAAAACAACAATCTATGTTTGTCTATTTGATAAAAGTAAGTACTACGTATTTGTTTTCTTTTAATTAACCAAGCTTGGCCTTCGTGTTTCTTTAAATCACAACCACATAAAGTATATTATATAAATTGCTGTGTCACGCGTAGGGAAAATTTTCAAAGAAAAATTCAAACTACTAACATTCGGTGTAATCTTCTAGAATTTATATTGACATTCTTCCTTTTGCATTTTGTTTTTGGAAAAGAGAATTTCTATAAATAACTGTTGGGGACCCGAAAGGTCTCTTAACTGATGTTTTTGGAATGAAAGATGAGTTGTTGGAAAATTCATTTCTCTTGTTTATTAGGAGGACATATTGCAAGGCTAAAAAAAAGCCTTATATATACCCCGAAAAGAAAAACAATAAAGCTCATACACAAATGTTTTTATGAATGTGTGTAGGGTTTAGAATTATTCTAACTTATTACCTAGTAATTTTGAGTTGAAGTTCAGTTTTGTTAAATATATTAATTTTTTTATCATTTATAATAGTTCTATCATATACGAATAGAATTATCTCTCACAAAAAATATTTGTTATCACTTAAAAGATACATATAAATATATGATCTATAAAATTTAACACTTTGATAAACTAAAATGTACGTAATTGTTTCAATTTAATTAATAATTTTAAATTTTTAAATCTTGATTATGTAATTATATTAAATATTGAATATAAATTTTTATCATTGATGATAATCTTATTTAAGTCAACACAATTCTACCCATAAAAAATAATTATAGCATGATAGTAAAGAAAACACACATCACTTTATAAAGTAAAATGAATCATTCTATAATCTTGAAATATTTATTATAAGCACTTATAAAGTAAAAGCACTAGTTAAATTTAGGGTGGTGGCCTGGGCTAGCTAGCAGCCTTAACCAGCCAGTCAAAATCTCAGCTGCTGCTGCAATATTATTTTGGCGTGGAGCTTTTGCTCAGAGAACGATGCTTCGTTACTGCTTGGAGGTTCTCAAGGGCCTACTACTCTTCACCTTTCTATAACTATCAATCGGTGTCGTGTTCCAATTTCATATAATTTTTGTTGTATTTATTTTTAATGGACACTAAGTAAGTAAGATGTTCCTTAAAAAAAGAAAGAAAGTAAGATAGATGTTATTGTCATTGGATGTAAATGATTAATATTTTAAAATTAAGATTAAATTATTTAAAAATTAATTGTGTTTGATATTTAGTAGAAATAATTTTAAATTTTACTTATTTCTGGTTCAAACTTCATATTAATGATTTTTTTTTTCTTTTAGTTCAAATTTTGGATTAATGATTTTTTCCTAATGAAATCTTAAGGTAGAGGGCGTCACACAGTAATAAAGTTATGTTATATTTTAGTGATTTATTGATCATAAATTTAAATTTAAAAAAATATTTTTACGTATAGTCTGAAATCTCTGAACTATTAATGAAATTTTCAGCTTAAGAAAAAAAAAGTAAGGTGTTTTTATTAGATTTTGTATATACAGTAAATATAAATAATTAAAATAAAAAATTATTTGATAAAGTTGTACAAAATTGACTAGAAGCTTTGTTTTGGTTTTAATCACATTTTTTTATGAGAACTGATTATATTTGTTCTGTAAAATTATTATAGAAAATATTTTTTTCTGAATATTTAATACATATATCAGTTAAACTAACGTGTTTGGTGGTAAATGGCATTATTTGAAAATTTAATCTTTGATATTATATAAAAAAATAGCTTTTAATTTTGATAAGTATTGATTATTTGGTCCCGAAATTTGATAGCATTAATTTTCCATGTCTATCTAATCTCTGTCACTTTCTTCCTTTTTTTTTTCTTTCATGCTATTATATCATAGTTTTGGAGTATTATTTAACTCTTCCTCTTTTTCCTCTCTTTCTATTATTCTCTCTTTATTTTTCACCCATTAAATTAAATATTATTAAAAAATTACAACGTCAGAAAAGGCATTCGTATCGTTTTACACCAGCTCAATAAAAAAACGAGCATATTCATATAAATACTTCTACTACAGATTCAATCTTTCGTTCTCTGACAGTTCTTTCTCCAAACCTACCTTTCTATCTTTTCCATCATAGCATTATTGATACCCTCTCTGCAGCAACGCATTTTTCCTTATTCTCTTAAACACTTTCTCTTCTCTCTTCGTTTGATCTGCATAAAATTGCATAAATATAAAAAAAAATAAAAATGAAGGTATGGCTCATTTCATACTTGCCAATTTTGGTTCTTCTTTATTTGCTTATTTCTTTTCTGAAAATGGATGATTTTCTCCTTTTAACTTTGACTCGGAACTTGAATTCATTGATGATTCATCATGAACTTTATGCCTTCCATTTTTTTTTTCCTTTATTCTTTTCACATCCTCTGTTTTCTCTGTTTTTGCTCATGATTCAAAGATTTGGGATACCCTTAAATGAATTTTGACATTCCCTTCATCAGAAACCTTGTTTTGGATTTAATTTTAACATTTGAGGCCATATTTCGGATGGTTTAGATCGCATGTTTTCCAATATATAATATGCTTTTGGTTGGTAGAAAGATTTTGGCTTCAAGTGTCTCACTTTTTTTTTCTTGTTCAGATATCGTATTTTGTGCTGGAAATATTCTGTCACTGATTAAGATTACATGAGATTTGTTAATTAGAATAGAATATGGTTTGAACAATTTATAATTTTGCTTACAGAAGTTTGTACTCAAGTTAGATTTGCATGATGACAAGGATAAGCAGAAGGCCTTGAAAACAGTTTCAACTCTTTCAGGTACTAAATAATTTGTTTCTTTTTTATAATTTAGCCTTCAATTATCTTGAAAAATGAATTATTTAGAATCAGTCAAGAAGACAGTAGTATAAGGCTGCACGTCTCTTATACCGCCGTCTTCAGTATTTTTGTCTTAGAAATTAATATCTCATCTTTTTGGTTCTTCTCTGAATGTTCAAATCAAGGGAATGAAAGATAACAGAAAAACAATAACACTAAGATCTCTATGCGTTCTTAAGTTTCTCATATATATTTATTTATTCTAATTATTTAATATTAAGGATTAACTTTTTAATATTTGGGGTATTCTGGAATAGAATGTTACCTTAAATCTTAACTGGAAAAACTAAGACGAGACGATCCACCAATTTTCTCTCCCTTTAGGACAAAACAAGCTTAACACGAAACATTAGTCTGAAATGACTTGATATTGAGTAATAACTAATAAGTTAAATTTATTTTCTATTGTTTAAACTGATCAACTTTGCTCCAATTTTAATCAAGACAAAGGTCTGTATACATGTCAACAAATTCTCCAAAGTTTATATTAAAAAAATTGCAATTCCTTTTGATATTTGTGAGAGAATAGAACTTCTGATATACCAATACAAAAAGTAGTTATATATACTTTCATTGAACAATTTACATTATAATTTTCATCTAATATGATTGACACTGATAATTTGTTTCCTGGCCAAGAGAGTTCTTGTTTGATAATTTGTTTCCTATTGGATTGGCATCATTCACATTTGGAGTTCTAGTTGATAATTTGTTCTAAGAAAAATATTTGTTCTGCTTGAGAATTTATCTTTTGAAAGAGAAAAAGTCCTAATAACAAGCTTGTGTAACATCTTAGGAATTGATGCCATCGCCATGGATATGAAAGAGAAGAAATTAACAGTGATTGGAACAGTTGATCCAGTAACTGTGGTGAGCAAATTGCGCAAATACTGGAAGGCAGACATAGTAGCAGTTGGACCCGTGAAGGAACCTGAGAAGAAAGAGGATCCCAAGAAAGCAGAGGCAAAGAAAGAGGGAGAAAAGAAAGAGGAGGGAAAGAAGGAAGAAGGGAAGAAAGAAGAGAAGAAAGAAGATGAGAAGAAGAAAGATCCACCCCCAGTCCCAGATCCTGTTTTGGAATTGGTCAAGGCTTATAGGGCATATAACCCCTACATGACCACACACTACTATGCTCCAAGCATGGAAGAGAATCCCAATGCCTGTGTCATTTGTTAAACCACAAACTTTGATGTAGTTTTATGGGTATTTTTGGTGTTATTCTTCGATCAGAATTATAGTTCATCTTGATAATCTGCATGTAAACATTTATAATGTAGATTACTGAGACATAACTTTACTTCTGATCGAATAACAATGTCAAAAGCATCTAAAGATATGTAAGTTTTGTTCGTTTTTTAATAGTAAGTTGTCCAAAAACAAGGGAAGGACATACTTTTTCAGCATGGTAATGGATTCAATTCTCTTGCACTCCCATAAGAGCCATAAGCCAAAAAGTATAGGAACTCCTTGTATATAATATGGTGATGTCTTGTTGAGTTATTATTGAGATATTTTCAATTTGTAGAGAAGAAGGAATAAATTTTTTGGGATGTAATTAATCATACTTTTATTCTGTAATATATAGTTTTATGAATGTATGTATCATCCACATCCACTAAATTAATATAGCGTGTATGTTTGTTTAAAATGTTATTTGAAATAAAATAAAAAGGCTATTTTTTGTGGGGTTGGGTGGGGGGGAAGTTGCCCCAACTCCGGATCTATTGGCACATCCTCAACTACTCCAAAGTCCAAACCATAAAGAAAATGTCTGTTTTTGTTATTCCGTAGCATTGTCATGTCTTTCTTCTTGTGGGACATGGTGGCTGAAAAGCATAGTACCCCATTATTGAGATTCTTTTTCATTTTTCAGAGCTTTGTCTTTCTCTGCATTTCGTGTTACATATAGAGGTCCAATTAATCTTCATATATCAGGTAGTTGATTGTTACATTGATTCGAATTAATCACCACATAAGACACAAGATTGTCACCTTTGATGTACGACAATTGTGATGTAGAGAAAAACCATAACAATTGTGGGGTTCGTTGGTCTTATTGGTTACGTTGATGCATGATTGAAGCGTCATGATCGCTAAATGCACTATTACCTGGTCATAATTGCCATCAGCATTATTTTTCTAATGGCTTTTATGAGCTAATTGACCTTCATCATTCGGTCTTACTTAGGAAGAAATAAATACTACTAGTATTAAACTTTTGGTTACATATGGCTTGTTTTGTTATTTTTGTAAAATCTATTCATGCTCATGTATCAGATCTGTACTCATTCTCTAATACACTGCTTAGTGGAGTATGATTTAAGTGATTCCATCACCTCGCTCTCAATAACTTTTTGTTTATCCTTCTCTCCAAAAGAAAGAGGACATCACTTTAACTACCATTAACTTTAGTTAGGCATTCATCCAAACTTTTATTTTGTTCAAGAACAATTATAAATATCCAGTCATCTCTCTCTCTCTCTCTCTCTCTCTCTCTTATCTTATTTACTTTCAATTTTTCCTTCACTATTTTTATCGTATCTATCGGTTTTTATTTATTTATTTCCTTTATATCGTTTTTTTTCCCACCCAATCCACCCCCAAAATGAGATGTACACTTATCACCACTATTTGTTCAATCCACATATGGAGACTCTTCCGCTATATAACTAATTTGCGTTTGATCTATTTTTTTCTCTTTTGTTTTCCATATGTATTTTCTTACAATCATAGTCAGATACTAAATATAAATACATAGTAAAAATTTGAACATAAGACAGTTAAGCCACGTTGTAGGAGACGGGCACATTTTAATTGCCTATGAATCTATGCAACACTTGCTCGCTTCTGAAATGTTCTCTCAATTATTATTATTTTTTGTCAAATTGATATACAGTACACCTGTGGAGCTAGAGTATAATTTCTCTTTCTTGGCTTAGGCCCCTCTTTTTTACACACAAAAATTCCCTTTTCACCGTTGGTGGTTTTAACCTTTTCTTTTGGTCAAGGCAGTCTTTTTTAACCTTAGTTATTTAAACGCTAGTGACGTGTGAATTTAAGACAAGTCAGAATGGCATATACATCAATTTAAATCAATTTAAGGAGATAAATATATTTTTTTCAAGCAAGGACATTTAAAAAGTATGCAAATAAGTAGAAAGAAAGACAAACAATATGATGCAAATAAGTAGAAAAATGGGTGGTTAAATTTCATTCAAATAGATAGAAAAATTGACAGAAAGAAACCATTTAAGTAGGCAAGAAAATAAGTAAAATCTGTTAATAAACAAGAGAGAGAGAGAGAGAGAATGGGTTGTGTAATTAACTCTAAACTATCATATATATATATATATATATAGAAATTAATAGAATATACAAATAATTTTAAACTATTTTTTATTGTCTATCAAAAATTATTTTGTATATTTAAACTTAATATTATTTATTATATTAATTAATATAATAGAGGTTAATTATTCATTTAATTTTTATACTTAAAAACATTCATTTTTATAGTCCCTCCATTTGATTATTAATCTCTTTTAGTACGGCACTTATCCCTTTTAGTCCTCGCCACAGTGACTAAAAGGGATCAAATAAGGTTTTAAAGTATAGGAATTAAAAGAATTTTTTTTATAACTATAGAAATCAAATGAGTTATTCAACCCAACTATAATATATATTGGTGAATATTCGATCAATGAAAATTCAATGGGTCAATTTAAGAAATTAAATAATAAAAATCATAAAAAGCAAACAAAAATAGCTAGGAATAACTAAATTTTAATAAATATTAGAAATGCAATTAGAAATTAGAAACTGTGAATACTTATATGAATTTCCTTTGAAATTTTGGAAGATTTCGAGAAAATTATCATCATGTTATTTCATTCACGCTTACTTTCTAGTTACAAATTTGAGCACTTATCTTCTCTTTTTATGAAATTAGATGTTTGTTTAACCCTTTTTACAGTTATTATTAAGTTAGTTATAGGTTTTTCTATTTTATTTTCCACTTTAATAAGTTAATTTCTATGGTTTTTAATTGTTTTTGTAGGATTAATTGGATAGCATAGAATTAAACCCATATTGAAAGCCTTATTTTTTCTTTCTGTTAGCACAACCTGATTGGTGTTTAGTATTATCTTAAACGATGAAACATAAATACTGATATTTATCTTTGTTTCTTAGGATGATAAAATATTATGTATTTTTTTTCCTCGAAAACCCACCACTTTTTTCTTAGAATAAATTTGGAAAAATGATATTTAATTACTCACTGATAACTTATGCTAGAACAGAGGAAGTATTCGTTATATTAAAAACACAACAATTGATGATGAGTGTATTCTTTTGATATACTTTCGCATTATATATTTTTGGATACGCAAATGTTAAATAAAATATTCAAACTCTATCACTCTAATAAAATAAAAGTAAGTTTAATTAAACTTCTTTATTCTTCCTTTTTAAAGAACGAAAATGGAAAATTGAAGCCAAATGATGAAAAACAAAAGGTACGAACTAGAAGAACATTCAACAGAGTAGCAAAACGCATACTATTACTATATTTATGTTTTCCTATTTCCTATGACTGTTAATGACTTTTTTTAAGTAATCAAGGTCACCGATGATGATAAAACAATTGATTAGGTGATTTGTCACTGATGAAGATATTGGTCATTGATTAGGTGTTGGTCGGTGAGTGAGTGATATTATATATATATATATATATATATATATATATATATATATATATATATATATATATCATTCCATGTTCCAAGTTCCAACATATGGTAAACATGGTCTAAGGAAAAATTATACTATGGTCAGAACAAATGAAGAATGCTTATCCAAAAATAGAAAACTGAATATCAGAAACATTTTTTGAGTTGAGGGAGAAGGAAGACTAGGGGATATATATAAACCATCAAAGCAAAGTTCAAAACGATAAAAACAATTAATATTAACCAAAAGAAAAATAGCAGAAATGATAAGAACAATAAACAGTCGTAGCATAAATGAAAATCATGCAAAGAAAGTGAGGGATTGATTGTTATACAAGTTTTCTGCTTCAAATTTCAAACTGGATTTATGTTTTTGTCGGGGTTTTTTCTTTTTGGTTTAAATCAACCAATGCATATGTCAAAAAAGCATATGTCGTCTCTGTTGAAAATGCGTGCAAGATATAAATGCAACTAACTTCCGTATATAAACGTCAAGGAACAAACACAAACACGTAGGATTCTTATCCTTATATATAAGGACGGTGTTTCCAATCGCAGTGCCAGTACCTCTGCAGACTTGGTGAAAATATTTCAGTACTTTTACTTCTTGATGCTACGTATACTAGTTACTGTAATTAAATTGGAACATGGATCAACGTTGAAATCTTTTTGTTAACTCAAAGTCAATGTACATATTAAGCCTCAGCATACATATTTATGGTTGTGTTGTACAACATACAACATGCATATATGAATTGTCGGTGTTTGATCCACCTTATATATATATTTTTCTTGCTATTTTCCTTTATCATAACCATTTTCTGATTAGGTGATAATGACATTCAACAGTTGTCATCCCCAAAATTACAATTATCTTCCACGGCTTCAAGTGCAATCCATTCAGCCTACAAATTTGGTGTTCAATAAATTATTATATTTAGCATCCCAACTATATTCCCACTTAACATTCCAAATAACCAAAGACTCAACAACATAATAATTTACACTTTTTTACCAATTCCAACTTAAGGGACTGGAATACTTTAATGGGAACATTTCCTTCAAAGAACATATTTCTCAACCTCCATAACATACAACACTACAAAACTCTCCACAAACTGCCTGTAAAATTGCAAAGACCGCCAACAATGTATCAGTATCATTAGCATAATCCAATTCAAAAAAAAAAAAAAAATCAAGGCATAAAATGTTTTCTACCTAAGACCTGCACAACACCAGCAAACTCAACAAAACACTAACTAACCTGCTTAATCACAACATATACATCACACTTTTCATAATCACCTTGTTTCAACATTTCACCAACAGAGCATTCTCTGCATAATATTCATACTAAATTCAAAGTGTCCGACTTTTTACATCAATGTTGTTATAATAGCGGGATGGAGTGTTCCATACAGACACTACTGCATATACGCTATTAAACCACGATAACTTCCGATGTCGATGCCACACTCAGTTGATGCGTCTATAAAGGGTGAGACCCCTTTCCATTCAAAAGCATCATCCCACGGATCCCCTTGCAACCGCAAGCACCCACAATGGAAATCACTGTAACACCAAGAGATTATTACTAATAAAAAAAATAAGAACAATGAAAAAGATTATTTTTTTGGTAACATTATTATATTCAATTAGCTAGACGCGTTGGAGTTTGTCCCATAGACGGTACCATTTTATTAGCTAGGTCCATTACCATAAGTACTTGTTAATCATTCCTTTAACACTACTCAGTCAAACTTATCGAGTCAACATTCCTAACTCATTTACTAGGCGACCATGGGATAAATTATTTATACTAATTAATTTAATTCAGATATTGTTCAGTCTAATTTATTTTTTTACTTTCTTCTTTGTATAAAAAAAATGTATTAAAGATAGTTTTGTAAACTATTTAGAAAATAGAGTGATCTTTTTAATAAAAAATTTATAAAAGAACTTATAAATAAGTTGATTTGAAGAATTTTATGTTTTTTCCTTTTTCTATTCCAAATTTTAAGATTATTAAAAATTCTATAAGAAAAATTCAAATTTTAAATTAAAACCTAAAAAACTAAAAAATAAATTTAACTTGAAATTAACATTAATTTTTAAGGTTAATTTTAAACAACTAAAGTAAAAGTGGAAAAAAATATTGACAAGAAAAATTTTAGTTCGTGCTTACATTAATTTATTTTAAGAAAACAATATCTTATTTTGTAACTTTATGAATTTTTTTATTAAAAAAATAAGATATTATTTTCTAATCAAAAAGAAAAAGCTCTTCTAAACATACCCTCAATTCTTTTTCATATTTTTAATCTTAACTATGAATATTAGTTATAGAAAAAATAGTCAATAATTCACACTTATACGTGGATGGTAATTAAAAAAAAAAAAAAAAAAAAAAGAAGCCAAAGGACAAGATTGATGTGTAATATATAGTCGGATAAATGAAAGACTCAAGTTCATGGGAGCTAGTTATAAGACTTTTCTGCTAATCATAAAATTTTGATATTTTTTCATTTTTTTTAACTACTGTAATTAGCTAGGATCTTTGGTTTTAAATGAGACTAAGGGTGTTTTTACAAATTTTAATCCTTTAGGTAAATTATATGACTTATTTTTAATTTTAGATTAACTTTATTATATTTAAAGTTTCTCTCCCTCTCAAGAATAGACTTAACCACGTAATTCCTCTTATTTTCTCCTTTTTTAGGTATCTGTTTTTCTTCTTCTTTGTACTCATTTTCACACTCCACCCATGACGGGGAACATTTTCCTTAATGATAATCATGAAGGGTATACGTTGCGCAACATCCAATAGCCAAGTGGCTCAACTGATCAGTCAAGCTTCATTTTAAACGAACCTTCTATTCTGCTGCATATACGTCGTCATATATTGACCTAGATATTTAGTTTGTTATATAAGCAAGTATGTGACCATACATTCTCTATCTGGATTGAAAGATAACCAAGGATTAATAGTCTCTGAAGTTTCGAGACAGTTGGGATACCACCACATTAAGTAGTACACCTAGGATCAATTCCTATTAATAATTCACGTAATTAATTAGGGCATGTTGCTAACAGTGTGAGAGATCACTGTCAAGGAACAGGAAATGTTAGTAAACATGTCCCAGACGACAAGAAAAGCTCCAATTTAAACAAGTCAATTCCAAACAAAATCACAACAGTTGGATATACTCGGATTTTGTTTGCCACTTTAGCCCCAGTTATGAGTTATCAACTCATCAACTGGTTTGATTTCAGAGACAAGGAGTTGGAATTTGGATATGCAATTCAATGGAAACGCAGAATGTGTCCATAGTGTGTGGGTCACTGTGTTCCCTTCTCATGGTGGAAAAAGACCTGAAAAGTTAACACTCAATGGGCCTTTCCTTACACGTACATAAACCCGACCAAAGGAAAAAGAAGGATCCGACAAATTATAAACCCCACTACACTACAATTTGGAAAAAGCCATGCTCGCTAGGGATATTTGTTGATCAGCACCTGTTGCAACCACACGTAGTAGAGCAAAGAATCCAGATTGCAACAAAAGAACAAAACTTCTTGTTTTCAAGATCCATCATGTACATACCTTAATCTAGACAAAAGATTTTGTTAGATACAGGGGGTAATTGAACTGGATTGTTTCTCAAAATAAGCATTTGTTTTTAAGAAGCATAGTTATAGATATTTTTTATGGGACATTTTAGAAATGAAAATGGAGGGTATCGCTTATGTAGAAGGTACTAGTATGTAGGGATACCTTCTCTAATATTAATTAATCTTTCAAATATAGTTGTCCTCAAATTCTTTTAACTTCTCATTAGTATATAACTATAATAATTCACATCAAAATCAATTTATTTTAATAAAAAGTACAAATTTATTGGCGTGAAGTATCAATATATCAATTACTAGTGGTATATAGTGAGTCGTAGTGCATTCAACAAGAGTATACAAGTTGCTTATCATACTTTAATAGTTTAGTACTTTTTGTGAGAACATTATTGGATTAGATGAGTAGATATACACATTGAAAATAAGAGACTTAAGAGCCTTTCACACCATATTATCATAATCCCGATGAGGTTAAGACACGAAAGATTGACATTGAGTTTTCCATATATTATTTGTCATCAAGAACCGAATCTTAAAAGATATGCTCCATGTCATGCTCCACGGAACTAGTGAAGCCACGCATATATATTTACAGCATGCGGTCACAAAAAATTGCCAACTTGAATCAATCAGCCAACCTTCAATTATATATCGAATTAACCTTATTATTATTATTATTATTATTATTATTATTATTATTATTATATATTAACATGTTTTGTAAAAAGAACATAATTCCATTTTGTAAAAAGAACATAATTTTTTAAATATTTCCCCTAAGAACTTGTGTTAACAATATATAATTAGATAGATAACCAAGCACAATATACAATAAACTTTTATTTTATTTTACCGGCTATATTATTAATTAACTTAATCATTAAACAACCACGTGTTAATAATCCCATCTAAATGATTGATACATGTATTAATTGCATCAATAATTTATAATGGAATTGTTTAAGCTCATTTTTATTTGAATAAATTAGACAACCCCAATATAAAATTGTCAAAGTAAATCCATTTTTTCCATTCATGTATTACTTCACGAATAGGACAACCTACACGGGAAAATACCCAAAGCACCTTCTAAACACTAGGTAAAACAAAATTAAACCCCATTAGCAAAAGAAAAACAAAACCACATCTAGCTAGACTAATTAATTTCAAACTCATGCAGACTGGGACAACATCATTATTCTTTAAAAATATAAACGCCAGTGTAGAACCCAGATCCAATCAATTGGCTCCAACAAGCGGTGAAGTAGGAATAGGCGAATGAGGAGACATAACACTCTCATCAAACATCCTTGAAGAGAAACTGAGCCTAAGATTCGGTTGCCAACGTTTGAATCCCACCGGTTTCTTAGTTTCTTTACCTACGAAGGCACGAATTCTGTTGAGTGCAACATCCACTGTTTCATCATCCATGTTGGCAAAGCAAACCCTAAACCAACCAGGCTCAGAACAGTTGAAGGAAGATCCCGGTGAAACATTGAGCTTCACCTCATGAATAATCACACGCCATAGCTTCAACTCAGCTTCAAAAGATGGCTCCTCCAACAAACTCTTCAAGTTCATCCAAC
>PYAF01001876.1:1950119-1962366 GCA_007407185.1 Glycine tomentella
TCTCTTGTTATCTTGAAGTTGTTGGAGCTATCACAGTGGACAGGAATTATTTGCACCCCAGTTCTCCAACACAAGTCACGGACGAATCTGTAGTAAAATATGAAAATTAATATATCAGTCATTATCATTCTGTTAAAAGCATTTATGTCATTCTTTGTGTTTTGTTGTAGTAGACGCTTGCGTGATCAAACATTGATACGGCGTTATTATTTATTAATTAATTAATTTTGTCACCTCTTAATCATGCTATAACTTATAATAACGAGTCAAATCATTCAAGTTTAATTCTGCTTTGACCGATTCAGTCATTGTGTATAATGTGTATTGTGGTCCATACGCACTAAGTGGGATAGCTGGACAAAGAGTTGTAAGGGTCTTGAATAAAATTTTATATAGTTATTTTCAATGAAGAAATCATTTTTAAAAAGAAAATAAAATGGTGTTTAGTACGACGTAAATTCCTTGAAAAATACTTGATTTTCATGTCACCTGAATTTTTTCTCTATCCAAATTTGTAATTGTCAAGATATCTGACCGAAAAGATTAAATTTCCGAAAATAGAGCTGCATGTGTCCGTAACTACAGAATTGTGCTGATGTTCCTGTTTGAATATGAGGTGACCGTACACAGATTTTGATACTTTCATTTTGTAAGGTCAATATATAGTTACCATCAACTTAGCTTTTATTATGGAGTGTCTAATTTGGACTTAACATATGAACAAGAATACCACACGCTTGTGTTGACAAATAACACTGTAGCAGTTAAATGATATCATGCTTGTTGACAAATAACGCTAGTGTTGACAAATAACACTGTTGCAGTTATCTTAATTGAAATATTTATAATATTACAATTAATCTTTGTTCTAAAACTTATAATTGAAAGAAAAAACATTAATTAATAAGGTACAAAATTAATGAGAAAGCAATTTTCCTGAGTCAATTATTTCATTTTCGTTAGACACACATTACTTTGACTGATACCAAACCCAAGCTTCATGGATCCTATTTGGTGTCTGCAGCCAAAATCCATGGATAGAGATATACTTTTAATTAATTTAACAATGGCTCCATACTCTGGTTTGGTCCTTATTTCTGGTTGCAAACTTGCCTACTTTATAGATATTTCTATAAATAAAATGCTCATGTGTTTAAAAATATATATGTATATATAACTCTAAACTATAGAAGATTATGAGAGCAGTTGCAAGAAGCTACATATATCTCTCAATTCAATGGTTTCAATCGTTTAGCTAGAAACAAATTTTTGGTAAAAGTTTTTCAAACTAAAATAAATATAGCATGATACCATGTTAAGACATTGAATTCCCCCTTAATTCAAAACAAAACATAAATTATATCGCTTTATAAATGCGTGTTTCCTTTTTCCACTTAGAACGTATGATGGGTGAATACTACAGTGACATACACTGAATGAACACAAGTTATAATGGAAAGAGAAGATACATACCCGGGATAAAATGGGGTGGGAATCATAAAAGCATCTCCAGGATCAGCCAAGCAGAACATGATTAGTTCATTTGCCCCTGTTGCCCCTCCACTCATCAATATACGGTCTGGATCAAATTTGACCCTACCTCCTCTAACTTTTGACATAAAATTTGCCATTGCCTGAAAAAAACAACAACATTTCTCATTACAACACAACACGCGCTTACTGTTCATAAATCCTTTTTATATGGTCACAAGTAATATATAAATCCTTTCGTAACATCTTTCTTTTAATTTTTTAATTATTAAATTAAAAATATTGAATAATTATTTCTAAATATTTAAGATTCTAAATATATCAGTAAAAAAAGATATTAAATATATTCAATTTTATTTGATATTTATTTTTTATAATGTATTATGAAAAATGTTAAACGAAAATATAAAGAGGGAAAATAAAATGAAACTTTCACGTGAGGTGAAAATTTTACGTAAGAAGATTTATTCTTTTAAGAGGAGCAATATTTTTGTTTTGTGACATACTTTTTTTTTATCCATTAAGATTTATTAAAAACTATAAAATAATGAGTAAATATTAAATAAAGAGTGAGACTAACCTAATTTTGTTATTTCTAATAAATTTTTATCATATGTTTAAAAGAGTATGTTAAAAAAATGTGTTGATAGTTGTTAACTAGCTAGTAGTATTTCTATTCTTTAAATTATGTTTGTCTATTGCTTACATTTGTGAACTCTCGCAACCCATGATAGTCCTGAAAATTAGCAATATTTCTGAACTGATGCATTCCTTCAGGAGTGCAAATGGAAGCCCTGGGGTTATTCCTTATCCACTCTTCAATCAAATCAAAGCAAAGCTGGAAAAGAAAAACATAAAAAATGAACACCCATATGAGTCAACTTATTATAATATCAAAAAACTGCATTATATTTCATCTTTGGCTACAACAATATTTGCTAGCTCACACACATACCTGATTTTCAGCAAGACCCATCTGAATAACACCCTGAGGATTTTCTGTAGGGTGAAAAGGGTTTCTATCATATGCCTTCCACCCATCAAAATATGGAGAATTCTCTCCATGTTTGTCATTGGTGGCAATCTTGGACAGAAGCTGTTGGCTCACCATGTTTAATATTAGTTTCTCCGAAAGGTATATATATATGATCACTCTAGTTTGAGTTGCAAAAGCTGTGGATTGTGCTAGCTAGGATATATAGCAAATTAACTAGCAAGTGCTGATGAGGAAATGGGAGAGAATATTGGATCATATTTATAGGCAGAGGTTGCGGGGATATTGTAGTAGATAAAAGATGACGAGGAAGAAAAGTCTATTTCGAACTTCAAAACTAACGAAGACTGAAGAAAAAATAAGTTAATAAATAATGGATTTATGTTGGTCGAGTGCTAATTGATTGCGTGCGCTCTTATCATTATTTCATAAGCATCATCACGTGTGAAAAGACCTATACGACCACAAGCCACAATTAAATCCATTATTAACTTATTTTTCTTAATAACTAATAAACTTGAAAGAGAATAAATTAGATATATTTTTCAGGATTAATTATATAATTAATCTATTAATTATAATTAAAAGTTCTATTAAATTTCTCAATTATTAAAAAAATCAATCGAGTTCTTCAATTATTTAAAAACATTTTAATTGATTCCTTCTATTATTAAAAAGTTTAATCATATCTTTTAATTATATTAAAACACTATAATCATATCATTTTCTCTCAAATTTGTTGGTTTGGTTGTATTGTTTTTAAATAATTGTTAATTAGACTTGATTCAATTAACAAAGTTAACAAAAACAATATGAATTATAGTGTTTTTAAATATTTGGAGAATTTGATTGAAGTTTTGAATAATTGAAGAATCCAATTAAAGCATTTTAAAATAATTGAAAGATTTGATATAACTTTTTAATAATTAAGAAAGTCAATTGAACTTTTAATTATAATGACGACACCTGCTCAATATAAACAAATAAAGAACCATTGGAAAGAAGAAGAAGAAAATTCAAACAAATATAGTGGTCAAATTATAAATATGAAATGTTTTGGGGCCAAAATGAAATTCAAAATAAAGAACCATTGGAAAGAAGAACAAGAAAAACCTGCTCAATACAAAACCATTCTACACCATTGCTTAGTTCTTTCATTTTATACACTTTAATTTTGTGTCATTTTTCTCTTAAATACATTAGTTCTTTAACATAGTTGAATATTAATTTTTAGGTTTCTTAGTTGTGTTTTTTTTTATTTACTTATCATGATATTGGTATAAAGTAGTTCGTCAAGAGTTATAACTAATTTTTATCAAAAATTGTAAGTGCACACAAAATATGTATTTTTCTTTCAGCATGATTTATTTCATACCTAAGGATCAACTAAGATTCAAACTTTGAACCACTTGATTAAGTGACACAAATCACTACCACTTATGTCAATCATTTTTAGTATCTGTTTGTTTTATTCTTGTGTCTATAGTCTTGCCTTTCCTTAGCACTTTAATTTGAGTTTTCTCTCACTTCTTTTGGCCATTTTTGAGTCGTTGTTTTTTTTGGACTCTTAAGTTGATCTAAGATTTGTTATATCTTTCACTTTGAATATAAATTCTTGATTAGTGATTGAGAATGGTTTTTAAGAACTGAAGAGGAGTTTGAGTGAAAAAAAGATAGTGTGCTTATTATAGAAAAAGCCTTAAAAAAAATATAAGTGATATATGAGTGAAACAATAAGTTTAGTGGTGAAGTTCATATTTTTATTATTTGCTCTGATCACTTCTTAGGTATGACTTTAACAAATAAATAAAATCTCTTGATTTAATTGAGGAAACTTAGTGATGAAAAGTAATATTTAAAGGTTGAAAAATGTAGAAAGGAGGAGACTAAAAAAAGAGCAAGGGAGAAAAAAAGTAAAAGAAATACAAAAGGGGAAGTTAGGAAAGATAAGTATATGAAGAAAATGAGTTATGAAGAGGGAATTGACTTATCAATGCTCAAATTGAGAGATAAGACAAAAAGAAATGAGATAGAAGAAAAGAAAAAGAAATAAGAGAGAAAAAATGGAAAAAAAAATGAGTTAAAAGATGAAAAAAATGAGAGAAAATCATTGAAAAAGAGAGAAAAAAAGATAAAAATGAAATATTTTTTTTCTTGTTTTCATTAACTAAATTGACCTATGATGTCAATTTAGAATTCAAATTAATATTTTAAAATATCAATTACCAAATATTAATCGTTAGATGGTTATATCAATTTTAAAAATTAAATTGATATTTTTCTAAATATATTCATTGTCGGTGAACCCCTAATAAGCCAATTTACTGGGCTAAATTAACCATAATATATAATAACTCCATGATGCAAGTTAATTAAGATTTGGTATTTATTAATTCATAATCATTCTTTTCTGACTTCCTTTTAGTTGGACGGTTCATGCATATATTGAATTGATATTGTTTTAATATATTGGTACGATATTGTTTGCCAAAAACAATTTTCAGAATATTTTTTTCTCACAAAATTGAAATATATTATTTTTTGGATCAAATTATCCTAACTTACAATGAAAACTTTTTACATGGATTATACATATGATCAATATAAATATGATATTTTTTACATCAATATTATACACATGGGCATACATATGTATGCTAGCGGTGGGGGGCTAATAATTTTTTAAATTCTATTTATATATATAGATAATATTTAATATTAAGTTAATTATTTTATCAATTATTTTGATTATAGAAATTATAGTATTTATTATTTATTTTGTTTTGTTTTATTTATTGACAATTTATTTTATTCCCTTTTTTAGTATTCATTACAAAAATAATAATAGTTTTTCTTCTTTTTAGGCAAATATACTATTGTGTATTTGTGACTTGTTGGTCACATGTTCGAATATAAAAATAGCCTATTTACATATGCATAATAGAATAGAATTGCATACAATATCTCTCTTCTTTACCTGCGCATAGTATGACGTAATTTTTTTTTTAGTCTTCGTTATTGAAATAATTACATTTGTTCTCTTTTTAAAACAAAATATTTGATGTTATCTAGCTATTTCCTTTGTTGATATAATTTTCTTTTATAATATATTATTATTATTATTTTAATGGTTATAAATATTAACATTTGTAACCAAATAATATTATTATCCTTTTTTATATTGATTTGATTGTAGTTGATTTGAGACAGTTTTTTTTATAATTAATGTTTATCTATGAGATAAAACTTACATTACATAAGAAATTGATAACTTTAATTTTGTAATTTTGAGACATACTAATATTCTCCTTTTTATAATTGTTATTCATATATTTGTTTTATTTTTCTTATCTCATCTTTATTCTTCTTGTTATTTTTAGTTTCAATCTAATTTAGCTTTGAGTGTATGAATTTAATTTCGAGTTTATGAAATTAAACATCATTATATAAACTTTGGAAACACAAACTAAATATTAAGATAGACTAGATCATTTGTCAAAATTTACTTTATTTGACTTTGAACTTTTTCATAAAATAAATAGTTAATATTTTTTTATTACAAAATCATCTAAGATATATTTGGTCCACCCTAACTTTCTTTCCTCATCCGCCCCTTGTTATGCATATAATCAATGTAAAAAAATCATACACATATGTTCGGATGTCTAAACCTTATTTTGAGCTAAAAAATAACTCATCAATTTTTTGAGAAGAAAAAACCTATTAAAAATTTTGCAAGAATAAATTTCAAATATTTCATATTTATGAGAACGAAAAATATATTTTAATCCTATTTTAATATAAAAATATTTAATACAAAAGAATATTATGAGTTGACTCTCACTATAAAAAAAAAGATCAAATAGTATTTTAATTCAGGCCTTATAAATAGAACCTCACGAAAGGGATTTGGATCATCTCCCATTAAAAATAATTGAAGAGTCTCCAATTTTTTTTTATAAATAAAAAACATACCATTGGATTAAATGTGCGACTGTGGTTAAATTATAGAGTCACCAACTAAATTCACTGTTTCACTTTGTTTTGTGACTCAACACTCAATCACAATGGTTGTTGTTTCAGTAACCACCAAGAATGTCGTCAATCACCATGAACGGCCATCCAATTTTTTTGATATGTTTATGGGCTTGAAACCATTCGATTTATGTTTTTACAAATCTGAAGTTGGAGCCAGAAGGAAGAAAGAAAGTCACCAAAAAAACAAATTTGTTGCCCGAAATTGCATACAACGATACGGCGATAGTACTGGTTCATGGTTGTGGTCTTGTGGATGTAAGAAAAAGGAAGACGAGAGGATAAAGTAAAGTGTGGAGAAAGAAGTAAGGGGTACAACGGGGAAAAGAAAAAAAAAATCTTGACCACCAATCTAAAAAAATAAAAATCTAACGGTCTAAATACCTTTTTTCACTGTGGGAAAATAATAACGTTGGAGAGACTTTAGTGAAATGGTGAGTTTAACTGAACAAATCTCAATTGTTTATTTGATCTAACGATGTATTTTTCTCAAATTAAAAACTCTCGAATTATTTTTAATGGGATAGGGTCGAAATCCTCCCGGAAGGAGGGAATATATAATTTGAGACACATTAATTCCTTATACGGTTTTGATTGTGTTTAATTATGCTGAAAAAATTCTTCTTTATAATACTGTAATTAATTTCAAATATACCGAGACAGGCACTGACTTGGGAAAAGGAATATTTGGTCGGTATTTGGACTCTACTGTGAAAAAAATAGTTAAGTGAAGCCTAATTATGACACATACATACACATTAACTTTTGTTAGACAATTAATAGAAGGTTTGAAAGGGTTCAAACTCCAAATTAAATATGACCCTAGCTAGGGCTTGTAGGACGGCATGCAACACCGTGTCAAGCTTTGGCCCCCAAACCTTTTTCAAATTGTTACTTGAGAATGTAAGGATAGCTTTGCCAAGTATAGTAAACAATAACTACGAAACTAATTAATATGGGGTAGGGTTCCAATTTTCTTGGGAAAATGTCGAAACATTTTTTGGACGTGGATCACATTGAAATGACACGTGTAACTCGTAGCATAGAATCAATCTTTTATGAGAAACCGTACTTGAATGAGACTTTGAGGGCATGCATTAGTCTTAGCTCAGCTAGGGGCGTGAGGATTTCTCACGCGTAATGTCATGATCTCTCTTTTGAAAATAGAAGCCATGACAAACATGAGTTTTTCACCAAATTGGCTTATAAGCCATTTTAGTTTAGACACTGCTTGGTTTTTCATCTTCAGGACCAGATCAACGCAGGCACCAAAAATAACAACACCCTTTAATTTTCCACCGCAATTATCTCATGAGCTAGAAAATTTATTATCTCATGGTAGAAATTTCAAAGTCTATATTCATTTGGTTCCAATCCCATTAATTTTCCTTGCATTTTTTTATGCATGAATTAAGGTATCTTGTTTCTTTTACACATGTGTGGCATCTGCTTGCTAAAAAATTTATATTATACTTTATACAGTTGCTCAGAGCCTTCCACATGACCTTGGTAGTCAAATGTGAGTTAATTTCTGTCCTTTGCATTGCATGTTAACATACATACACACTCACGTCACGCGCGTGCATGCACATCTAGAAGAGGGAGAGTATAATATTTTACCCTACTGGCGCAAAACAAGTTTAGTTCTTCCACTTGTTAGTGGTGTAATATTTTTTTTCTTTCTTATAGTTGGAAAAATAGATCGAGGATTAAAAGCCCATGAAGCAATTAGGGTAACACTTGTTAGTGGTGTAATATAATATCATTGCCCACCTTGTATTATATGAGGTTTTATTAGACATCGGAGAATTACATACATTGATCATATGTGACGACATCTTAACGGCAAACCATAGGTATAAGCGAAGCATGTTCGTTATAATAAAGTTTAATTCGTCATCTTATACGCACGCAGCTTTAGGTGATAATCTAATTATAAAGAACACTCGTATGTATAGAAAGGATGTTAATTCAGAAGAAAAAAAAATGTAACTATGGATAGATAATTATTTTTTTAATCACATGATTTTTTTTAAAAAAGATTTTATTAATCAAGTTATAATGGGTTAATGAGTTAATTAGAAACATAAATAAAGAAAAATAATTATAATATCAATAAAAATAGATTTATGATTAAAATAAATTTTTCATTCTCATAAATATAAAAATATTCAAAATTCGTTTTCATAAAAATTTTAATACATTTTTCATCCTCATATAATGAAAATGTATCATTTTTTCCTCGATTATTTTAAAAAATCTATTTTTATTTATGCTCGGTAAATACAACACTATTATAATCATCTTTAAAACTATAATTATTATGTACTATTATAAACTAAAAAATAAAATAAAAATCAGTGATCTTTCATTAAGAAAATAATTAATATAGTGTTATCACGTGGCATATGTGGAAAAATATTACTTATAATAATATAATTACTGTAATTGAATAGCTTTCGTAGTTAGTGCAATTAATTGTAATGCGAAAAATTGATTTGCTTTCGTGATTTTTTTTTCATCATTTTATTGATACGATATATCTAATAGTTTTAATAATGATCAACTTATCGTAAAACTTAGTTAATTACCTTTAATAATCTCTCTTTTGTTGATTACATTTTTTTGTTCACTCTATTCGATCTTGAGCCTTTTATATAAGCGATCTTTAATCCAACTTTACAAGAACCAATGACACGATGATTTATTGTCACCATTGACTTAATTATTTATTACAATTGTAGTATCTCGTTAATTTATCATCTACAATCTTGGTCCCAAATATTTCTTCCACAATTTTGGTTCCATAATTTTAGAAAAATTGCATTTTTCAAATTCTTAATTTTGCATAAGTTTTTTTTTTCAATTGAATCCAATAAATATAACATATTCATTTAAGATACCAACAAAAAATAATTTAACTAACTAAAATATAAAAAATAAAAAAATAAACATATGTCAAACTAAGGATTGAACCAAAATTGCGAGAAAAAAAAATAGAGACCAAAATCGTAAATCAAAAATTAAAAGTGACCAAAATTATAATTTAATCTAATTACTACTATTAGGACAATAATTTAGGTTTTTCTAATTACTGTAGTTAAAATATTTATTTTGAAGAATCTAGTTATTCTCAATTACTGTAAGACAACTAATAATTAATGTTAGTATGAGTGGTACTGAGTTTGATTTTTTAATTAAGGTCTTAAGTTTGAAAATTATGGATGAAAAATACATGGTTAGGATCAAAGAAAATTCCACTTATCAACCAAATAAAAATTAATCATTAGTAAAAGTTAGTAGATATTTCACAACTAATATGATAATGAAAAAAAATAGCTAACTTTTTTTTAAAGGAAAACAACAACTAACTATTACAGCAAATCATGAAAACAAATCAATTTTCATCTGGCATAACAAGATTCAAAAATAACACCAAACTCAATTTATAATTTTGCAGCAAGTTTTTTGGGAAAATTCATTTCCACTCTTAGGCAACCAAAAAATCAACTTGTTGACGACCGATTTGATGAATTCCGATAGAAATACGTGTACTGATGCGCGTGACTGTGATCATGAACATTCAAGAAAATGCTAGTGTGAGTGTGATCATGCAAATACTCGCGTAATTGAATAGAATGAGGTTATTACCTGGGAGATTTGACTTAAACGAGATACCCCACGTGTAAACTGTAAACCTTGAAGGTTGAAATTTTGAATTTATATAACAAGAAAATAATGAAAACACTGGCAGCATCCGCTTTTTGAATGTTTCCCTAGGTTTGTTATCAATTAAAAAGAGTATATCGAATAGATTTTACGAAATATATTTACATTTATAAAGTGGCTTATATAGGTCATCTACTTTAATAAAAAAAAATGGTGGTTCCTTTCAACAAAAACTTTAATAAAAAAAGTATTATTAGAATAACTCTCATTTAATAAAAAATATAAATAAATAATTTGACTAAACCATTTATTTAAACAGTGTAAGTCACTTCTTAAACACATTGTTGGTGGGTTTGACATTTTGTCTCACATGTTGTCTACTTGTCTTATATTAAATTTGTTTATAATCTAATGAATTAAATGTGTAATTGTTAAATTTTGTAATATTGTGTTTAATTTTTATGGATAAAAAAATCGTTTATACTTATTTACAAAATTATGTGTTAAATAATTATCTTAGCCTTCTTATGCTTTGCAAGTGGTTTTAAAAAGGTTTTAGCAATCTTTAGTCCCTCTTTAGGTTTTGGCATTTTTTGGTAACTGATTTTGGACATGTTACTAATTAAGGTTGTTCTTATTTACATAAATGTGAGGTTATGTATTGTTCTATAATACTACTATATGTCTTCGGAGGCTTCGATTTCTATATCTGGTTGGGATGCGCAATGGTGTTGCCAATAATATTTATCGTGTCTCATTATCTGCAATTTTGAGGTGTATTTAAAAGAAAGAAGCTTTAGAGAGTTGCATATACTTCAAATGCTTTATTGAGTCTTCACGGAGCTGTGGGGGGACACAAGGTATGGGAATCCACCTCTTCTCTTCTTGCCACTGAATTATTCCTAAAAAGGAGGTTGGACCATCTGCATCTAGCTAGATAGATACCAGAACTATAGCAACGAAACTAACTAAAATTTCTTGTTATAAAAGAAAATGTACATTAAGGTCTCAAATGTCTCCGCCAATTACTCATGAACCATAACAATATTCAACACTCACTAGAAGCATGTCCTCAAGATTACGAAGAGCTGGAAGTTGATAAAAAATACTTATCCTAGGCCTGTAAGTCGTTACTTGCAGAATTCACCATATTTAAAACACCATAACTACCCATTTGAATAAAATCAGAGTTCAGTTGCGAGCTTAAAATTCGATCCAACATCAAAACATCGTATATTTGTCATTGTTCGCTCACCATCAAACATTTCCACTGCAAAAGAAAGAAAAGAAAAAGAGGAAAAAGAGAAGGAAATGAATGTCGCCTTTGGGATTCCATAATATGGTTTCAAGTCGGTTGGTTCAATAAAGGGAATTGAAAGATCAGGGAATAAATGATAAGATGTTACAATTGAGGGGTGAGAGGAAGGAATCAGCATTGTGGGCTTGTTAGGCGAAAAAAAAACAGGGGTCAGGAGATGAAAAAACTTGGCGCGTATTAGAAAGATTTTCTTATGCTAAAAAACTTAGCGCGTATTAGAAGATGAAAATGTGATAATTTCAGAACCAATAAAATGGAAAATTTGGCGCTTATTGGAATAGCATTTTAGTTTTCCCTCTCGTCAAGATTTTTTTGGTATAGTTCTCGTCAAGATTGTGAAACAATGTTGAGTATTTTCCAAATTAAAATGAAAATATATTTAAGAACAATAATTATCTGTATTTAACATTACTTTATTTTCTTTTATTTGATTTCCATTCTTATTATATAAAATATACAATACATAATATATAAAAGATGAAAGATATATAATATATAAATCGATAATATATTGACTTTATATATCAGCCCAAATTATTTCCTTCGGATGACAATAACAATTATATAAATTAATTTAAATTAAAAATATTAGTAATGGTTATAATTTGAAATAAACAATTCTTTAATTTAAATTTAATGATAATAATAAATTATGTTTTTCACAATAGATAATAACAAATTCTTAATATCAATAATTGGAATTTAAAAAATATATAATGTTGAAAAACTAGTCCTACACT
>PYAF01001876.1:1962466-1980975 GCA_007407185.1 Glycine tomentella
ATATATTTAAAATTTATTTCCATGTACCAAAAAAACTATATATTTAAAATATCAAATACGATTTTTAGGTTTAAAAATATCTGATTATTATGAATTTTAATTATTTTTTTTGGAAATGAATTTTAATTATAATATAAGCTATAAAATTATAAATACTTATTCTTTTATTCATTATGAATTATAAATGGTAAGATATATTTTGATCCCTCTAAAATTAATAAAGTTTGATTTTAGTCTTTCTAAAAAATGTATTTGTCTTTTGTTACTCTAAATTTGAACTGTACATTTTTTTTTTGTTTTAGGTGCTATTTAAACAATTTTTACCCTTATATAAAAGTGTTATTTAAAACACTTTAAAAATAAAAAAAAATAATACAGTTGATTCTCGTATCAATTTATTTTAGCTTTTCATACCACAAATAATATTATTAGGATATAATTTTTCTTTTAGCACCATATATGTGTAGGACTTGAATTGGAGAGGTCTGGTAAGTTAGAATAACCTTTTGTTGGTTGATCCATGCTTAGTTATTATTGGGATATAATTTTAATTTTAATTGGTTCAAAGAATTTTTTTTTTTTTTAGCATTTCACGACCACATTAAATGTTGTTGCTATAGAAAATCACTTTTTTTTTCCAATAACATTAGACACGTTGAAATAGAAAAACATATTTTCCAACAATGATAAATGTGTTGGCATAGAAAGCAACTTTCTACCGCGACTATAAACATTGTTTGTATCAACTAGTAATTTTCTTAGTGACAACAAACTCGTTGATATAAAAAATCACCTTTTTTCAATGACAACATGTGTTGGTATAAAAAAGAACTTTTTGCACTGACTGAATATTGTTGGCATCAAATAGTAATTTTCTCATCTACAACAAACAAGCTTGCACAGAAAAACACTTTTCGAAGCAATATTGACAACGACAATTTGTCGTTGGGATAAATATAATTTTCCCATAAATTACTCTTGTTGACGTAAGTTAATTTCTATTCCAACAACAATCAAATGTGTTGTCAAATTCTATCTTTGCCAACAATTTAATTGTCATTGCAAAAAAAAAGAAAAAATCCCTGCAAATTTGATTATTTCTTATAACAAGAGTATAAATAACTATCTAAATGATTAACGGTTTATAAATTATAATTGTTCAGCAGACTTCAAGCTTACTAGGATTATTCAGGCACTGCATTCAAGATATTGTCACTTGGGACTCTAACTGCAGATCTGATAGTTTTGTCACGAAAATGTATTTCAATGGTTCGAATAGAATGTTTATAATTTTTTTTTCTCAATTTCTAAATAATTTGAGATTTTTTTTAACATACCAAAATAATAAAATTTTAATAAATTGATTGAGAAAAAAATGACTGAAAACTGATTACGATGCATGTAGTTATATTCAAAGAAGGACACAAGGAGCGTCGATTAGAATAATAGATTGTGTAATTTTTAGTCCTGTAAAAAAGGAAAGAGAGAGGCAAATAATTGACATTGAAAATAGTATATCAAAATTTTGATTTATAATCATGTCAAATGATATCGTATAATTCATGTAGTTGATCTCATCAAATGAATAAGACTTTTTATTTTCTTTTTATTTTCTGTTAATTAGAAAAAATTTAATCAAGAACCATGCAAATGAAAATTGAGACGGAAAGTCAAAAAACAAAAAGTTTTTCATTGTGATATACCGGCCACCTGGAATGTCACAAATTATGTTTCTTTCACGCCAGTTGGATACAGATTATTATTTACAACTTTCCAAGGTGCTCGATGTGTAGCTTTACCTGACTGTGCAGATGAATCCATATACTTGAAGTCAGACAGAAAGTCAAATTGTAGAATTTTCTTTTTGTTTAAAAGTAGTCCCCAACATAAAAAAAAAAAAAAAAAAAATTAGGACCAAAATTCGAGCTAAAATTTAAAAGTGAAGCCAAAAATTGCTCTAAACGATGTTGTTTTTATATAATTAAGATTTGATTTTTTTATAGGGAAAGAATTGGTAGCTGGATTTTTTTTTATAAGGAAAGAATAAAAACAGAAGAAAAGCCTTCAAATCCTAACATACTAATAAAAGAATTTTCATTTAAAGAGACTCAAACAGTGCTCACACTTTCAGAGGAATTAGCTAGGAGTATGATTGGTAAAAAAGAAATGGTGAGGAAATAAGAACCGGAGACAAAATGGTGGGGGAAAAGAAATAAAAGAATGAGTCTGGCACCATTATATTTCTTCGCTAGTTTAAGCATAAATAAACAATCAATATAGTTGTGATCGAAATATTTTAGCAATATATTTTGTATCAATACCAATTTGAAATTGTCAAAAATTACATATCAAAAGACATTTTTGGTAGGTTTTCGAACTATCTAAAACAGTCAGAAGTTGCATGATATGGAGAATTTGTGGTTTTTAGAGTTTTCTTACAGTTATTTTTATTACGTTTCTTACGGTTTTAAACAGCCAAAGGCCATATTTTACTATAAAAAAATGATCAAATTTTAAAAAGATTTTTTTATTATATTTTATTCTTTAATTTATTTCTCTCAAGTTAAACACCTTTAAAATCCACTCCATTTCTCACTTATTTTCATTATGTAATTTATATTATTTATTTCCTTTCTACCCAACACACAGGTAGATGATTTGTTATTATACAGAGAAAGATAAATGAAATATGACATGAAGGGTATTTTGACCAATCTAGCAACAGCCGTCAGTATTCAAAGCTTCTATTATGAATGGTTGATACGCGTGACATGAAATCTATCAATTATTTTAGTTTGTATTGGCTGTGTTAGTTATAACTTGAATAGACATGGTGAAATGATTCAATTTGACAATATACTGAATTTAGATTTATGAATAATTCAAGAAATTATAAAAGTAATGTTATATATATATATATATACTTTTTTTCATAATCACCACATAATTAAGACTTTTAACCTAGTTAGAAGCCAAAGTAATATTTCTCTTTGAGAGAAAAAAAATTATGTTTTAATTACATCCAATAACAGGTAAATTATTTACTAATCTAAAGTAAATAAATAAACACTTAAGTGTATACTAGTGTGAGTAGTGTCTAATCCACGTTAGAAAATGTAAAGTCAAATCCTGAAAGCAGCGTTGACGTAGACTCGTGAAAAAGGCCTTGTGCAGTGCGTAGGTTGACAGTGTTTAATAAAAAATACTACTATAATCTAAGACCACAAATAATATTTTTTTAAATGTATTATTTTATGAAAGACAAGTGATTACTAATATTATAATGGATTATTAAAAATTTAATTTTATGTTTATTAATGTTAATTGAAAAGTAATTCATTTCAAAAATATAAGATAAGATATATAACTTCTATAACATTATATTTATTAAGAAATAGAATATAACAACAATTTTATTTAAGTGGAATATTAATAAGTAAATGTATATTAAAATATAATTAATATATTTTGATATTTTAGATATATAACTAGCAATTTAAGGCAAAGAAAAATGTTGTTGAGTAACATTTTGTATGCATGCACGAGTGTGAACACCCTTTTGTTTAAGTAAGAGTGTGAACAACCTAAAAAGTGTATTTTTTGAGTATAATTTTATAATGAGTTTGTTTGAATGATAGTAGTAGTCTACTAAAAAGACAATGGCAACTATAACGGTGGAGAACGTTGGCATTGCTTAATTAGACGCCGTCTGGCTGCCTTCCATAATATTTATGCAACACGTGGGCAGCCACAACGTTAATTTTTTAATATTTTAATAACATTAATTTTTCTGTCAGTATTTCTTTTAATACCTTTAATTTATGAAGAAATTAAGAACAATAATATTAAATTAATGTTCACCAAAACTGAAATTTAGTTCAAGATATTTTTTTTTTCAATTCACTTTCTTTTACAATTATCAATTATTATGGTTCAAATAAAAAATAGAAAGTAATTTTTTATATTTTACAATAAAAAATATGTGTAATTTTTAACCACTCTTATTATCATCAAAATATACATCATATTCTTTTTATAAAGTTTAATCACTATATCATTTTAATATGTTTTTTATTTTAAAGTAAATGAAAACTAATTTTTCTATAACTTTCAAATGAATTATAAACTTTCCAAATGATTTATAATATATCTATGTATATACATACATTAAAATTTTATAATTTTATTAACAAAATAATAATAAATAATAAAATAAAATATATTACCTAATAATTTAAATTTAAATTAATTTTTATAAATATATATATAAAATTAAAAAGGGGAAGCCTAAGGCAATGGCTTAATTGACCTTACTATTGCCAAGGCACTGGTCCTTCATTAAGTGCACTCAGTAATAAGTTTGCAATTGTGTAAGAGAAGCTTGATAGCAAAACCACAATATCAATCAACTCCCAATAATTCTTAATTATAAGTTATTCTTGTAAATTTATAGCAAACGTATGAAATTCCTATAAAAGTTTCACAACAAAATCAGATGAAATATGTAAGTTTCTAGTGCGTAGTGGTAATATTTTTATTCGTATTATTATTATTTACCAAATTTTTGTGCAACTTTATAATTACTAGAAATGAAAATATGATCATGAAAAATATTTTTTGAAAACTTTGAAAATTATTTTTTGAAAACTTTGAAAAATATTTTTTTTAATAACTGTTACTTTAAATATTTTAAAATAAAAAGGAAGCCTAATAATAATTTATTTAACCTCCAATAAATATATTCTATATTAGATACTAATTCACCTCTTTCATAAAAACCCATTTTCCATTCTGATTATTGTTGTACACAACTTAATTTGACCGTTTGGCTCTATTTCTCTATTCATTCTCTATCATCATGGAAGATGACAAGCATACGCGTCACGAATCTACGCCTTGACTAGGAATGGGAATCTTGGGAGGGTGTCAAAATAGGTTTTTTTTTTTTTTTTGTTTACAAAAATAGGTTAATATCTTAAAAAAAATTACAGGGATAAATTTTAAAAATATTACAAGAATATAAGTCGTGTTTTAAAAATATTACAATTAAACTTTGGATCCAAGGAAGTTTTTCATCAGGGCTTGTGTTTTCCTCCGCGTACTATGCAAATACAAAAGGAACATAATCGGTTTTTTGAAAAACCAAAATACCGATGTGGTATAATATCAAAGTTACTAGTAAATCCGATGTGGAAAAGGTATCATCTACATCCGTTTTATGGAAACCGATGTCCATTATAACCAACATTGGTTCTACGAAATCGATGCAAATATAACTTACAACATCGACTTTGGAAGAACCGATAAGAACAATGTATCGATTTTGAAAGATTTTGTAAGTGTACCTTTTTCACATTGGATTTTCCGATAACCGACGAGTATTAATAAACTATATATATAAACTTTTACCTCCAAGTACATTTGCTAATTATGCTTTTTTTATCCATCTTCATTTTTTATATTCCTATTCACTAGTTTTATTAGTATTAAAACTCTATTATTAATTACATTTTACTATAATTAATAGTTTAGTCATAATAATTTATAAATGTAATTTTTTAAACAAAAGTCTTTAGTTTCTTGGTGAGACACCAAGTATACATCTCTTTCATATCTAGTACACAATTATAAGTTTTTGCATCCATCTGGGGAGCCTACTAGGAACCTCTAAGTTAGAGCATTAGTTGAATCCTACGATTTGAGAAGGAAAACAAGAAAATTAGATTCAGCTTTGAAAACATGCTGGAGAGAAAAACTGCTCAACAAGGCATGTATAATACTATGTTACAATGCTAGACCACAACGTACGTTGTCGTTGAGAACGCGAGGATGTGGTGCATGCATGTGTCACTTGTACTTGACAACCTTATTATTTTGTTTATATCGTATACGTTCGAGAGAAGCTAGGCCATAAATAAGTTATAACTTTTTTCTACACGTCCCTGTCGCAGCCTATGAAAGCTGAAGCAATCACAAAACTCCATCCACCAAAAGCGAATAATTAATTTCACATTTGCAAAAATATATATAGGCCATGCCACACAAGTTTTGTATCACGTCATAATGAGCTATGTATTACATCTTTGTTAATTAATGAGCCATATAACAAATGCAATGTTATAACTTAAACCATGCCAGTATAATCACTTGTTTTTATGTACAATATGTATGCCAGGATTTTCTTTTTCTTTTACGAATGTAACATAATTAGTAGATAACTTAATTTGTCCCTTAAATATGTAATTATGAATTTGATTCATAATATATGTGTAAAAAAATTTCTGTTAAAAAATATAAACTCTTTAAGTGAACCTCAATACACCTCAAACAAATATTAATTAGTCCTTCAGCTGCAGAATATCTTGATTAAAAAAAAATCATAGAACAATCGATTCCTAGGTCAAAGAGTCGAATAATAAGCTACTATCATATTTAACGTATACTTATCTTCCCCTACACTGTTTAACGTATAATTATCTTCATTAATTATTTCTGCTTATGAAAAAATAACTTCATTAATTTTGTTTTACAAGATAACCTTTTTTTTTAAGAATTTACAAGAGAAAATGGGGTAGCATTAAATTTAATTTGGATTGTAATTCTGGAATAAACTATGGTCAATAAAAAAATGGAGCAAATTAACAGTGCATAGAGTACGTAATAACAGGATTATTTTATATGAGAATAAAGAAGAAAATTTTAATTACACAATTATATATAGATGATTAAACTCATTTAATCACTAAAAAATTATGACTTTTGATTCAATATCTTAAATATTATGATAAAATCAAATAAGAAATATTAGCATTATCTCTCGCTCATCAACCCACCCACACCCACATATCAATCATCGTAATACAAAACAAAAGTGAGTCTTGTGTCTTTGTCATTATTTTGCATACTTATTTTTAGAAATTAATTATTTTTAAAAATTTCTTTCACAGTAAGATTTCATTTTTTTCCTCCAATCTCAATTAAAATTTTCATTTCTATCAACATTTTTTTCTTCTTTTTTTACTGAATTCTCATTTATTTAAATTCTAACATTAATGTTTTAAGGTTTTATAAAATAATACCCTTTTGTTCCTAAATTTAATTTCAGGTCTAGCTATTTCTTGTATTTCTGAATTTATTTTTAAATTTCATGTACATTAAATAAACAATTTTTAGAACAGAAATAATTTTGGACAGAAGTATTTCACATATAAGCAAATGGTCAAAAAAAATTAGGAATATAAGAAACATGAAACTATAATTATTTCTGAATCATTTATTGGGAGAAAAAAATCTTGCGCGGGCGTGTTTCGACTCTTGATTCTTAAAGAAGAAAAGAAATGGACAGAAGTTCATGTTGATTTCAGTTGAACTCAAAAAGGGGATTGAATTGAGATTATAAAATTTAACAAAATAATTATGATAAAATCCTAAAAGTATAGAACAAATAATTAGGTTTTAAAGAGGACAAAGCACATGTAATTTCAAATGAATAAAAACTCCTAGATTTAATAGGAGAAAATGATCACTACTCTAAATGAATCACTCAATTCAATTGAATAAAGAATATTTCATTATTTAAATAGTCAATATCCAATACAAGTGAGAACCTATTCTATCCTTATACAAGTCAATCTCAAACCTAATTCTAGATTTGTATGACTATTTTTTAAACATTTTCCTCAACAAAGTTTCTTACTTAATTACTTATTTAACTCTAAACCAGACTTTTATCAAATATTTCAAAGTTACCTTAAAGCTTCTAAGTCTAAACAGAAGACACAATATAAACTTCTTGTGGGCAAATTCTAAAAAATTGTTCGTAAATTAGATTGTAAATATAACTCAAAACATAATTCATACTTTTTTAGACACCATCATACTCTATTTGTATAGAGATCTATATCGATAAACATGTTTTTTATTTTCTAATCTTTGTTTATATTAGTTTTGATAAACATAAACTAAATAAAATTTTGTTCAAATTTTATCAGTTAAGCTTATTTACTAAAACAGAAATAGATTTATCTATAAAATTAAATATGGCATATCTTGTTTAATAAGAAAAAACAGATTTTTCTAATCAACTTAAATTAATTTTATCAACTGATATCGTATTCATTTTATTTGTCCCATATCCAAATTTATTTTAAGAGTTCAAATGATAATCTAAGTCAAGAAAATAAAAGAGAAATTACTCTTACAAACTTTTTAGATAGTACATATCTACATCACACTTTACCTTATTCACTGTTCCTTATAATTAATCAACTTAGACTGATTCTCTGTTTTAACCAAATTCCTTAATATAATATCTGAACGATTATCTACATCAAAATTTTGAATCCAACCATTCAAAATTACAACAGAACAAAAAAAAACTGACATGAGCCCAACAAAATCAGCCGAACAAAGCAATAAAAGAAGGAAAAAGAGAACGAAAAAAAAAATGTACTGCAAGCTTGCCTAAAGCCATGAAGTAACCGAAAAGGATAGAAACAGATAGACCACTTTGCACATGCTCCTTTGGAATTTTTGAAAGTTTTTTTTCAGTCTCTACAATTTATATTGTGGTTTAATTATCGAATTTTTCAGAGGATTCCTTAAGCAAATATGTTAAAAAAAAATCTGAAAAAATAGACAATTTCTTTGTTATAGAATCAGTTTACATTAAAAAGACTGAAAATAAAATTTAATCTTGTACTTATGACAAATATTGATAGTTCTATAAACGTTATCTTTGCAAAAAAAAAAAAAAAAAAACTAATTAAATAATCCATATGCATCTCTACCTTTTAAGTTTTATAGGGATTTGTGAGGACAATCTACAAATATCATTACTGCTGTAAGATCGGTAGACCTACGAGGGTATTACAAGGTATCATAAAAAATGAATCCAAAAACAAGGTTCTTTTAAAAACTCTGGTAGTCAACTTATCTTCAAATTTCAAAACTTTGGTAAGCTCATTAAAATTGCATTGTTTCAAACGGGCCGAATTTGGTTATAGATAGACCTAAATGGAGCACAGTGAAAGGAAAGGACAACTTTGCCATTTGAATAGAAAATGAAGCCATGGGAATCGACTACTAGAGTTTGGTACAAGTTTAGCCAAAATCCCTCAAAGCTCATTACTCAGTGGTGAAAACTTTTCCAAAAAAAATAAATTTCTGTAATCTTCCATCGTTTCCTTTCAGTGACAAAGGATGCATTCCTTTACTCTTTGCAATATATTACTGAGAGACTCTCCCAAAAAAGTGTTCTATCTGCAGGCACCCCTGCGATTGCAAACCACTTGTTTTAACTCCTAACTTTGACCTTTTTGAACTTAGTAAATTTTCCTTACCACCCTGCAAGACACAAACTTCTAAAGTTAGCTTACAGCTTTAATATTATTAGCAAATTACCAAATATAGTCAACCAACACATTGTAAAGTGTTAACTCATAAGATATGACATATGAGTAGATAAAAATAATTACAAAGTGACTCTCATGCCCTCATTATACACAAATGAAGAAAATAGATTAACTAGCATTTGTGATACATTTTGTTAAGTGAAGTTCATGGTAAAAACAAGATTCTCAAAGGTAGAAAGCAAATAGAAGGACAAAAAGGAAAAAATAAACATGTGTAGGTGTAAATCTTCAATTTCTACAGTAACCTTGTAAAATATAACAAGCATATATTTGCTGGAAGATAGTACTACTAGTCTACTACTACTTTCAAATGAATCAGTTATGATTGAAAACATTTATAGCTCAACAAATCTGACACTTACATTCCATCAAAATTAAATGCAACAGAAAACTCACCGAGAGGATTTGGCTAGAAGTCCTTAGAACTTTTATTCTTCCACCTCTACCATCAGCCCCAACAGCAATTAAATCCCCATCACTTGATCGTTTTGCAGATGATGGTTCACTGTTCTGTCCTCGTTTGCACCATTTACCCAAGTATCGATGAGTTCCATCAGGACCAAGCAGTCCACCAGAAAAGCAGATGCTCCCTGGAGCTTGAGATGGAGAAAGAAGAAAATGCCAGCATGAGTTTTGTTCAGTAAATCATGAATAGCATCTACTTTTAATTTTAAAAAAAAAAAAAAATCTGTTTTCAAAACTCAAATAGCAGCATACCTGAATTTGAAAGTGCTAATGGTGACTCCTTCCTAATGTTCACCATGGGTTGTTTAATGTTGGCTTGTAAGGTTACATCTTCATCCATAGCACCAGCTGAAATGTTAGCCATATCGATGTCAATATCAACTCTGGGAGACTCAGCCAAAGTACGTTTTCCTTGCAATGATGTTTCAGCCTTTATGCCAGACACAGGCTCTAGCTTCACAAGAGAAGGCTTGCTAAAAGTAATATCATCCCTGTCTTGATCTTTGTAGTTGTTTTTTGAACATCCTTGGAAAGCATTAGTGCCTTCCGAATCATTGTCATCAATTGAGATATAATCTCTTTTTATATCAAGAGAAAAGGTACTTTTACTTCCATTACTAACATTCAGAGTCTTATTTTTAGTAACATTGGAGTTCTCTATCTTGTAAGATTGAAAAGATTTACTGTTGTTGTTTGCAGTCAGGTCTATTCCAGATTTGGGTGTTGAAATTTGTTTGCTTTGTTCTTTTGATGAAAATTTGCACGCTGTCAATGCCTCAGAATCAGATTTGATGTTTTCTTCAAGATTCTTTGAACTCTTAGTTATTTTTGAAAGTTTTAGAGACCTCAGATATTTGTTCTCTTTTGATTCAGCTAATGTCTCCAGTTCTTGTACCCTCTCCTAAAAATGCCCAGAAAACTCACACAGTTAATATCCATATAAATTGCTACTGATGAGATTAGCAACTAGCAAGCTTATTATGTACTTACCTTCAGTTTTGAGATCTTCTCTTTAGCCTTGTCAAGCTTTTTGCTATAACGAGCCTCACCTCTTCCAAGAATATTGCACTTGGCCATCAATTCTTTGTAACTCCTATCAGAATATGTGCAATTACAATTTACATTCCAGGCAAAGCATAATAGTTTTAGTCAACCAGGCACAATTTAAAGGGCTAAACATGAATTTTGTGCCTACAGTACACAGAATAGTGTCTCAAGCAAAAGCGCAAAAATTAAAATATTTATTTGTTTCAAATTTCAGAAAGTCCAACACTGAACAACTTTTTCAACATAGCTTATTTGAAAAAAAAAAAAAAAAAAAAAAAAAAAAAAAAAAAAAAAAAAAAAAAAAAAAAAAAAAAAAAAAAAAAAAAAAAAAAAAAAAAAAAAAAAAAACAAGATTTTGGGGATAAACCTATTCCGCATGACCAGAGATCTTTTCAATGTATCTATCGTGTGTTTACTGTTGGCCCCATTACCCAAAGTGGCAAGCTTCAAAACCTCCTCTTCATCAATGTCCAGATCTGATACTCTACGGTGCAGGCCATAAACCAACTTAGAAGAAGTAAAAAGAATAAACAAAAAAATTATACCATAAACAAAATATGGTTACTCAATCAAAATGAAGCTCCACTCACAATTTTAATGCTGCAAGTTCTTTAGCCAAAGCCATATTCCTTTCTTTTAATCTAAAACACTCCAAAGTTGACTTCTCAAGCTCCTAATTCAATATAATCTTTACAAGTTAATTCAGGCTGTCAATAGCCAACTTGTCACAAATAAAACAGAAGGCTACAGAGTAATTCACCTCTGATTTCATTTGAAGCTGGAATTGTATAGATGCTTTTTGATTTAAAGCCTCATTCTTTAAAGCTGTCTCTATCTTTGCCTGCTCCTTGCAAGTACAAAGCTGAAGGCAGACCCATTTAAGAGCCATAAGAAATCAATAGCATTTATAGAAAAAAAAAATAGCAGTAAATTTGAAGGGCAAATTTTATGCTTGACTGCTACTATTTTTTGAAACAAGGGAGAACTGAGAAATTTTAAGAAGATATATAACACCAAGTAATAGTAATTGATTGGCCCACACAAGGATTTAGTGTTTGAAGCAACTTTAGTAATAATTGATCTGATTGCAAAGCTGCTTATTGCATTAAAATTAAAATATAATACATGGAGCAACATTTGAATCCCTTCACTCTACTAAACCACTCATTTCTCTGTCATTCCAAATGCCTCATCATCAACATATTGGCATTTCTTTAATTCGTTTAATTACAGATTGAAATAACAGGTCACACAAAAAGAATGAATCAATTTCTTTCTACTAACCACCTGTGTAGATATTCATTGAGCTATAGTAAAAATCACTTCTGCGGCGCACATTACAAAGAACTATTCCCTGCAAAAGAAAACCTCAATCTTCTTGTGACTTACTTTTAACCCATTACTCAATACACAAATCCCTAACACTCTTTCCATCCAGTAATCATCAGCAACAAATCAGTGATCAGTTTAACATTCCAATAACAATTCTAAACAACAAGTGCCACACACTCACTCACACCTCAACCTATTAAGCTAAACAAAACCAACAACAACAGCAACAAAAGCCTTACCCTACTATTAACTAAGTGAGGTCAGGTAAATGGATCACATGGTATCATTGAATTCAATCAAGGACCAAATTCTTAAGAATATTATTCAAGATCTCTCTTACCAATTTCCTCCAATGTCCTTCTTGGTCTTCCTAGTTCCTATCCCCTTTTGAACATCAAGTGTCACACACTCAATCACATCTCAACCGAAAACATCTCCTTTACCCCCACAAATTAAGCTAAACACAACCAATGAATTCAATTAAAGACCAAATTTTTACCTTCAACCTCTTCACTTCCCTACGCAGAACCCCTTCTAAACGCAACCATAAACAAAATAAAATAAAATAAAAATACCTCCTCATTGAGTCCTTCTAATTCCTTTGTTTGCCCTTCAACCTGAGAATTAAGCCCCGAAACTTTCACCTCCAATCTCTTCACTTCCCTACGCAGAACCCCAGCATCTTCTTCAAGTTCAAAGCACTTCGAAGGCTTCACACTATCGTTCGCATCTCCCACTGACTGAAAATAGAGCTTGCACGCGTCGCTGGCCCTGCAACCCTGCTTGCAAATGGGGCAAGTGTGCTTCTTCCCTTTCGAAGAGTACTCGAACCATTGTTGTAGACTGCACACAACAACACCACCAAACACACCCACCCACATCAAAACGTAGGCAAAGAACGGAACTTTAACAGTGTCTACATTGATTGACGAAGGAAAACGCAATAGGGTAGAAGGGATTTACCAAAGCTCGTGAAAAACGTGGCCGCAGATGGAGACCGATTGAAGATCCTCGTTAATGGGGTTGAGGAGTTCGTAGCAGATCGAACAGATGATGCCGGCGAAGTCACTGCCGGAGTCCGCCATCGCTTGCGGCGGCGGTGGGTAGTTGAATCGAACTGAACGATAAACCGTTCTCTCTCTATCTGTGAGCGTGGTTTTGTGGCCACACTTTTTATTTCTCGAGAGAGAAAAATAGTGGAAAAAGTGAGGGAGAATTTGAAATGTGGCGCAGGGTTAATATTTCTGAGGGCGGGAAAGAGAAAAGGAACAAGGAGAGCGTGCGGGTCACGTGACTGTGAAATCTGAATTGTGAATTTCGTTGCTGGGTTCAGAGATATAAAATAATAATAAAGAATTCAAAAAAATATAGAGAGTGTTTGTTTGAGAATTAATAATTGACATCGAATTGGGATTCGCAGAAGGAAAAATTAGTGAGTGATCACCATTTTTGGTTTTCAAATGAAGGATCGGAGGAAGAAGGAAGACGAGGTTGGGACTCGCGGGGTAGGGACAGGATTTGGTTTACCCTCTTTTCCCTTTTCCTTTGTACTTCTCCCGATGATTATTTTTGTTTATAGAAAAAAGGCTTTATTTATTTATTTTGTGCCACTGTTTTTTTTCTTCAATTTTATCTCCCAGTTAATATAGTTAAGTTTGGTTCCTTAATTATTTTTAAAATGATGCAAAAATGTTTTTTCTTTCATCTTAAACTATAATGGTGTCAAGTTAATTTGGACGTAAAAGATCAAATTGCATCATTTTTTAAAAATTAAAGAGATTAAATTGAACTATTTATTAATAGTGAAATAAATTTGAATAAAATATATATAATAATGGGACCAAATAAGTAATCGAGCCAATGAAAAAATATTTATAGAAAAGTTAACATTATCAAAAAGGATAAAAAAAGTGTGCATTAATATGGAATCTTCAGTGCTATTAAATAAGAAATGGAACCATAAATAAAATTGTGATATTTAAGAGTGTATTTAAGATTAATTACTTCTCACCAATAATATAAAGTATATTCTATTTTTCTTAACACCTAGCTTCTATGTTGCCTAATAGATAGAGGCGGATCCATGTTAAAGAGAAGGGGGCAAGTGTCCACCCTTGAATTTGACCGTCGTGTGAGCAGAGGCAGAGGCGTGACGGCAAGTGGGGTGTGCCGGTGCCTACCCTTAAATTTTGGTTAGTATCCAATCTCTCATTTGCACTCACACACATGTACTCTAGAATGTTAAACATCAATGTATTTGCTTAACCGATAGGTGGTGTTGGAAAAGAAGCCGTAGAAGGAAGGAAGAGAAGCCGTAGAAAGAAGGAAGAGAAGCGACACGAGCAAGGACGAGGAGTGGCACCAGGATGGAATACTTGGGTATTGTTTTGTTTAGTTGTGTCTGGTTGTTACTTTCTGCACCTATTTTATTATTTTCTACAGTTTTTATTTTCTATTTTTTTAATCAAATAATGTTAGTTACTCACGCAATTGTTTTTCCGGCGTCAACGTGGGTCGATCTCAGTCATGACTACGGCATCATAGGAAGAGTGTCCACCCTTTATTAATTTTCTGGATCCACCACTGCTAATACATTCTGAGTCAACTATGATGCATGAAGCCCCCACCCCCAAAAAAAAGGTTACCTCTCACCTAACGTAACGCGGGAACTCGAGACAGCATGAATGAAACCCAATAAGAGGCATGTTGGGTGCCAATGGTGCGTGTAACTGCATATAATGATTACCATAAAATATTGAAAGGGTCACACAACTTTCATCAGGAACCATATAATACAATGGGAATTGGTGGTGCCACACACACTCTAGTCACAGATGCCTATAAAAAAAAATTGTCTGCTTAGGAACATATATCATACTCCATCTGCTTCTCATTTAAGCTATTGTTACTTCTTAGGGACAAATTAATGAAATTACTGTAAAATTTTCGTTTCACTGATATATTTAAAAAATAAAGCAAAGTAAGTTAATTCAATATATACATTATGAGGATATGATTCAGAGGAAGACTCATGTGCGTGCATCTGACTCTGTCTTCACAAGGGTCTCATTGAGTGACGACGGGTTCTCTTGCCAAAAATTTTAGGTCCAAACCGATTAAACAAATATAAATTCAATTAGGTTTTGAAAAAAAAAAAAGTGTTTAAATGGGATTTAAATTTTGTGTAAATTGAAAATTCTAGAAGATTTAATTACTTCATCTGAATTTCCTCATTTATAGAGTTTATTGTATCTTAAAACAACAACAACAACAAAAAAAACAAATCACATAGTATCATTTGGGTGCAATGGCTGCACGGTTCACATTAAATACTTGAAAGTTACTACAGAGTTGGAACGATCACTAGGATGGTAGGTAGTAAAAAAACAAGGGTTCTGACTTCTGAAGAACTCTTGACAGTAATATTTCCCTTAACACTTCAATAGGAGTGATCTTCAAAAGTCAATAACCACATTTTTGTAAATACCTTGTTCAAGCTAAGGCGTTTCTTTTGTTTCCTTGTCCTACCACTTACCAGTACGTGTTTGATATGAACCTCTATCCTTGTCTGGATCCCTGTTTGGAATATTGGATATGGTTCATATCCAACAAATGATTCAAGGACCCGAAAAAGCCAATTCAATAATATCAAATTTTACCCACCTCGTTTCAATAGTCAATTGGGACCCGATCCAAATGAATGACTAACAATTCCTCAAGCAACTCAAAGAAATTAAACAACACTAATATTTCCTTTAGCCACTCGAGAAAAATGATTGACTAACAATTCCTCAAGCAAAGGATTTTGATAAATTAATCTTAACTGTACTTAATGATTAAAAACGGAAATTTACTAAGCAACTAGGTATATATGTAAAAACCAAATCAATTTAAAAGTTTTTTTTTTATCTGTTGATGTAGAAATTTAATATTGGATATTTTTTTAAAAGTATATTGGATAATTATTATTTAAGTAAAATATGTTTTTCTCCCTCAAAATATTTTAAATTATTAGTTTCAGCCCCTTTAAAAATTTAATACATTTTTGTCTCTATATTTACCAAAAGTGATATAATTTTTGTTCTCATAGAAGCCAAAAACACATATTTCTTAGTCAATGTAAGGATTAAAAATCATAGAGATTAAAAATAATATTTTGAAATACTTTATGAAATAAAAAACATTTTTTTATAATGGATTAAAAACATATTGTATCTTTATTATTTTAATTCTTAAAAAAACTGTATAATAAAAACATAGAGGAGTACATTATAAATGTAACATGAATGATAAAATGTATTCGATGGAGTTGTCAATAGGAATGAAAATAAAATATATGATCGGGTCTATGGTCTAAGAGCATCTTTAATAGAATATACTATATTGGATTTTTTAAGCAATTTTTTGTGGTTTCCGCATTATTTTTTTTGTTGTCTCTACAGTGTCATGTCATTCCTAAATAACTTACTAAATATTTTGTTTAAATGTAAAAAATTCAAAAAAATCCACATATTTATATTTTCTTTAATAAAAATTTGACATTTTTTTTAGCCTTTTGCGATTTAATCTCCAGCCTTTATTTTTTTTAAAGTAAAACCCAAATAAAATCCAAATAACACCCTTTAATTTTCAGCCCATTCCAGCCTTTTTCGATTTTTAGCCTTGTACGAAGTCCTTTTTCCGTCTAAATTAAAACTTTTTTTTGACTAAAGTCTTTTCTCTCCACTCCAGAAGCTTATGTGCCTCCCACCTCATATTTCTTTCTTTCTCCTCTAGTTGTGCCTCCCACACACATCTTCTTTACTTCCCTTTTTCACTTCATATTTGTTTCTTTCTTCCCATCACCTTGCCCTCACTTTAGCCCATCCTACTTCCTCAAGCCACCGTGTCCACCGTCATGGTGCATCCATCATCGGCGCTCGCAGACCTCCGTTGCGCACCAATACCGTCGTCCGCAGACCTCTCTCGCGCAACCACCATCATCGCCAGTGGATCTCCTTCTTCCTTTTCCATTTTTCCTTTTTTTTTACATGAGTGGACTGAAGGAATTGTTTCTTATATAAGAAACTCATTCTATTTCTAAGGAATTGTTCCTTACATGTAGATTCTCTCCAATGCACAAGTTTTTTAAGCACCAATTTTTTCATTTCAAAAAACTCATCAAGGAACTGTGTTGGAGATGCTGTAACTTGCTTAGACTTTTTTTAAAAAATTTCTTTAATTAAAAAAGTCAGACTTTAAGATTTATAAAAAATTCATTAAACTTGATAGATTAATCCATTTATATAGTTATATGTAATATTACAAATATATAATTATTAATATTAGTATTAATATTAATAATAAGTTTCATAGGTCTGTTTTGTCTATTTAGACCTATAAGTTTATTATTTTGTTTACAGTCTTTTATAAAAAAATCATATAAATAGATTTTTAGGTTAAATTAAACTTTTAAACAAGTCAAAGTCAAAATCTAAAAAATAATTATAACAAGATAAATAAGTTAAACTCATGCTTAAAAATTATGATTTAGATTAGGTTTAGACCCACTAAAACCTATTTTCAGCCTTGTCATCAAGTTCTTACTACAAATTTATCTTGTGTCTATCCCTGGCCTGTGCTGGCAACAACATTAGTATTATTAATTATTTGTCGGTTTGAATTAATTCCAGAGTCACAGCCCCAAGAAGGGATGCGTGTGGAGTTGTGATTCTTCGTCAAAATCCAGAGCCAAAGTCTCACCGCTACCCTTTGACATTTGGAAGTTGTCAACCCAAAAAAACCAAAACTGGCTCCATGTGGAAAGAATAATACTTAGCAGATGAAGAACACAAGAGAGAGAAAGAGCACAAATCAGAAAGCACGAGAGCCAACACACTAGCACATAGAGATGCCAAATTCCCAATATCTTTTCTCCCTCTTTTTACAAAATAAATAAATATTAGTTACGTGTTCTTTTGTTTGATGGTTACATTATTTTTAAAAAATAATAAAAATAATATAATACATCTTCTAACAACCAACGTTTCCATGGTACATGTGGAATCAAATTCAGATTTATTAAGTAAAATCTGAAATTTTAATCTTGTAAATAAAAAAAATTATGATAAGAAGAAAACTCTCCTTTGAAGATGACTAATATTTTTTTTAATTAGTAGATATTTTACATTTATAATATAATAAAAACTTCTAATAAATACTGTTTTTTAATTATTACATTGATCTGATCTCTTCTTTAAGATGAAAAAGTCT
>PYAF01001877.1:8482-21982 GCA_007407185.1 Glycine tomentella
GACAAAATTTCACTTCTGGGCAACTTCCCACGCCTCCGGCGTGGCTCCCACGCCTCAAGCGTGGACCTCCAGCAAGAATTGGCTTTCTGGGCTGTTTCCCACGCCTCAGGCGTGGAACTTCAGAAAACTCATAAATCAGTTTATTTCATCTTTTCTCAAGCCTTTCTCTTAGGGATTCTCAAGTATCACTATAAACCTTCATCCTAGGCTTAATCTAAGCTTAATTATATGCTTAAAATTCAAGATATTACAAAAGGTAATTAATAAAAGAAAATAAGAACGCATACCTGTGGCCGTAATGCCACTCCTGATGAGTAGGCTGAGGTATAGCTGGAGCAATGGGTGGAAATCTGAGCCACGCCCATATCTGCAGTAGCACGTGACACCCACCGATGTCACTCCTATCCGGATCTGTACACTCGCACATTTGTCTGAACAAATGTGCGAGGACCGCAGATCCCCAGCTATACCTGGTTATCTCAGTTATGTCCCCTGCTAGCAAAGGGACATAGCGACAACCGATAGTGCTTCCGCCGGATCTGTCGCATAGAAGCCATGCTCCAATGATGCGCGCGATGTGAGCCTTCGAAAACCTTACGACTTCGACCAATTCCCCTCCCACCTCGTCCCACCGCGCATAATTCCTATCAAAGTAGGACAGCCACAGTAATCCTCCACTAACCTCAGACTCCAGAGCAGGATAACCAAATACCTCCTCGATGATGCTGGGCCAGTCGTCAGACGTAGCTCCGGTGACGACTTGACCCTCACTGCCTAAACCTAATATACCAGCCACGTCTTCCAACGTGATGGTTATCTCACCCTGTGGCGTGTGAAAGGTATGTGTCTGAGGTCTTCATCGCTCAACCAAAGCACTGATAAGTGGAGGATCGATCTGAAGTAAAGTTTCAAAAACAAATAAATAAAATACATTCATAGGAATTAATTTGCATGTACACTTATCCAATTACAAAATTTATACCTGAATATGTCGCATGCGTGCGACATGTAAGAATCCTGCCTGCCCTAACATGACCGAAACGATTGCAGGAATATCGTCACAGTTTGGGCCCCCTGATATCTTACCACGCCGCGTCTTTAACACACGATCTTTGTCCCTGTTCCACACAACCTGTGAAACGTGACATCTCTGGATACGCCTCCGCAAAACCTCCCATTTATATGGGGTAGGCACAACATGGGTCGTCGGATCCAATGTCTGACCCTCGTCATCCAATCCAGACCGTGAAGATGCCGAAGATGATGAATCAACCATCTATGAGACTATTTTATAGTTAGTAAATCAATGTATTGTAATTAAATTATACGGTTGTATTATAATTACCCTAAACTGAAGGATTTAATTTAATTTTAAAAAAATGAAAAATAAATCCCAAAAACGTAAATTGTTGTACGTAACCAGTAAATGGTAACTTTATTTAATCCTGAAGTAGATTGTCATTAAATTTTAATAGTTTTAGGTTAAGAAGATTATAGAAAATCGCTAACCCTAAAGAATAGTGTTTAGAATGGTTTAGAAAGCGGCTTCATTTGGTGTGCATATCAGGAATCTCCGAGTCTTTAGAATTGCAATGAAAATGACATGTGGGTATGGGATATAATCCCAATTTTGATGATGAATTAGAACCCTTTGTTCGTTGCTTGAGAGTCTCAGAGTTGGTGGGTATGGAGTGTATACAACAGTACTCATCACATCGTGTTCTTATGCAATTCCGAATGGATCACGACATTCCTGGTATGCTAGCACATTACAATGAGAATCCTTGGATAAGTTATAGTCAACCAGTAATGGATAGAAATTTGTATTTGCAAGTTACTAATAGTTATACAAATTTGTATCCATCACAGGCTGACTATAACTTATCCAAGGATTCTCATTGTAATGTGCTAGCATACCAGGAATGTCCTGATCTATTCGGAATTGCATAACAACACGATTTGAGGAGTACTGTTGTATACACTCCTTACCCACCAACTCTGCGACTCTCAAGCAGCGACCAAAGGGTTCTAATTCACCATCAAAATTGTGATTATCCCATACCCACATGCCATTTTCATTGCAATTCTAAAGACTCGGAGATTCCTGATATGCACACCAAATGAAGTCGCTTTCTAAACCATTCTAAACACTATTCTTTAGGGGTAGCCTAAAATTATTAAAATTTAATGACAATCTACTTCAAGATTAAATAAAGTTACCATTTACTGGTTACGTACAACAATTTACGTTTTTGGGATTTATTTTTCATTTTTTTAAAATTAATTTAAATCCTTCAGTTTAGGGTTTAGGGTTCATGGTTTAGGGTTTAGGGTTTAGGGTTTAGTGTTCATTGATTAGGGCTTAGGGCTTATGGTTTACGGTTTACGGTTTAGGGTTAGGGTTTACGATTAAGGGATTAAAATCTAACTCTAAACCTAACACTAAATCAAATCTTAACCATAAAATCTAACTCTTAACTTAATAATAAATCATAACCCTAAATTAGTGTAAATCATATCACCTAGCATTTAACAGTTTTCTACAACATAAAATAAATCATATGCCTCTAACAATTTTAAAAATCAACAACATAACATATTAAACATAAGTAATAATTAATAAATTAACTTACTTAAATCAACAAAATAATAAATTAAATATCATTCAAAATTAAAAAACAAATTAACTTACTTGTTCGCAGAGCTTCGTTGCTGAAAACCGAAGAAAGATGATGCCTCTGAACTTTTAGAGAGAATACAGAGCACTTCTAGAGAGAAGTCAGAGAGGCTTTTAGAGAGAAGACAGAGAGAAGCTTTTAGAGAGATGTCAAAAGTTGAGAAGTGAGTGAATAGTGCAAACCGGGGGGCTTATATAGACACTGGTCACGCCCAGAACTGGGCATGACTGGTCACGCCCAGACCAGGCGTGACTACCCCCTAATCACGCCTGGTTCTGGGCGTGACCAGTTGCCCCAGATTAGTAAATAGTTTTCAAACTACCCCATTTTTGTAATTTTGTAATTTTTTATTTTTTGTATTTTTTTAGTTTTTTTGCCCTATTAATATCAGTAAAGATAAATACTCATTTTTATTCTCGAATATATAAAATATTGATAAATTTAATTTAAAAATATAAAAATTCAAATTTTAGTCTTAAAAAATAAAAAAATATGACAAATTCATCATCTGATAACTCTATGTTATCATTAATGAAAGAGCTTACGAGCACAAAAGAACAAAAATATTACAAAAATGATTATAAACATGATGGTTGAATAGATCGAACCAAAATGTCAGTAATTCTTCATTGGACTAATTTATTAGACCCCAACTTTCGTTTCATTTAAGGATAACATATAATTTAATCTACATCTTTTCTTCTTTTTGTGATTGGAAAATTTCTAATGATTGGTACAATGTTACAATGTTTATATGGAAAAATTTTATTGTGACAACATTAAATAGTGATAAAATCAAGTTGAGTCTCATTTTTTTATAAGAATGAACTTAATGATTGTGCATTTTTTATTAAGTCTCATATTTTGGGTAAGATAATGTCAAATTAAAAATTTCAGAATAACAAATAGATTATATTTATTAATCAATATTATATTTATTATTATATTTCTTCTAACTTATATTTACTTCCTTATTTTTTTAAGTATTTATTGTAATATTATGTTTATAACGATAAAAAAAAGGGGAAAAATGAAAATTAAATTATATTTTATCCTTTAATAAAATGAAAATTGGAGTCTGACAAATTAGTCAAGTGAAAACTTGACATTTTGGTTCAATGGAAACTTACCGATAGTTTGGTTCGATCTATTCAGCAGTCATGTTAACAATCATTTATGTAACATTTTTGTTCGTCTGTGTCACGTAGACTCTTTCATTAATGGTAACAAATGAAAGTTAACAAATGAATAAATTTATCGCACTTTTTTTTTTCACTTTCGGGTACTAAAATTTGAATTTTCATCTTTTGGAAACAAATTTGTGAGCGTTTTATATATTTAAGGACGAAAATTACTATTTATTTTAAAGGTAATTCTTTTGTTTGATTTATACATTTCTTATTTTTAAATTATTCTTTAATATATATATTTGTTTTTATTTTCTTGATGATTCTTTAAAATAAAACGGTTGTCACATCCCCTAAAAATGATGTTATTACTACTTTTTTTCCTTTTTTTTTTGAAAAAATATACAAAGTGTGGCTTTTTCAACTAGTGTAAATTTAATGGCTATCCACTTACAGGTCGTCCAATAAAAATTATTGTTTGAATTATTTAAATATAACTTTTTAAAAATAAAAGATTTATCGTAGATGATAAAACTGTTATTAAATGATTTTGTAAAATTTTTTCTGTGTATTAGTCTTTTTCTCAATATAATTTGACCTACTTCTCCTTTAAAAAAAATCGCCCTATTTCTTTTTATTGGCTAAAAAATGCGCCTCCTAAGGAGAGAAGAGAGAGTTGAGAATTTCTAATTGATATTATCAGATCTTCTTAATCGTCTTTCTCTTTTGATTTATCCTTTTTTTTTTATCATTATCTCTAAATTTAATCTCAACGATTTTTTGAAAAGAATCTGTTAATAAAATTTAATTATAAATATAAAATACAATTTATATATTTAAAGATATTTTTATATGCATTTTAATTATAAATAACACAATGTATTTATTAAAAATAAATATGTTATAATTTTAAAATATATAAAATTAAACATCTACTTTATGCAATATATAAATTAAAATACTAGTATATCAATATATCAAATTCAACTTAATATACTTCTAAAGGATAATTAACCATATGCTAATGAAGATGTGTTGTGATATAAAATATTGTTAATTTTATTCTACAATAATTTAATAAATAATGCTTATATGATTGAGTAACTATTATATTTTTATAACATTCACTTTGGATTATGATTACCTTCTATGGGTATTGGATTAAAAATGTAGAGTTTTCCTCACACAGCATGTACACTTAAAAAGAGCATTTCAGGATATACAATCCAAATATTTGTACGAGATTACTATACTCAATCACTCTTAAAATACAATTCTATATTTATACACTATAAGTTATTTATAATTGTTTTCATTAAGTATTATTAAAAAATATATACTATTAATTAATTAAAAAGTTATTTTAAATATAGCTTTTAAAACAATTATATAAAAATTAAGAAATTTATGTACATATCCAACTGCGATAAGATGTCAGTATAAAAGTAGATTTCAATTAATTTACGTATTGTGTATAAATATTTTTATTTTTATTTATTTGATCTTTTTTATATATACCATCTTATAAAGTATATTTCAAAACCGAAGAGGCAATTTTTGCTGTCTAATTTTAGTGTTTAAAAGATATTTGTCTTTAAAATATACAAAGTAAGACAGAAGATTCGACATAAACGAGGTACACACTCGATTATAAACAAATGGTTTATAGTCATTAGTTGAAGGTACATATAGCCATTAAGGAAGTGATACCCAGAGAAGCATTCTGAAAACACAAAAATAGATATTATAAATAAGCATTATATTTTCGAATCTCTCCACTTTAAACTTTGTGAACACATGCCTCATGAAACATCGAACCTCCCACCAACATGGCAACATGTGGCTTAAAGGATTATTTAGTATTAAGTACTCAAGAGGGGGGTTTGATTTAACATGTATTTTTTTTATTATTAATATTCCAATTTATTAGGAGAAAGAGATTCTAAATAATATGAAATTTGATTGAATTTTGATTGAAAGGTAAGTAAAGTATGTTGAAGATTGTCGCCTTGAAAAAGACGTTGAGTTTGTCCTTTGCAATGAAGGATCTCAGCCCTGCAAAGCAGATTCTCAGAATGAAGATCATCCGGGATAGAAAGAAGAAGTTATTATGGATGAGTCAAGAGAAGTATGTTGAAAAGATCTTGAAAAGATTCAGCATGGACAAAGCCAAGACAATTAGCCCCCCTTAATCGGACACATGAAGCTGAATAAGAATCAATATCCGAAGTCTGATGGAAACAAAGAACAGATGCTGAAGATCCTGTACCAATCTGCCGTCGGAAGCTTGATGTATGCAATGGTTTGCACTAGACCTGACTTGGCATACGCAATTGGAATGGTGAGCCAGTTCTTATCGAATCCTGGCAAGGAGCACTGAGGAGCAGTGAAGTGGATTTTCAGGTACCTCCGAGGTACAATCGATGTATGCCTCCGATTTGGAGAAGGAGAAGTCGGGTTGCAAGGCTACTCAGATGCCGATTTAGGGGGAGACGTTGCATGATTCGAGAAAGTCAACCACTGGATACTTGATGTGATTTTCTGGAGGAGCAGTCTCTTGGCAATCAAGATTGCAGAAGTGTGTGGCACTTTCGACAACCGAGGCCGAGTACATTGTCATTATTGAGGCAAGCAAGGAAATATTGTGGATGAAGAAGTTCCTCATGGAACTAAGCCATGATCAAGACAAGTACGAGCTAATGTGTGACAACCAAAGTGCAATTCATCTTGCGAAGAACTTGACTTATCACTCTCGCACCAAGCATATTGATGTGAGGTATCACTGGATCTGAGATGTGGTGGAGGATGGATAGCTCGCACTTGGCAAAGTGCACACTGACTAGAACTGGTCCGACATGATGACGAAGCCGGTACCAGCAAGGAAATTTGAAGATTGCTATGAAGGTGTCGGGCTGATGAATTCGGTACATTGAAGCCGAAAAGATAGTCAGGTTGTGATGTGATGATCCCGACTCTTTGGAACCGGAAAAGATTTCAGGTTGTTGATTTGTTGCATTGAAGACGGAAGGAGGAGATTTGTTGGATATTTCCATTTTCAATGTTGGCCCAAATCCCAAGGTATTGAAAAAAAGTTGTTGAATTCGGCTCATTTCCCAAAATGTTAACCTAAGCCCATTAAAGGGTGTTGAGTCCCTAAACCTACTTCACTCCTATAAATACATTATTTATGGGTGGAGGCAGGTGCACAACAGAGGCAAAGAGAGCGCAGACAGAACAAAGGGCTGAGGTTTTGAGTCTCCGAGAGGTTTGAGTGAAACCCCTTGTAGAGAGAGAATACGACCATACTTGGTGATTGTTTGATTGCATCTCTAGTGAAAGGTTAGGGCAGATTGTTTGATTGTAACCATTATTATTATAGTGGAAGATTAATTATGGACCAGTGTCTCGTGGGTTTTACTTCTTCACGTTGAAGAAGGTTTCCCATGTTAAAAGACTTTGTGTTCTTCTCTATCTCTACTCTCTTGTGTTTGATTTATTACATTTCTGCATTTGATTTGATCTGATTTGTTTTGAGGGTGGACGAATACCCAACAGGTTCCCATTATCCCCTAATGGACCAACACTAACATATGCTCATTTAAGTTCATATCATCTTATTTAGTTGTCTAATAGACTCACTTAATTTGGCAACATAAAATAAATCTATTAATGATAAATAACTAATATAATTGTCTTATAATATTATACCACATTAATTATTGGAATAGAAAATTCCAACAATCTTCCACTTGGACTACATATGGTACAATTATACACAATTCCTTAGTTGTGCATCTGTACATTATTTATCACATGTATATTACCTCAATCCCACATGTAACCAATTGATTGAAAACCTACAATCAGCATGTCGTCAACATATAGCAATAGGATCAGAAAATCTCTAATCTCATACCTCTTCACATATACACAGTGGTCAGCTTCAGTCTTCATGAACTTGTGATCAGTCATGAAGGATTCAAATTTCTTGTACCACTGGCGAGGTACTTGTTTCAAGCCATAAAGACTCTTCTTCAAACAACATACTTTGCCTTCGCATCCTGGAGCTCAGAACCCTTCAGGTTGCTCCATATATATCTCTTCTTCCAACTCACCGTGAAGAAATGTCATTTTCACGTCCATTTGTTCTACCTCAAGATCCATTGAAGCCGCCATGGCTAACACAGTTCGGATTGAGGTCATTTTCACAACAAGAGAGAAGATCTCTTCAAAATCAATCCCTTTCTTCTGATTGCAGACTTTCACTTCAATTTGGCCTTGTATCTTGGCTTCTGACCCTTCTCTTCCTGTTTGATTTTATAAACCCACTTGTTCTTCAGAGCTCATCTCCTTTTGGGCAACTCGGTCAGCTCATAAGTTTGATTTTCATGTAGGTACTTCATCTCATCCTGCATTGCCTTCTCCCATTCTTCTTTTTCTGAGCTCGTTATGGCCTCATCATAACTCTGAGGCTCACCGTCTTTAGCAATGACGGTGTATTCATCATCTAGGTACCTTGTAGAAGGTCTTCTTTCTCTAGAGGGGTATCTCGGCTGTTCTTCTTCAGCATCTGGAGAACCCAGTTCATCATCATCATCCCGGTCCTCGTCATCAACTTGGACCTCATCAATGATTTCATTGGTTATAAGTCTTAACAATATATTTTGTATGCCTCAAATTTGTTTTATATCCAGGTTAAAATTTACTGTATTATTTCTTATGAAGCAGATATGGTTCAACATATGATTGACAATTTGCCAAGGCTCAAAGAATGTTAGGGGCATTATATGTAACTTGTCAGTTATTTTATTTACTTTAAGGTACTTGGTTGTGAATTTCATTGATGTCAATTTGTTTCCTTCTATAGCCTGTACTATATATAGAAAATGGTTGGACACACGGGAGATTAGTTAGGAAACATAGTACGTTAGTTCTTTCAAGTCAACTTGCATTTAGATACTTGATTTGTTTATTATTTAATAAATAAATTATATAGTTTATTATTTAATAAATTTTTCATATTTTCTTATCCTATTTTTTTTTATAACTTTTACCACATTACTAATTTATACTATAATTTCTCTTTTCCTTACTTTTCTTATTTAAGAAATATTTCTTTACTTTTCATCTTGTATTAAAGGGGAAGTCTATTAAAGGAAAAAATACTAATGTCCCATTTTTTAAAATATTTTATACTAACTAATTAAATTACTCGTGACATTCAGTAATTAAGAGTCTTTAAGCATTGCAACATCCTGCTATCAATAAGCTTTAATAGGTTGGCATCATTCATGCTATCAACAAGCTTCATAATGACCTGCCTGGTTTGAACTTGGCTGTCTCAATGCATGCACCAGCCTAAGACATCCTTTGCCAGATAATTTTGGAGGTAATTTTATGTTTGAAATAGCTTTTACTAGTTGTTTATGTCTCCATTTTATGACTTAATAAAATCTCATTTTCAATCAGTTTGTGTTTAGAGTAATAAACTATTTGACTTTAGAAGTATGTGGGGTACATAAGGTCTCACTATTGATTGGGCAAGAACAATTACTCAACAGTTTATGGGGTGGAACCATGAAAGTGTTTTGGGAAGAGGGGGAGAGTATGGGAGGTTCACGGTTATGGAAATTTTTTTTAATGTGTTAAGATATGATTCATGGCTAGAGGTCTTAAGAAGCATTGAATTTGGTGAAGGCAACAGACAGGTTACATTAACATTATGGGTAGGGAAGGAAGGATCTCCTTAAAGAGAGAAGAAAAAAAAATCAAAAAAATAATTTCATATTCATCTGTCTCATTTATTTTCAACATTGTCTTAGTTAGGGTTACAGAAGCTTGCCCTTTTAAGTTTAAGGGTGCCTTGTAACAGCTACATGCTTGGATTCTCTTGCAGGTTGAATTCCTTGATAGACTTTTATTCTTATTTTACTAATCTTATTGTGATTATATCTAGGCTTACTAGAACTGCATCAACTAACTTTTCTGCTTAATGTCTTATTGGCTCATTAATGCTTTAATCCTACTCTTTTTCTATTTAAATGGATGAGTGCTTAAAGCTTGAAGCTGAAACATTGTGTGTTTATTAGGATGCCTTGAGCATACCACTGCAAGCAGATTTTGATTTGAGTAGGGAAAGACTACTAATTGTCGTTATGGCAACGATGAAGGTATTCCTGAACTCATAGCAGCATTAGTCAAAAAGGTCAATGATATAATTTCTTCTTACAATATGCATTATGTACTAGTGGGAATTTAGAAACTCTAGTTATCTGTTTGAAGTTCTTCATTTGAACACAGCTTGACACTTCATTTTCGGTTTCAAAAAATCCCTTTTTTTCCCAGTATCATATATGAACACTTATCTATGCTCCTTTCTTCCACGTTATGTTCTATTGTCTCATCAGTTTATTCTCTGCAACATAGTAGTTACATTTTCAATTGCAAACTTCGTAACTAAGGTTAAAAAATGAGCAATGCCTAGTCTGTCCTAATACCTAATTATTGCAGATAGCATATCCCTTTGAAGTAAAAGACTTTGTTGAAAAACTTCTCTAAGTTCAAGACAACATTAATTCCCATCTGTGCTTCAATATTATCTTGCCAAGAGATATAAGGTTGGTTGGGTGGTTAGGTGAAAAGTCCCAAGAAGGGTGGGAGGGAGAGGTCGTGGGTTCGAATCCCTCCGCTAACAAAAAAACTAACATTTAACAACTAACTTTGGCCGATAAAAAAAAAATCACAGTATCTTGCCCTATCATATATATTTAGATATTAGGTATCCACTGTCGAGTTTATGGACACATTGGTTTTCTTTCATTTAATATGAAGCTATACTATTAGATGTGACACATAATGTAGATGCAATAGTAATTAAAATTTCTCCTTAGAGACACTTCCGTTCTCCTTTATCTCTCTTGTTTTTGTATGATTAATTTCCTCTGTTTCCTATGCCCCATTCGTTAAGTTTCTGCAAACAACAAACAATTTCCACCAATGATCATTGGTAGTTGTAATTGGTAGTGAACTTTGTTTGTTGAATGTGAAAAGTGTAACTTCATCTTGTCTTTCTAGTATATAATATGACTTAATGAACCTGAAATCTGCATTGAAGTTTTGATTTGATGTTGTTATGTTTTGTGTCAGAGCTTCTTGCATTGTCAAACTTGAATCTTGATAGATGCAATCTCTTTGACAATGGATGCAAAAAAATTTCACGTAAGTTGTTAAGAATTGTATAGCTACTTCTCTCAAGCTGTAATTATATATTTTATAGTAAACTTGTTGGGTTGTTCTTTTTGACACCATAAGAATTATTGGGGGCATAGGTAATTGTTGGGTTGTTCTCAAAGTTAATGACTTTTACCTACAGTAGGGGCTGTAGGTAAAAGTTAATGACTTTTACCTACAGTAGGGGCCGTAGGTAGAAGTTAATGACTTTTACCTACACACTACAAATTGTAGGTACTATTTATAGTGACAGTGAAATGTAATTGTAGGTGGAAAAAAATATCCGTAGGTAAAACCTATAGTTACAGATTATTAGCTGTCGGTATACACCCCTTCAAAGTTGACAGAAGAAATGTCCGTAGGACAAAGTATATCGTACATTTACTTACAGATTTTTTACTTATAGTGACAATTTTTGTCCGTAGGTATATGTCATTTTTCTTGTAGTGAAGCAAAGGGAGTAAATTGAGTAAAGACTAAAAGAGCCACGTGAAATTCACAATTCAACCATGTTCAAGAAACAATGCAGCAACCAATGCTAATTTTACTGTAAAATTAATACAAGATACCCACATGAAATTTTGCTTTTATCATTTTCACATACCATATCCAAATTTTGTCACATAACAGTGTAATAGTTCAATAAAATCAATACTCCACCAAATGGCAAGGACATGCAATCGGCTTATAGAATGTGATTAGTACTTCAATACAAGCCACCCACGTCTCATACTACTATCCCAAGGACAGATTGAGGGAAAGCATGCGCCTTGCCCCCTGTCAACCCACCCAAAACTGCCCAAAATTAGGTTTTTCTTTTTAGATTGATCGGGTTAGGTCATGGGTTTGCGTCCAGTCCTAAATCAACGTAGCTCTATACCTAAAAAAAAAAACAATGTAGCTCGACTGTCGATGAGACAAATCAGAGTTAGAGATGGAAATTTTGAATTGCATTTTTTGAGGAGTTACGCGCTTGATTACGAGTCTTGCATTGCATGTACCTAGTACCAGCTTTCATGCCCTCTTTTCCTATATATGTTTACTTTTATTTTGTTGCGATAACTAATGCAGAAAACGTGACTGTTATGGTGTGAGCCGTATTTGTTTTTTTATCATTTTCTTTTGTCACTCTTCTTAATTTTCCTGTTCATTAAATGAAACTAATAAAATTTTATGTGATATGTGCATAGTTATAAAATCTGGTTTGGCCCGGTCAATTGGATCGGTTCAACCGGGATTCGATGGTACAATCAGGCCAAGTGCACCATCTGACCACTCAAGCAAGTGGCCTGGGATGACCCAGTCATACTTGGCCGATTTTGATGAAACCCGGCGACTCGGTCGGTTTTTAAAACCCGGACTGGGTTGTGCCACCGCCACACTCGGCTTTAAAAACCGACTCGATCGATTTTTAAAGCCGAGTGCCTTCTTTTCCATAAATGATTTGCTTCCTACACTCCTTTTATTGCTTACTATTTCCTTCTAGCCCTTTTTTTATATTAAAAACTGGACTTTTGTTTTAATTTAAGTAGTTACTATTTACACTTTTTTTTATTAATACACTTTACTTGTATTATCAACTTTAATACTTCAATTGTTATTTTGAATTTTTTAGTATACTTTTCTTAATCAAGTAATATTAGTTATATACTTATATATAATATAATTTTAAAATTTTTAATGCAGACTGGGCCAAACCGAACTAAATACTGACCTATCGGTTAGACCACTGACCCACTACCTTGATCGGATGAATGACTGGGCCGGATTTTATAACACTGAATGAGTGTCATTATTTTTCTTGGTTTTTTCCCCATCGAGCATGCATGACATGCATGAAGCTACTGGTATTGTATGGTAAAAATTATGGTCTTCATTATCTTACTTTTGTCAATTTCTTTTCCTTATATATGTACGTGAGAACAATATGATATCATTTCATCTTTCCTTTCTTTTCTTCTTCTTTTATTATGATTTAAGTGTTAAATTGAGTTTGTCTTTAGAATCTAGTGACAAGAAGTGAGCAAAACAATAATATAATAATATTAATCAACTAAAAATTATCAATCAAATTAAAAATATCTTAAATTGTGATCTTACCAAAATCTGAAAATTTCATGTGTGAGCTAAGTGTAGTCAATGTGGACTCCAAATTCTGCGCGTCGGATGAGGAGTCAACCTTGTTTAGGGGGAGGGCCTGCAAAACAAAGGAAAAACACTCCAACGCTCAAGTAAGTACATCAATTATAAGAGAATAACGGAGTATATGAGTGATGAGTCACTATTTATCACTAATTACTCATCTTTTTGTACTCATTTTAATCCCTAACTTGTGCTTAATTGTTTATATTTTGCATTGTTTCTCATTTAAGATTTAATTAGACCAATAATTCGGATTTTAATTAATTTGGATTATTTTAAGTTTAATTATTCTAATTTTTATTTACAGGGCAGTTTAATAATTA
>PYAF01001877.1:30049-59960 GCA_007407185.1 Glycine tomentella
TCTATTACAACGAGTCCGTGTGCGAGGCTCACAAGAAGGACATGTCGTCTTTGGCATTTTGTCACAACCACAAGAAGCTTTCTGACATAAGGAAGATGTGTGAGGGGTGCCTGCTTTCATTTGCAACCGAGAAAGAATCGGATTGCGACACCTACAAGTCCCTTGTGGGGATTTTGCATAAGGATTTGGAGTGCTTTGTTCAGGATGACCAACCAATTCAGTTGAGTTTGAAGGATGATGGGGTCATGCAGGTTGATAAAAGCAGCAACCAGAAGTGTTCATGCTGTGGAGAGCCATTGAAAATGAAGTCTTCTTCTAATTCTAATGCAAAAGTGAAGCGCTCGTCATCATTTGCGCGAGCCCCAACTCCTTCACCGAGAGCTTTTCCATTTTCAACATCAAAAAGTGAGGAACCTAATGGTCTAGAATTGCATCACATAAGGTACAAAGAACTCAAGTTTATGGCGGATCCGGAGCTTCAAGAGGATGAGTTTGGCTTCAATGTCAATAGTCCGATTGTTAAATGTGAGTATATGCAAAACTATAATTTCTTTCGAGCGTTAAATGTGATGTGAAAAACTAGAATTTCCTGATACTATGTATATGCTAATTTATGCAGATTAAAAATTATATCTTTCTAGCTGTATTTGAGTTTTTATTGTGCTATATATGTTTTAATTGGTATCAAATAAAGGACTACCAGAACACATTGTCTGAATAATATTATAATCAATTCAGCATTGGTGTCAACACAGACTTTATTGTTATTATTTCAATAAATCCTACTTTTGATTAGTTGTACCTATAAGCTATATAGAAACTTATACTAGATTTACTCATCACTGAAAATGTGATCCTGGCCTCTTTTACAAAATATTTTTTTTGTCCTATACAGCAAGCGGAGACACCAAATCTACCTCTTTGCCTCTACTGGGAGAAGTTGAAGATTTGAATGATGAGTCCAGCAAATTCACCCCAACTTTTACAAGGGGCAATAAGTTCTTTGGAATCCCACTCACCGATTCTGCAAACAACAGTCCCAGATGGACTTACAGGATTAACAGGAAATCACCACTGGAAAAGACAGAATTTTCCTCTGACTCTAATGATGTAAATCCCCAAACTGATTTTGATGATGCCATCTTAAACAATTTGAAGAGGCAAGTTCGTTTGGATCGCAAATCACTCATGGCTTTGTACATGGAGCTGGATGAAGAAAGAAGTGCTTCAGCTGTTGCTGCCAACAACGCAATGGCCATGATCACCCGGTTACAGGCCGAGAAGGCAGCGGTGCAAATGGAGGCTTTGCAGTATCAGAGAATGATGGAGGAGCAGGCTGAGTATGATGAAGAAGCCCTACAAGCATCTAATGATATGCTTATCAAACGAGAGGAAGATCTCAAAGCTTTAGAAGCTGAATTGGAGATTTATAGAAAACAATATGGAAGCTTAGCAGAAGAAAATACTTTTAGTAGGGAATCTAACTCGTCTCTTGGTGACAATAGCACTTCATTCAAGCTCTATGATGGGGAAGGTAATGGAGAAAAAGGCCTCAATTCTAATCAAGTTGTATCATCTCAGGAAGATAATGGAGGGGTAAGACTCAATGAATCAGTCAAAGATTTTAAAGCAGAGAAAACATATCTTCTTGGCCGGATGAAGAAAACAGAAAATAGAACACCCTTAGCAGAAAGTGGAATTTATTCCTTACTGTCTAGCTCTGACAGTGTTAATAATTTAGACAGTGAGACAGGTAACATGCCTTCATGAATAGGTTGCATTATAATTCTAATGATTATTAGAGGAACATTCGATTTAATCCTCGGAAGTTACATGCATCACCACATTAGTGCTTAAAATTTGGTCACAAGTCACTTCGTCACAAATTTCCTTTGGTCACCACTTTGGTCTTGTATAAAGATGAAGAGAAAAACTAATTTGATGACAATTTGTGGAAGACTAATATTGTGACATTTTAGATTATTAATGAAAAAATAAGGTGGTAATACATATAACTTTGGACGACAAATTTGGGGTTTTCTCTAATTATTATGCTTATTACCATTCCTCATAATGATTGTGTTGTAACAGGAAAAGGAGGTGAAGCCTTTCTACCAAAAGAACTGTCTGTCCTTACTGAAAGGGTGAAGGCTCTGGAAGCCAACAGTGGGTTCTTAGAGCTTGTTTCCAATAAAGATGAGAAAGATAGTGAAGGAACCAAAATTTTGACAGAGATATCACAGAATCTAGAGAAACTTAGCCACCTTGTTATGACCTCCTTTGAGGTAGCGAATGCATGATGCCTATTTTTCTTTTATAGTAATTGGCTCTTTTAAGTTTACTGGAGCCAAATGATCATGCATAGAATGACGATAATTGAATTTCATGAGGCTGAGCCTTAAGAAAACAATAAAAGTCTAGCTTGTGGTGAAATTGTGTTATTCTGACACTAAGATCCCTTGCCAAGGGGCAGCTCCAGTGTTGGAAGCATGGATGACTTTCTTCTGCCTCAAGAATGTGTCTGTAAAATATCTAAATGCCTAGAGGTCAAGGACTTGAACACTCAAAGCATGTCTTGTAATAGGATTTTAATCCCCATTTCTAGGTTTGGCTAGCTTTACTGGATCATTTGGACAAACTTGTCTAGGGTTTACTTGCTTATATGATTACTATTGTCAATGGTTCATTTTTTTTCCTTGTTAGTATGTACTTTCTAAGAAATGCAAATTCTATATTCCATCTAAATAGTAGCTCATTCATAAAAACTCAACTTTACTAATCAAATGCAATTTCCCAAATAATTCAAGTCTTTCCCAAATAGTTAATAATTCTATATAATAAAAATCATAATTGAATTGCTATAATAATCTATGTTTAGACGCTAGTGATCATGCTTTATACGACTTAAATTTAGCCTTGTCTTGCATCCCGGTAAAAAAGGTTATGGTAGCGAATAACTACTCTCTTAAAATATTGAAATCTATTTAAGGGATTGATCTCTCTCAACAGATATTTTATTTTTCATATGCACAAACTTAGGATTGAACCCCTATCACATGTTTAAGTAGGAGCGTACGCTGGTTGATTTGGGTTGGGTTTGGTCAAATCAGTGACCCAAATCAATCAAATTTGAACGAGTTAGTTTGGATTGATTTTCCAAAAGAAAAAAAATACAAACCAAACCAATATATTTGTAAACGGTTAGGATTGATTCAATGAGTCAACATTTAAATTTGTTAAATTTTAATATTTTTATAAGTTAAATTTTTTATTAAATGGAATACCGAATACATTACTTATAATTGTTATGTGTACCTAAATAGTGGAAAAAAGGTCAAGTGAGGAATCACATTATCATTATCATCATCATCATATAGGTTAACATATTATGTTAAACATAGTTTAAAAATGGAATATAATAAACCGACTTCACACTCACGAAGTCAAAAAATTCAAAAACTAAATATTGTCAAATAGTCAAATGAGTAGTGTCAATGAAACTTCAACTAAATCTAAAATAGTTTGAGTTGAATGATTAGTTTTAAGTTGGATGATTTTTATTAGAGTATTATTGGACTTGAAAATAATTATGTTTCACTTTAAATTTAAATGTTAAAATTTTTATTGCTCATTAATATGTTCATTGTTGAATTAGTTATTATTCAAAATTTGTTCAATTAATAACAATTTTTTAAATAGTTACTTACAAAATTTTTACGTCGCAAAAATTCAACCATATAACATTTAATTTTCTTGTTTGATTTGGATTAATTTTAAGTAAATCACAACAAATCGCATGCCTAACTAATTCTAAAATGTGTTTCCAGAAACACTCTATATTACAACACCAAACATACAATGAAACCTAAAAGCATTTATTATAAAAATATAAAACAAAATAATCAAACTAAGAAAAAAAAAACATAAAATCTATTTAAATGATCTTAAAAAAGTAAAATTTTCTTTCAGCTTTAACCAGTTACATAAGGACGCATAAAAAAAAAAAAAAAAAAAAAAGGACAAGGAGACGATGGGGTAATAATAGAAACAAATACAATATTTATTTAATGAAGAAAGAATAAAAGAGAAAAATAAAAAGAGCACAGACGGTGATGACACAGTGGTGCGCAAGAGCAGCAGCGTGTGGACAATTGTGGATGAGCACTAACACCCCCAAACACGATGATCTCGACGCCATATTCAAACATAAGCACTTACTTCGAACGCAGCTCCGAAAAACCCTCAAATCCATCCAACCCTCCCTCGGATCTCACCAAGGTATCACTATCTAAATATCTATGCCTACGTCACTTACTCATTGTTAACAATCTTATAACCTATTCTTCTCTTCTTTTTTTTTTTTTTTTTTTTTATGTTAGCTTCGTAACATTCTTCACTTCCTTAATTGTTTTACAGATAACACCGTTTAAGACATAGTTTTGGAAGCTCCGTGGTTCAAATCCAGTCGCAGGCTATGCGCGTACATAAGCTGCGCTGCTCTTCGCGAAGTCGACACTTTAAAAATCTTGTCACAAATTTCGCAACATAAAAATGCTACTGGTGCGTCCTCGCATTTTCTGATACTCAAATAAGATTTTTTTTTTTAACATATTATTTGCATTTTTCTTAAAAAGCTGGTTAAACATTTTTGAATTTGCAGATGGAAAGAAACTCTATGTGCCGCGCGTGGAGGATAAGAATAGTCACATGCGTATGCTCCACATATCGCGAATTGATGATCTCATTGCAAACTCAATGGACATCTTAGAGCCTGCTCCGGTTGATGATGATGGAAATGCGCGTGAAGATGGTACTTGCCTTGCCCCTCTTTCTTTGTTCGTTTCGTACTTTTGAGTAAATAGAGCAAAAGATTTTTACACTGTAACTCAATCACAAATAATCATGTATAATGTAGGTTTGTTAGACTTTTATAATAAGTATCTTGTAAATCATATAAAATATTATTTTTAATTAGTTGACAGTGTAACAGAGAAATTCTTTTCATTTACTGCCGAATTCTTGCTTAGAGATGGATTCTTGCATACATGCATTCATCAATTGGAACCGTTGGACGAAGATCAGACCGTGTATATTTCATATGCATATTTTTAGTCAGATTTGTTGATATAAAATATGGGTCAGCTGATCTTCATCCAACCTTTTGATTGTCTGAATGTGTGAATGCGTGGTTTTGATCTTCCTGCTTCAACATTTTTTAAATTGCAATTGTGGTTATGACTTTGTTGCGATGCTTAATATTGTGAAAATTGCAATTAAATTTGGCTAGTGAATCCACAATTGAGATCCCAAATCCTTGACGTTACAACTGTAACTGGGGTTGCAAATTTTTACAAAGCCGCTTCCAAAGGACTGGATAAAAGTTGTGTGCATCTTTCTTCTCCCTATCTTGGCTACTTTTGAGCATTTAATTTTATTTTTATGATTCTTGTAGGGTTGACTTCCATTTAATGTATTTTCTAATAATCCCGATTGGCCAATATCAACAACCATTTGAAAAGCTCTCTTTGGTACAGTTATGCAGGCAAATGATCCACTTGATTTGTTCCTTTTACCTGGTGTGATTCTCATTTCTTATTTAATTATTAGAGTCGTAGCTTGCATGTAGCTAATCTTTTTCTATTATGTTTCTTCCCAGGACTGGCATTTGACAGATCTGGAAGACGTTTAGGTCGTGGCGGAGGGTATGCTTTTATATTTGTTTCTTCTTTCTTACTGTTGAAATCTGTCTCATGTTCTGTAAGTTCTCAGTTGTAGCGAAATTTATGAGTTGAATTAACAATTCTGGCCTATCTTATATTACCGAACCAACCATTGCAAAAACTGTTTTTGTTAGAATGGGGACTACTTCACAAACTTATACTTCACTTTTGACATTTCACTTATCATATCCTGAATTATTATTATTATTATTATTATTATTATTATTATTATTATTATTATTATTATTATTATTATTATTATTATTATGTCACAAATGCCATAAAATCATAGTCCAAGTTTTTTACAGTTAATATCCCCCTATTACAGTTTTTTTTTTTTTTTTGAATCAGCAAAAGAATATAATTTAACTAACCAATGTTACAGGGGGTACCAAACCCCTTTACATCAGATTCAAAGGCATCTGCCTGCAACATACCCACATGGTTATAAAGTATTTATATTTCAAGAACCCAATATAAATAAAGTATAACCATATCTACCCACTTTATACCCTGCCTCCACACAATACAGCACCAAAAAACATGCACATTAACCCCACCGCCCCACAACAACTCACTCTGTCCCCTGCCATCCCCCTTCTACAGTTACTATGATACATTCCTGAAGAATTACCAAAACCTTGCAAAGACACGGAATTGGAAGCAGCCCTTGCTTGGTGTGCATTCATTCCTTCTAGGATACATAATTTTGGTTAAACCAAACGTACAAAAATTTGTCATGATCAAGCAATTTGGATTTGGATTTGTAGTTGCACTGTCATATTCCGAACAAATACTGGATGAAGGAGTAACACCAATGACTTCATCTGATCTTCCAGTTGATGCTCTTGTATCTCCGGAAGGTGTGATTCCCATCAGTACAATTGCCTTAAACAGGTATCATTGAACAAACTCATTTACTTTTGGAATCTGTTAATGAGTGGCGGCCTTAGGATCCTTGTTAAGGAATTATAAGAAAAGGTAAAAGAGCGATCCAGTGCACAAATGGGATGTAGGAAGGGTTGATGTATGAAGCCTTTACCAGGCATGCGAAGAGGCTGTTTTCAATATTTGAACTTGTGAACTCTAAGTCACAAAGGCAGGAACCTAACTGTTATAATCTCACCGTCTAATTTAAATAGTATTGAGTGAAACAGTAGAAGCATTTAATATCTTGTAAATCTATAAAGCCATCATTATTTTCTTCTTTAAGCTATCAGGAGGATTTGTTTATTAAATAATATTGTTAATAGAGAGTATTATTAAATGCTTCTTCAACAATGCCCTAAGAGCATTGGTTAACAACACCTTTCATTTTTTGGTATGTTGAATTCAGTCATTTTGAGTCATTTTAACCTAGTGAACAATTTCCAGCATGGATCTCTGACACTGGCACTGGACTTCAAAGCTGATCCTGAACACTTACAGTAGTGTATCTCAATAAAATTTTGTGGTTTCCTTAAGTGTACGGTGGTAAAGGATTGGGATCTGGGGTTTTGTGTAGCAAGTAAAGGATAACCAATTCATCAAGTGACACTGGACTGCCTTGAATGATTGCATCCACCATCCTTGACCGATTGGAAGTCTCCTTACTCGATCATTCATCTTTAAATACAGTATGCTTTCTGTAAAAACTGTGAAATTTGAAGTTAACTTTCCTAAAGCACATGTGTTTCAGCAAGAATGGCTATGCTTTATAACTTATTGTATGGTTAATTTTAGACTTTTTAGTGTTTATTGGGCTAGCGAGATTTCCTAAATGTCACGTTTCTTGGTTCAAAACCTTGAATATATCTTGTTTGCCTGAAGAGTCCCATCATCCCAAGACGAAAGTGCACGGGGAGTTAAATGCCATATCAGAGATAGGTGTGTGGAAAAATTTGGACATTTAATAGGTGTGATCTCTAATTTGTAATGTGAACTTTATTGGAGTTGACCAACAACTCTATTAAATGAGTCGAATATTACCTTATTCATGCCATTTATATTTGGGAAATGTTTGTTTGTCTTTTGTTATTACTTGGTTATAATGTGAGTAGTTATAGCCTGTGAGAAACTTCTATCCACGCTAGATATTATAATTTACTCAATTCTTGCTCACGACTACGAGCTCACTTAGTTCCAAGTTACACAGCAAGATGAGTAATGTGATTGCGTGATCCTTCCACTCGTATAACTACCAATAAATTACACAATGGACTTAAAGAATCACAGAAATGGTTTTTGGTTTAATTAAGAGTTCACGTAAACCATTCCATTTAGTAAGTATTGTTGCCAGAATCGTAAAATATAATTACCATATATGTATGAATTGATAGTTGAAACAATCAAAGCAGCTCCATTTAATACTAGCGCTTATAATGCCGAGTGAATCTTAAAATCGGGATTTCGCTGGATGATTCATAATTTGACCGGCGATATGAATCTAAAGGAAACATTTTCCGCGTGTAAAAATCACTGGTCAATTTTACTGGCGAGATGTTATGAAAGTATTTCCCTTGAATTCATATCACCAGTAAAATTGATCACCAAAAATCATGTTTGGAATCCCGTGTTGACGTATCTTTGGAAAAATGGTAGGTGATTCTAACCTTATGTTTGGATAGATAGAAAAAAAAAGGAAAAAACTTTATGAAATTTGAAAATTTTTTATATGATTGAAGAGAAAGAAGACAAAAAATTAACTCTTTTTTTTTTTAAAAAAAAATGTGCTTTTAGTAGAGGGCATGAACACATTTATGTACATAGGAAGCTGATAAAATGACGTGTTTCATTGCGGCAAATATTAATATTTCATCTTAACAAACGATTGAGTTTGTGAATAACTCAGCATCCTAGTAGTAATCAATGTTGTTCAAGTCTTTGATTTAGCCTCAAATGCATATCGCTTTCCATTACATTATTATTTCTTAATTACTACCATTTCGGTTCTAAGTGTAGATTTTTATTCTCAAAACAAGTGTCGATTTTTTATTTAAGAAAAAAATTGTCCCTTTTATCTATCATTTAAAAAACTTAATACAATATTTACTATTACTTTTGCTAACATCTCTATATCTTTAACTAATTTATAATTATTTTTCACATTAGTCATGAAATTAAAGAGAGAAATGAAAAATAATAAATGACCAAAATAATAAGATATACTAAGTAAACAAAAAACAATTTAAATATAAAAAAAACAAGAAAATTGATTACATTCAAGAAAATTGATTAATAACGATTTTATTAAAATTATTTTTTAAACAATGCTTTTTGTCAAAAAAAAAAAAAGAATAAACCGGAGATATTAATAAATTCAGGGATACCATATTGAGGGTCAGGAATCAGGAGCTTGGCCTACTACAAAATTCCTGTGGTGCAAGATGGCAGATATAAAATTGTTGAATATGAATAGTTATTACAAACAATATTAAGGTTCACGCGTCCTTAGATTGACAATACATGATTTCAAACGCACTAGCGTTCTCTTAATCTATTCCTGTTAATGACTCAAATTGTCTTCTTTTTTTTTAATGCAGTAATGACTCAAATTTTCAGACTCAACAATTTTCAAACTGTCATCATTCAGAATACACAATTGCATACCTGCAATATATATATAGTTATACAAATCAAATCAGGAGGCAGGAATCCTATCACAGCAGGATTAAAAAACGAAAACCACACTACTCGCTAATTGCTAATATAATGAAGCACATGCGATTTAGATGCACTTTCTATAAATAATATCATACTATAACAATGGAAATACAAACCTACAACATTCGCCAACAGTTGACTAGGTTGTTAAAAAAGCAAACTATGTAATCAACGCACTATTTTTTTTTTTTATATAGAAAATCAATCTTATCGGTTGATATGTCATTCCCAATGAGACTTCTCTGAATTATGTTCTCTCAAACCACCACCTATCTGCATATGCAGCCATCCAGGATGTGATGATCCCTGAGCATACCCCCTTGCTGCTTGTGATCCAAATACCATTCCAGCAATGTCAAATGACTGAGTACCAACCTGAAACAATTAATGAACTGATCAAAACCATGAGAACAAACAGTCCTATAGTAACTACATTCATTAGGAAAAATGTTTTAGGTCTAATTAATTTGGTAAAGATATCATCCGAGACATAATAAAATGTAGTTTCAATTGGTTAGGGTGTAAAATGTAAGGATCGTTAGGATAGTACTTGGAACCTATCCTGGGCAATAGTACTAAGTTACAGTTTACATAGAGGCCAGAGGCGAATCCATTCATATGGACCAACACCATTCGAAGGTGGCCCACCCCGCCTAGAACAGTCGTGTTCACTACCAACTACCAAGTCATTTTCGACAGAGAATTGTGTTTGGACTAGTGTATGGAATTTGGTTATATGGTAATAGTATCCTCATGCTATTTTTCACGTCAACCAACACCCAGCCTAGGCAATCTCAAGGGCACACTCCCCACATCCATTTGGTGGATTTAAGTGACCACACCTTTTCAGCAGTCTAGATACCATTTCCAAGCGTTTGGACCTCCACAACATGTGGTGTTAATTTTACTGCTTGAAGCTTCAGGATACTTTGAGCATTTTCAATGTTAATGAACATTAATTTGAATCATCTCCTCCTATTTTGGATTCATTACCTCATGGCCTATCGGTAATAAAGAGCCAGACATAACTAACATTATGGTAAAGTTTCAAGACATAACAACCAGAATGGGAACAAGAATTTCAAAGCAAGCTACCAACCATTCCACCAGAACTATGGTAGTCAAACATCTCTAGTTCCTACTACTTTTAACTCATGATCATGCTTGCTACACTGATAACTACAATTATGATTCATATCATCACAATAACAAGTATGATTGAACTCTAAATCTGATGGAAATTATGGACATGTTCCCTCCAAAGATGTTCAAATCAATTTTGCAATAGAGCTAATTTAGGATATGCCAAAGAAAATTTCAGATGATTTAGCCTATTGTAGTTTCAGATAGATCTTGCCATACACATCATATTTGCTAGTCCCAATGCTTTTTTGCACATTACAAATGCACCTCTACCCATAGGAAAAAAAATTATCCACACCAATTTGGAGCCTCTAAAAATCTTAAAACACTTCTAAATGATGTAGTTGAAAGCTTCAACCTTTTGTCCTCTACCTGAAGGATGACCTACAGAATGTTGTTCCATCTAAAATGGATGTTAAATCGGAGACAAGATCAGATAAATTATATGCTAATTCAATCCTTCCATTCCACTGATAAGCCTTCAGATATTTTGAGGATAATATAATGATACTCGAGCCATTAGATTGCTTGCTAATCAAGTTGGTTTTGACAATTTATGAATTGTTGTGCACCAAGTTCTGGCTACCAAGACTTGAATTTGAGAATGAATTGGACATCATTATTCTGTTTTCCCATTCTGATCTATTGTTTTCCCTGCTCAACACCAATTCTTCCTTTCCACCTCAATTCCTTTCTTTTCTTCACTTCCTCTCTTGTTCCAAACCAACTTGACTTCATTTGAGCTTTGTCAACTGGTCAGTGAGAATGATATCACAAATGGATCCATATATTCACAAATCATTTTGTCCTATTAGTTTTTGACATTTTTCAAATAAAAGTAGTTGAGAAGAATAATTTACTATAAAATAAATCATTTTAGTTAACTTGTCCAGACAAAGCAGAGGGGTAACTTTCTTCTGTAGTACTCCAAAAGCTGACAGCTACCGGCACATACAGTTTGACATAACATTTAAATCTTATGTAAGTGGAAATGAATTGAATATTAGAAGTCAATATGATCAACATCAAAGTTGATAGACTTACATCTTTTGAAGGAAACCCATCAATAGTAGGGTTCGTGTTCATTCTTGAATTAACTGCTTCAAGCTTCATTGAAAGGAACTGCAAAACTCAATTTGTTTAGGATGGTTTAAAAAGAAAACATCAGCGAGTGAAAATACTAGACAGTGACCGAAAGCTGAAGATATCCACCTCAACCTGACGCTGCAGTGACTGGATGTAGTTGATTATCTCATCTAGGACAAGTGCTTTACCAATTACCTGGACATTAAAAAATAAAAACAATGATAAAGGAAAAACAGAAAGCAATAACCTTGTGATGGTCCAACTGAATATTATTGTTTACCCTGTTACACCCTGGCACCAAATCCTGAAGAATTTTCATCCTCTCGCTGATCTTTTCTCTTCTTGCCTACCAAAACAGGTGCGGTTAAGTGGCATGCCCGTGAATAAATAGTAAATATAAAGAACCAAAAGAAAAGGTCTAAAAGCTCCAATACTTTTCATTTGTTTCTGGGTCAAGAAAAAAATGCCCAACAGCAAGCAAAACTTGCAAGAGAAAAAGAAACAAAAAGAGAGAGAGAGAAGCGAGTTACTCTCTCTGCTAGACTGTGGCTATCGGTAGCTTGGCCCCTTCTTGCTCTCACATGAATATAGTCTTGCTTAGGTGCCTCACAAGGTTTATTGCTTTGCTCACTTGACTTGTTACCACCCGCAGAACTTGCTTCTGCCTCAGCTTTGAAACCATCGTTTTCAAAACTGGACCCTCCTACCTTCATCCGTTTGTTGCTACCAGAATCATTCTGTTCAAATTTCCACACATGCCATCAGCACTTAGCTTCACACTCACTAAGAAACAAAAATAGAAACGAAAAAAAAAAAAAGAAACACGAATAATAATACAATGTTCTTTTACTTGGTTAAAGAGAAGACAAACAAACAATAAAAAAAAGGATAAATTAACTTTCAAAAATTAAAAATCCAAACTTTCCTTTCCTTCCTACTTCGTCTTTGATTCAAATTAAAAAAAAAAAAAATAATCTCTCTTAGATTTCTTTCCCTTAAAGCAAACGGGAACAAATTAAAACGAATCGAATTGACTAAAACACAAAACATATTCAAAGTAAAAACCTACACCACAGACTCAAACAGTTGATACAAGTTGGAATTGTGAATGTTTGATGGGATGACATAATAAGTTAGATATAATTAACGAAATTCCAAACATTCGGGAATTGCAAAAAAAAAAAAAAAAAAAAAAAAAAAAAAAAAAAAAAAAAAAAAAAAAAAAAAAAAAAAAAAAAAAAAAAAAAAAAAAAAAAAAAAAAAAAAAAAAAAAAAAAAAAAACCTTCAAAGTATTGGACTTTACTCGACGAACTGGACCCTAATAACCAAAAAAGAGAAAGTATAGGACTGTAATTGACGTATACAATGAACGAATCAAAAGCCCGAGCACAATACTTAATAATAATATTAAAATAATAACTTGAGCACTAATTTTAACAAAAAAAATGATTTTGATTAGAATGGAATGATGTGATTACATTGGATAGGTTGGCAGTGGTGGTGGAGGAGAGGACCTCGTCGTCGTCGGCGGCGGCGGCGGTGGAGTCCTTTCTCTTGATGGGGGCGGTGGCGGTAAGGTCGGAGTGATCGGGAAAATGGGGCATTGCAGGCCAAATCTCGGCGAGGGAGTAAGCGGGGGAGAATGTGGAGTCGCTTATGAGAGGAGGATCCATTGGAAGATAGAATGAATCATTGAATTGTAAAAATGGTTTTGGAAGAGTGAAGAAGGAATGAATGAGTGAGGTGGACTTATTAAATTGTAATTAGGAGGGAGAGGAGAGGAGAGATGGAGACTGTTTATGGATGAGGGTGACAGTCAGAGAGAGAAAACCAGTGTGTGACTGAGTGATGGATATTCCACTCAAGTGGCGCACTGCGCACACCGCTATTCTTATCCTTTTCCACCCTAACCGTCTTCGCCAAATCCCAACTACACAATTACTACCTTCATTAGGATCAAGTGTGATAACAATAAATATGTAATAATAGCATAAAGGTCTTGTATAGTTATATTTAATTATTATTATTATTATTATTATTATAGTAAAATAGAGTTGATCTAGGAGAGATAGATTGATGATGGTGATTGGTGATTATTTGTCATCACTAAAATTGGTGGATATTTTATATTATTGTTATAGTAACCCAAAAAATAGAATTGATCTTGAAAGATATATGATTAGAAAGTGGTTTGATATATGATTAATTAGGATTAGAGGTTGTTCATCGAAAGCACTCAAAAAGTAATTATTTAATTTTATCTCCCATAGGTCATTTTTAGGATTTTATGCTTGTATTTGTGATAAAGTTTATTCCTAGATTTCTTGAGGTGGTTCTCCTTCTATGTGATTGGACATCTTTTGTTATATTCGAAAAAATGGCTAGGATCGTTAAAGTATCTTTAGTGATAAATTTCAAATTGGAAACTTAGACCACTTTTTGGTGGATCCCACGGTATTACTTAGGTTTGAAGATCTCTCAAAATTTCTCTCATTTTTTTTCTTTAGTGATATATCTCATTTTAATATCTTAGATAACTTTTAGTGGGTCCCACATGGACCACACTTTTAAATATTTAAATATTTATTAATTAAATATAATTAATTAAATAATTAAATTAGATTAATCAACATGGAAGGAAAAAATATATGAATATTAAGAAATGGAAAAATTTTAATAAATTTTATTTATGACTAAATGTTAAAGAAATGAAAAATACATAAATTTGATAATAAAAAAGTGCGATACATTAATTCCAAAGAAAAATCAAACTTCATTATTTTTGTGACCATAACGTTCCCAAATATACTCCACTAAATCTATTTGAAGTTTACTTGTATAATGCATTTGTTTATAAATATGTAACAAAGTCAGGAGAAGCATCACGAAATACTTCAACATTTGAAATGTCATTATCTACGTATTATAATCAACATCGACATTACCACTAAATGTATCTCGTTCGTCTTCAATAATCATGTTGTGCAATATAATGCATGTCAACATTATACCCTTCATTGTATCCATGTTTCAGGCATGCGATGTACCACATATAATTGTAAATCAAGATTTGAGCATACAAAATGCTTGTTTGACATCCTTTCTCATTGCTTCTTGACATTTTGCAAAGAATTTTCTTCTAGGACCTTGTGGCATTGGTATGGTCCTCACAAATGTGACCCAATTAGGATAAATATCATCTGCAAAATAGTACCCATATTATATGGAGTTCCATTAATTATAAATTGTACTGGAGGAGCTCAACCTTAAAAAACGTCATCAAACATAGGCGATTGATTTAACACATTGATGTCATTGTTTGAACCCGCAACTCCAAAATATGCATGCCAAATCTACAAGTCTTGTGAAACAACTACTTCAAGTATTATTGTGGGTTTGTGATGATCACCTCTACGAAATTGATCTTGCCATGCAATTGGACAACTTTTCCACTCCCAAAATGCATGCATTCAATAGAACCTAACATACCTGGAAACCCTTGTGCATCTCCAATTTGTAGTAGGTGATTTATGTCATTATTGTTGTGTCTTCTCAAGTACTCTTGTCCAAATATCTCATTGACACCCCTTACAAATTTTTGTAAACATTAAGTTGCAGTGCATTCACCAATTCTAATGTACTCATCCACACAATCATCAAGTGATCCGTATGCCAGTATACGAATAGTTGTATTGCACTTCTGCAATGGCGAGAGACCATTCTACCAACAACATCATGTCTCATTTGGAAATATTAATCATGATTACTAAGAGCGTTGTCAATTTGGTTGAAAAATTATCGCCGCATTTGAAACCTACGTTAGAATTGAGTCTCTTTGTATACTGAATTTTCTTAGAAGTAGTCATTCATCAATCCTAGATGTTCATCTTCATGATTGCGATTAATGACTCTTTTAGGCCTTCTGTGTTGACTGTTGTTGCCTTCTTGATGTTGCAAATCACGTAAGTAGCTCATGATTTGCTCATCACTATCGTCATCAAGTGTTTCATAAACAATTTGTTTCCAAACTCTGTCAAAGTCATTATTTGACCCATTGTATGAATGATTGATTGCATAAACAAGTGAAAAAAAATATTGTTTACCGAAGACGTACAACAATGAATGAGAATTGAATAATTAAATAGCAAATTATGCAATGACTAGTTTTATAACGACTAGTTTTATAACGGTTAGTTTCACAATTAAAAAAAATGAACAAATTAAATTACAATTACAAATTAAAAGCAAAAAACAAAAACAAGTCAAACATGATTCATAAAAACACAAACTAAAAGACCATAACAACAAATGAAAAGACTACAACAAAAAATTAAAACTACCTAACATATTAATACTAGATTCGCAATTTACGCCTAATTATTTTACAAAAGGCTTGATGGTCTTCGAGTTGAGTTTCGGACATTGTAGATATGTTATTCATTAGAATGTCATAATACTCCTTTTCCAATTCTTTCTCCCTAAAGACTACTAGTTTGGCATTGAGAATATTTCTTTCCTTTATTACTTCCTCTACACTAGTCAAGTCCTCAACATTAGTAGATGTTTCTACTCCTTTCCCTTTGCTCTTCCTTTTGATTGTCATTTGCCCCATTGGACGAACAATTAGAGACGGTGTGTCAGCTTCAGTATCTTCAACCAGTATTTCTGGATTAGATGACGATGAATATGCCCAAGATGTGAAAATCTTTGTCCTTTTATAGCAATTTTTAGGAAACTGGCCTAACCATTTCGGTTGATCTTTTAGAAGTCGCCAAACATAATCCAAGCAAAAATCGCTTCCTTCGTCTTCCTTCCAAATGGCATATGCATCAAGCATGACATTGTTATCTGTGCAACCACTTTTCATCAATGATATCGCTTGCTTGTAATGACCTTTGAATTTTTGCACACCCAGATTAATTTTTTGCCATCGTGATTTCAGTTGATTCACTGGTCTTTTACGGAGTTCACCTCCAAATTTGTTGTAATTTTCCGTGACTCTCAACCAAAATATTTCTTTTCCTTGACCAACACCAACAATTGGATCGATTGAGATGTTGAGCCATGAACTATTGAGGTACGTATCTTCTTTAATTGCAAAGGTGACTTGAGACTTCTTTTATGTACAAGACCCTTCTATTTCCTCAATGACAGTCTCTTCTAGCCCAATTTGGGTAGAAAATTGTGGAAATTGTGAACCAACTTCATCATTTAAAACCATGGTAGAACTTTTTGATAGGATTCAAGGAAATGTTTGAGAACTTTGAGAATTTACGGTTAAAGGGGTTTGAGAGTTTGACATAAAATAATTTGGTGGTGGTGGAGGTAAAAAAGGAGGGTGAAAAAGGAGAACGATTTTCTGAATTTTGAGTTGAAAGAGGCATGTGTTAATTTTGCAAAAAATTAATATAAGTTTGCCATAACTCAGACTGAGATTGGAGAAAAGAGATTGAGAAATGAAGAATGAAAATGGAAATTGTATGTACAAATTTTGTGTACATTGAACCAATTTATAGGATGTTTATGTGTGTAATAATTTTTTTTTGCATCATCTTGTATTGTACGACTAGTTTTTTAAGTTACCTTCATTGTATATACAGTAAAAATCACTTTTTTTCCACACGTACTTTCTCTTTTCTTTTTTCTTTCTTCTTCTTCTTCTTTCTTTTTTCACTTGTCACTCTTCACACGTTACTTTTTTCTCTTTTCTTTTTTCTTCTTCTTTCTTCTCCTCCCTCTTTCCTCTCTTCACGTGCCTTTTTTTCTCCTCTCTCTCTCCTCTCTGCGACTGCACACCTTCCCCTCTCCCTCGTGATTCACCCCCTTCCCTTCCCCTTCCTACGCAACCCACCCCTCCCCTTTTCCCCTCCGCCGCAAACCACCCCCTTCCCCTTCTTTGAGAGCCCCCCCCTCCGTCGGTATGTCTGTTTTTTTCTTTTTGCCTTTTTTTTTCTTTCTTCTTCTGCAATGGATAGTTCTTCATCTCCTTTCTGATTTTTTTTCTTCTTCTGTTGGTACCACCATTTGCTGTTAGGGAGAGAGAGAATTTATTTTTAACACTATGTAGATCTTTAGGATTCTTGTACAAGAACTCATTTTCCATGATGGAGATCTGTTCAACTCCTTTATTAGGAGATCTAATGAAGACCAAATCTTGAGCTCAAGATCCTTACTCAAGATCTGACACTAAATATACTCTTAGAGCAGTGGTATGTATTTTTGAACCACAAATGATGATTTTTTAATACTTGGGTAAATAGTCATTTTTGTCCCTGAATGTGTAAAGCGCTGACAAATTCATAAGTTATCATTGTACCAAAATGTCAGTATTTTCAATTGGACCAAAATGTTAGTAATTTTTCATTGAATCAAAATGTCAGTAATTTTTTGTTGGATGAAAATGTAAGTAACTTTTTGTTGAACGAAAATGTTCATATGTTTGTATTGGACTAATTTGTTAGATCCCAGATTTCGTTTAATTTAAGGGTAAAATATAACTTGTAACATCCTGTATGCATCCGATGTATTAACAATTATTCTCCCCACCTTTTTAAGAATTTTGTCCGCAAAATTCAAAGACATACCTGTCAAACAACTCGGGATACAGCTGCAGAAGCTCCTGCTCCCGCTCCCAAGTCGCCTCCTCAGGTCCTCCCTTCCCATTGTACCTTGACTATGGGAATGGTCCTACTCCGAATCTGCTTCTCCATCCTATCCAGAATCCGTATGGGCCGTGTAGGACAAGTCAGATTCTCAATAATCTAAACGGTGTCAGGCTCCACCACGTGTGACGGGTCTGCCACATATCTCCTCAGCTGTTACACGTGGAAAACATCATGCAGCCCTGACAACTGGGGAGGTAAAGCTAGCCTATAGGCCACTGGTCCTACCCTCTGAAGAATCTGGTAAGGACCAATGAACCTAGGACTGAGCTTCCTCACGCCCAACGCCCGTCCTACACCTGTGACAGGAGACAGCTTCAAAAACACATGGTCGCCTTCATCAAACTGCAACGACTTGTGTTTATGATCATAGTAACTCTTCTGTCGAATTTGAGCTTTCATCAACTTATCTCTGATCAAATGGATTTGCTCAGAAGTCTCCTGAATCATCTCAGGTCCAAGAAGCTGTCTCTCACCTACCTCGGTCCAACAAACAAGAGTCTTGCACCTCCGGCCATACAATGCCTCGTAGGGTGCCATGCCCAGACTAGCATGGAAACTGTTATTATATGAGAACTCCACCAGAGGTAGTATCTATCCCACCTAGCACCTTACTCCAAATCACAAGCTCTCAACATATCCTCTAGGGTCTGGATAGTCCTCTCTGTCTGCCCATCTGTCTGTGGATGGTAGGTGGTACTAAGCCTCAGTTGGGTCCCAAAAGCCTCCTGAAGAGCACCCCAAAACCTAGAGGTGGACTTCAGATCTCTATCACTGACAATGCTCTCCAGGACACCATGCAGCCTGACAATCTCCCTGACATATAACTGAGCCAACCTCTCTGCAGTGTAGTCAGTCCAAATGGGTAAGAAATGAGCAGACTTGGTAAGCCTATTAACAATCACCCAGATGGAGTCACATCTAGTCTGGGTCCTCGATAATCCAACTATGAAGTCCATGGAAATGCTATCCCATTTCCACTTAGGAATCTGTAAAGGCTATAGCAGACCTGACGGTCTCTGATGCTCAATCTTTACCTTCTAACATACCAGACACTTAGCAACATGCTCAGCTATGTCTCTCTTCATCTGTGGCCATCAGAAATTCATCTTTAGATCCTGATACATCTTAGTGGCACCTGGATGAATGCTAAACTGGCCCTTATGAGCCTCAGACAGGACGACATCCACCAACTCGTCCTTAGGCCCAACAATGCGATCTTGGTACAACACCAAGTTGTGAGTCTCCCAAGAAACATCTTGTTGACTAATCATGGCCCTCACATCATCATCCTGCTTTTGGGCCTCTCGGATCCTCTTAATCAAATCATTATCAACCTTGGTCTCTCTCAACTCAAGACCACGAACACCCTCTGTCATAGCCAGGTGCATATCTCTGAACTGCTCAATCAACTAACAGTCTGAGATCATCATGCAGGCGGCACTTACATGTTTCCTGCTCAAGGCATCAACAACAACATTCGCCTTGCCAGGATGGTATCTCAACTCAAAGTCATAATCTTTGAGGAACTCCATCCACCGTCTCTGTCTCATATTCAACTCTTTCTGGTCAAAGAGATATTTGAGACTCTTGTTGTCACTGAACACCACCAACTTAGCACCATATAGATAGTGCCTCCAAATCTTTAGAGCAAAGACAATAGCTACAAGCTCTAAATCATGTGTAGGATAAGCCTCTTCATGAGGCTTCAGTTGCCTGGAAGCATAGGCAAAAACCTTCTTCTCTTGAATCAGCATACATCCAAGCCCCAGGTTGGAAGTATCATAGTACACCTCAAAGCTTCCCTCAAGGTCAGAAAGGGTCAACACTGGAGCTGTAGTCAACCTTTCCTTCACCTCCTGGAAACACTACTTGCACTCATGGGTCCAAACAAACGGAACCCCCTTCCAAGTGAGGCGAGTCAAAGGTAACACCAACTATGAAAACCCCTGAATAAACCTCCGGCAGTAGCCTGCCAATCCAAGAAAAATCCGGATCTTAGATATGTCCTTGGGTCTCTCCCAAGTAATCACAGCCTCTATCTTACTGGGATCAACTGATACCCCAGCTGCAGAAATCACATGGCCAAGGAATTTCACCTCTGATAGCCAAAACTCGCACTTTGCCAACTTGGCATACAACTGATCATTCCTCAATGTCTGAAGAACAATCCTAAGATGCTCGGCATGCTCCGTCTCCGTTCCGGAGTAGATTAGTATGTCATCAATAAACACCACCACAAACTGATCTAAGAAAGGTCTAAATACCCTGTTCATATAATTCATGAACACTGTAGGGGCATTCGTCAGACCAAAAGGAATGACCTGATACTCAAAGTGACCATACCGAGATCAGAAGGCTGTCTTCGGTATGTCTGCAGGCTTGATCCGAATCTGGTGATATCCAGATCTCAGGTCGATCTTGGAGAACACCCTAGCTCCCCTCAACTGATCTAACAAATCATCAATCCGAGGCAAAGGATACTTATTTTTAATAGTAACCTTATTCAACTGCCTATAACACATAATCTCATACTGTCATCCTTCTTCTTCACAAAGATCACCGGTGCTCCCCACGGCGAAACACTCGGTCTGATAAACTGCTTGGACAGCAAGTCCTCCAACTGCACCTTCAGCTCCCTCAACTCTAGAGGAGCCATACGGTAAGGTGCTATAGATATCAATCCTACACCAGGAACCAAATCAATGGAGAACTCAATCTCTCTCTCTCAGGTGCTAGCTGTGTAATCTCCTCAGGAAATACATCCACAAACTCGCTCACCACCGGGATCTGCGACAGATCAACACTCGACTTATCTTCTGTCACACATGAGAAGATATAACCCTGAGCTCCTTCCCTAATTGCCTTCCGAGCTTGTAAGACTGATAGGAAAGAGGTGGAACTCAAACCAGCTCCATCAGAAGGCACAACAACCCTCTTCTTACAACAGTCCAATATCACGCCATACTTGGCCAACCAATCCATACCAAGAATGATCTCAAAGGTAGGCATAGCTAGGCAGTACAAATCAATTGTGTACTCTCTGCCATCAAATTGAAACTGCACATCCTTGCAATACGTGCTCACCTGACACCTCTCACTAGATGCAGTGGCAACCTCCATCGGAGGAGAAAATCTAGACATGGGAAAATTTAGCCTAAAAGCAGTCATGTCTTGGATGAATGAATGCGTAGCTCCGGAGTCAAACAAGACTCTCACATCATAAGCATCGATCAGAATAGTACCTCTGATCAAGTCAGGAGCTCTGGCAGCCTCTCTGGCATCAACTGTATACACCTGACCTGCTGTGGGTGCTGTCGTCATAACTGGAGCAGCCAGTGCATGGCCCTCTGCCTGCGGGCACTCACGAGAAATGTGGCCTGGTTTGCCACACCTGAAACACACCAACTGGCCTTAGGGGCACACTCCCCAGTGCTCTCTCCAGCAAGCTGGACATCTAGGAAGAGGTCGCCTCCGTGCTGAGCCACTCTGGCTAAAGCCTCTCTTGAATCTATCTGATGGGGCAGAGACTCTCAAATCTTTCCCCTTACCCTTATCGGGTGGGCCAGAACTGTTGGGCCTCCTCACCTCCTGTCTGACTAAGGGAGTAGGCTGATTGCCTCGGTGTCTGCGAAGCATATCCTCCACCTATCGGCATTGCCTCACCAGGCTATCCATATCACGGGATTCACTACCAGCAACCCGCTCCTCTATGCTCTCCCTAAGCCCCCTCTGGAACTTAGCAACAAGAACACAGCATCAGGCAAGAATCTCCTGAAATGTGAATATTTGGCCAGTTCATTGAACCTGACCAAGTACTCGTCCATTGTCATGTTCCCCTGAACAAGACTATCAAACTCCGTCTGTTTCTGCTCTCTAGCATCTTTGGGAAAGTATCAATCCAGGAAACAGGCCTTAAACATCTGCCAGGTGATAACCTCACCCCGGCCTCTCAACAACTGAGATGTGGTGGTCCACCACTCATGGGCATCTCCCTAAAGTAGATAGGTGGCATAGAGAAGTCTCTGATGGTCTGGGCACTCCACACTGTGAATATCTTCTCTAAAGCCTACAACCATCTAGCTACAGCAACTGGATCATATCCTCCAATGAAAACTGAAGGGTCATGCTTACAAAAGGTGATAAGCATCTTCCCTCGGGCTGCAACATCATCATCAGCCTCAACATGGGACACATGGACCCCTCTTAGGTGGCTACCTCCAACCTGATGGCGACTACCCTCGCCCTCGTGCGTCGGAGGTGTAGAGGATACTCTATCATCTCTCCTCAAAGTCCTCACCTCCTCAAGCATCTCCTGGTGGGCCTTTATCAAGGCCTCATTCATCTCACGGTTTGCAGCCATCTCACGCTGCATAGTCTCCTGCATCTGCCTATTAACAGTCAACTCATGCTGCATGGCGGCCAACGCAGCCGCCATTGGATCGGGCTAGGCATTCGTCGCCCCACTGTTGTTCCAGGATCTCGTCATGACACTGCACATGTACACCAACACAGTGAGTTGATCAAGCCCACAATTAGTGTCTACACATGCAATAGCCATGGCAAACTCAGACAACAGTCAAGAGCAACACACAATCACCATACCTAATGCTTCCCTCAAGAAACTGCTCTGATACCATAAATGTAACACCTCGTATGCATCCGGTGTATTAACAATTATTATGGTGTACACATATTATGATTTCTGTTATGTATATGGACTCTATATTTTGTGTATATCCTAGTGTGAGGATGTGATTTGTGAGATCATGGCAATGAATGTCTATTCTTTGTATCGCCACTGTGGTGGTTGAGATGATGTATATATGTTTATACATGTAGTATATTCTCTTGATATATCTGTATAGATATTGTTGATGCATCTGTTGTCCTTTTTTTGTTAATTGGATTGTCTGGATCAAAGAGGCTAGTTGTGGTTTTGTGGCATTTGTTTATGCTTTGAGGTTACGAACCATACATAATGAATCAAGAAATAAGGTTTTGTAATCGCTTCCGTGGGTTTTTTTAATTAAAGTATTTACTGTGCAAATCTGATTAAATAATTGTTAATACACCGGATACATACGGGGTGTTACATAACTTAAGGGTAAATCTTCTATTTTTTATTGTTACAAGCATCATAATAATAATACAATAATCACTTAAAAATAATGAAGCAAGCATAACATAATAATAATCGTAATATTGATTAATAATCATAATTTGTCTGTGACAATAGAAATTATCTAAAATAAACATTCTACCAATGTACCAAAATATACATTGTTACAATGTATTAATCATTACAAATTTATCCAAATTATAATAAATAATCACAATCTATTATAAATAAAAGACAAGCATATCCCATATTTTCACTTCTTTGAATCTTGGTGGCGGGGCAGCTCTGGTGTGTGTAGAAGCTTATGTAATTAGGTTGGTTCATCCTATGAGATGGTACATCTGGGAGTATAACTCGAATTGTTGCTAGAGGCCTAATTGGAGGTGGTCTAAATGCAATTGACATTGGCGAAGGTATGAAGATTGTTTCCTACAACAATTATAAATAGTAACTAGTTATGCATAACATAATTTAACATTAACTAATCAGTTGTTTGTAAAAATCACTCACAACACTAGGAGTTGGAGCACTTTGAGTGGTAGTTGGAGTTAGAGCTGGAGCACTTTCACCAATAAAAGTTGTAGTACTTTCATAATTATGTAGAGATTGTTCAACATATGGGGCAAATTGAGAGCAATTAATCTTATCCTACAAATATGTAACATCTAACATAAACAACTTGCAAGCAACAATAAAAAAAAAAAAAAGAAAATCAGATTTTAAACAATATGTTACTGGTGTTGTTGTGGTTGCATTTGAGTTAGTCTCTTCTTCAACAGCTTGTTTCCACTTTTTTGGTCTTGGTGGAACACCACCATTAATGCATCCCTTATTGTTATGACCATTCAGACCACATCTAGTAATACTGACCACCCTATAGGATCTTTTCAGTCTATTATTGTTGACTTGTCCCTCATTCTGATTCTTTTTTCTACATTTTTTGGGTTGGCCAGGTCTCTTATTAATATGTGGTGGTGTCAGGCTGTCAAAAGGTGTCTTTTCCCAATATTCTTGACTCCTGGTAAGGCGTATGTAATTTTCGTAGGTTGCATTGTAAGATCCAATGATCAACATACCGTCATTGTAGTCCTCTAGTCTGTGGTTTTTGTATCTAATGGTAGCAACCGTGTGCCTACAAGGAAGACCTATGTAGATAAACAAAAAACACATTAAATTGATAGTGATGCAATACATAATATCCAAAATTAACAAATTTAACTAACTTAGTGGTATACCTGTAAGTTGCCACATCCTACATTTGCATGACTGGTTTTGTAGATCCTCATCAAGTCTTGTTTCATAATGGCAGACCTCATATCTAGTTCCATCAACATCACCAACCCAGCTTGCAGTCCACTTGTTGGATTCAACTTTCTCCTTTTCCAGCCTAGATTGTTGCATAGGTACCAATAGTCCTAATCTTATAGCCATTTTTAGTTTGGCACTTGTCATCTTGCGCATGATATAGGTCCTTATATCCTCACACAAACTCAAAATTGGCTTATTTCTGAATTTAGAACCTTGCATTAAAAGACTCACAATTGTTGTTGGTTATGCTACCAACTTTGCAATTATCGCTGAAGTAGGCTTTGGTCCATGATTCACGAGGCCACTTGTCTAAATAAGCTCATGCCTTTTCATTCTTCCTTTTGACAGCTTCCATACTAACATTAAATTCTGATTCAGTAGCAGACCGTGCACACTGCCAGACTAGGCCTCTTAACTCTTTGTCTTTCCATTGCTTGGAAAAGCTCCTCTATAAATGCATAACACAATACCTATGTTTAACAGTTGGCATAACTTCCTGCATTGCAGTAAGCAACCCCTACAAATAACATATAAAACAATACACTATATATTAACAACTTTTTAAGATTGAAACAAGTCTCAGAAAAGCAGTGAACCAAGGAAGCAAGGAAGCTGATCAATAAAAACAAATCCAAGGAAGCAATTCTACATGAAGGACAGAAGCAACACAGACTTACAGATTATATCATTCTATATTTATTTATTTTTATCCCCTTATGGTTATATCATTATATGCAAAACTATGCAGCTTGAGTTAGAAGCATTTATCAACATACAATAAGTTGTGAACATGAATCTTGAACCCATTACTTGCAAACAAACAATAAAATTAAATTCCACAAACACTTTCTGAGTTTTGAGAGGTTTCTTGTATGTGATACTAAACCTAAGGCCATATCTTATCTCTTTAATCAGACCAATATTAGCTAGTACCAACAAGTTAGCCACATAGGAATATAAATATTCATCTGCACAAATTCTTGTCATTGTATATTTTCTACTGATTAAGAAGAGTTATATTTACGAGACGAAACAATATGAATCAACGTGACACGTGTAGAGAAGGTAAAAGTAGAAATCACGGATGAGATAAAAAGTATAATTTAGTAAAATAATAATAGAATATAAAAGGTTGAATTCACTCTTTGTACGTACTAATTAGTATTTCCCTTTTTAACAATATTTTCACTCTCTTTCTCACATATCAAATAACATATATATCTTCTTTTTCTGTTCTATTTATCTCCTAGTAAAAAATAATGCTCAAACCACTTTGCAGCATGAAGAGACAACTACAAGTGATGAAAGTTTATTATACAAGCTATATTATGCAAGGACATACACTTTCTAATAATTATATATTTACATAAATAAAACCTAAAAACAGTTAGGTCGAAGACCTTCTCTAGCTTACTAGCTCATAGTGTTGCTTGGTCACAAAAGTGAACCTCCAAGTCAAATTTCAATAAAATTATATAAAAACTACAAAAAAAAAAAATTCAAGGTACCAAAGAATGTGAAACTAGTCTCGCTAACTACTCTATGATTGAATTTCATACATGTTCACATGTCTGTTCTCTTTAGCTCAAGAAAGGCAAGATCATTTAATGAACCAAAAATAATCACTCAAAAATAATTTTACACTCAAATCATAACAGATTTAAGGGCCTATCATATTTAAATAAATGCTAAGATATTTCATAATCACTGAATTAAAAGATTTTATGCTCAACTGTCATATCATAGGCATAATATTAAAATCAGTAGGATGTGGATGTGTGAGATGGTTGTTGGGAAAGATGGCAAATAAATCTATGTAATACAAGGCTAATGAATAATTTATTATCCCACAATCCGAGTGATACCCTTTACTTCAATAACTGAACTATGCTCAACTTCTGCTTCATCAAGAAACCATTATCTTTGACATTTTAGTAGGACTTTAAAACTTGTAAAATTTAAACCATATGAGCCAATGTTGTAAACATTACTCATGATGCTACCAAAAGGTTTCTACAATAATGAGATGTCTTACCCAGTTACCCTTAGACAAAGTCACAAAACAAGACAAGTTGATTAAGGAACACAATACATTAGATATCAAATCATTCAAATGCAATGAAAACACGTATTCTTCTTGTAGTGATAATGACAAGATAGGTAGATCCATCCCTGGAACCATTAAGAGCAAGAGTTAAAGTTGATCTTATTGCTAAGCTTGTTATTCCACTATTCTGTTTGGTTAGGGGCTGGTTTGGGGAGTGGAAATCTCAAACAGTGAGGAATAACTTATATGCATACTATCTCTTCAATAAAGGAGATCTCATCAATAAAATCCTAACTTTTCTTCTTCTTTTTTAATGAACCAGTACCTATCAAACAACCAAAATGAAGCATATATGTTCCAAATTTTGCTAACCTTGGGGCCATCCCTTAATACGTTTACAATTGTGGTCTTTACTATTGAATAAAATTTAATTCAAATTATCATTTCATAAAAGTTATAGTACTTTATAAATAAAAGCTTGAATAAAATATTTAATTAACGTGTAAAGTTTTTATTAGAGACACCAACATACATGGGACAAATTAAAGATTTCAATAATGAAGATGACTTATCACTTTTTAGTAAAAATAACATCAATACTGAATGATGACTACAAACTACAGAGGATTGTAAACCAAAATTGTATTCATGAACTCCTCGTTCGATTCTAGCGCGCTCATTACACCTAGCGAAAGACACACTTCTAAATCTATGCTTCCTCCTCCTTCATGGCTTGGATATGACGTCACTTTTCCATCAAATTTTTTGGCATAACCACTTCTAACTGCCACTGCTTTCTAACCACCCCCTTTGAATACACTGCCCATAGCAACCTTTTAACAGAATCTCCACCCCCTATATTAACCAAGCCAACATCAAACCACCTGCAAACATTATGTGGTACCACCACGAACCCTTTGCCATGAACAATTAAGCCTAGAAACCATCGAAACACACACACCTCTATGATAGAGGACCAAATTCCTAAAAGTATAGAGTCTAAAAGTCACCTAAAGAGACCAGTAATGCACAACCCATGCCTCAAGCACCTGGGTACTGTACATTAGTATTGTGAGTGGGAAAAAAAAGTTAACCCTTGTTTGTGTCACTCAAAGAATCACATGTCAGACTTTATCTTCTACGGCCAACAAAAAACGAAGCCAAAACAAGAAACCCAAAAAGGGACAAACCCAGAAAGGAAATGACTTCATCTTCTACGGCCAACCAAAAACAACATGCAATTTAGAAGACGACATAAACAAGCGTGTACAGTCAAAAATTGTAGAAATGCAAAACTGGCGGTGCGATAGAGAAGATGAAAATTTGAACCTCCGCTGCGGCTATGGCGATCGTCGACGAAAAAAGTAACTGAAGGGCAATGGTGGTTGTCGGAAACGGAAGCACCTCCGTCTTCAACGGCCAAAATGCAGGAGTGAGTTGGTGGTCCTTCCTTGGAGAGTGCGAGAAGAACAGAGAAATCACGAGAAGAATAGACAGAGCACGAGAAGAGCAAAACGCAATAACACTGTGCACAATTCCAAGACAGCAGGAAGAAGAAAAGTCAAGGAAGATTAAGAGATTTCAACACTGTGGGAAGAAGAAAAGCCAAATGAAAAAAATGAATTAAGTAAAAAAAAAACAAAATTTTATATGACAAATCCGTCACTATGACTCACTTTTGACGAGTCTAATCAGCAGTCATGTTAGTAATTATTTTTGTGACATTTTCGTCCCTCTTTGTCACATAGGCATTTTCATTAACGGTAACACACTAAAGTTAATGGAAGGATAAATTTGTCGCATTTTTTAGACTTTCAGGGATAAAATTTTGAATTTTCATCTTTCATGAATGAATTTGTCAACGCTCTACACATTCAGAGACAAAAATAATTATTTACACTTTAATACTTTCCTATACGTGGCACTAGTGTAGTGAGGTGAAGCATGTGGTTGTCAAACGAGCAAGTGCTTGAGACATTGGATCGACCATCGAACTTAAAGGCTTTCCTATACGTGGCACTAGTGTAGTGAGGTGAAGCATGTGGTTGTCAAACGAGCAAGTGCTTGAGACATTCGATCGACCATCGAACTTAAAGGATACACAACTCCGAGCGTTGTGACACTAGGAGTTAATACTGAACATTAAACAATCCACAATCAACCATTGATACTAAAAAGTACTCAGCTGCCTAGCCTCAATTGTTAATACTAAGTATGTGTTTGGTATCGCAGAGGGAGCGATGAAGGGTGCTAATCTTGAAAAACGTGCATGGTTTGGATGCAACTAATATGAGAGAAATATTCACAAGTTTACATGGTCCGTACTAGTATAGTCTTCCTCGCATATATGAACAAATTTGGAGAAAAAACAATCCTGTTTATATTTTTTACCAAAAAAGCCCCTCATTTTTAGCACACCTGCATGAGGTTCTTTTGGAAGAGTGAGACAAGCATTGTAATTTACTTATTAGATCATTTTTTTTATTATTTTTTCTTATATTAACTTAACGAATATATTTTATTCTCTTTTATTTCTCTTCAATCAAAAATTACCTCTTTTTATATCTATTTCTTACTTATTTCTTTTTTCACATATTCTCCTTCATTGTCTTTTTTTTTTTATTTCCTCACAACCAAACCAATCCTAAGAATTAAATCTGAACATTAATTACTATAGCTACTACTTTAGAGCATAGACCCCTAAGTTTAGACTTTATAGTAGTCAAATGCACAATATTACAAAGCCAAATTTTCACCTTAATCTTGACAAGTGACAAGGATGAATGGACGCTTTTCATAATCTTCGGATCCTGAATAAGAATTTGTCCTATTTTTAATTGGCTTTGTCGTAAATCTTAAACTTTTGAACTCTTTGACCTTTTTTCAAAAATAAATTAATAAATCACTAAGTTATTTATTTTGTTTAATTAATTATATAAAATAATGTATGATTAATTAAGAGTTATTAATTTTTTGAATTATAAAAATTTCTAAATTAAAAATAATAATATATAAATCTTTTTAACTTTATTTTACTTTTATTTTAAATAGTTTACATATTTTAATTTAATTATACCAAATTATAATTAAATTACGTAAATTAACATATAAATTGGTTTTAATGTATAGATTATTTTTAATCTAATTATATCAATTAATATAATTACATCAATTAATATG
>PYAF01001877.1:60060-81054 GCA_007407185.1 Glycine tomentella
ATCAATATGTCATATTAAAATTAATGTTTAACTTTGATGATAAGCTAATCATTAATTGATACAATGATAAAAATTACTTATTTTGAAAAATAAGCGAGACTAAATATTTTGATTTAGAAATAGAGAAACCAAAATCATAGATTTAAAATTATAAGAGATCAAAATTATAATTTAGCTTATATATTAATATATTCAATATTTGTCCTATGTTTGGTAGAAAAGAAAGAAAATGAGAGAAGAAAGAAAATTTTAATATTTTCTTTGTTGAAGTCAAGTTTTGTTGAGATTTTCTTTTTATTTTCTCTTCAATCAAATAAAGAAAAATATATTCTTATACATATTTTATTTCCATTCACTTTCAGTCCTTTCAAAGAGACTTTTAAAATATTTGTATTTGTTGATAATAAAATCACGTCAAATTGGAGAATTAACGTAAAAGTTACAAAATTTGGATTTTTCCCCCCCTATATCTCACCTTGAAAAAGGTAGCACGTGAAACCAAACATGTATATAATGTTTGATAATTGATAGATAATTATATTTTTTATGTTTGTGACTGGAAGTTCGATTACCTGCATGTTCATGTATATGAAAAAACATTTTTATTAAAAAAACAAATCAGTCTCTTATATAGTAATAAAGAAGTAAGTTAACCCTAATAGCTCTAATAATTAGTTTGGTATAATTAACTTCATTAGTTAATTATGTTGGACGCTTAAAACAAATCCATGTTTATATAGTCATATTTCTTCGATCTTCTTCTTTTTACATGATACTTATATTTCTAGTGTACTATCTTGATACTTGTTAATTGTATCAATAGCTCTTCAATTAGGAGATTTTACCATTCACTTTCTTTCTCATTTGTTCATAAATTAATTAGCACATATACAAAGAGGAGGGGAGGAGATGAAGTTATTCAGAAAGTAACTTTTGATAGAGTTATTTTATTTAATAACTTTTTATATATATTAAATTTAAATGATCTAACCATTGAATTAAAAGTTCTTATTGAATAAATCAAGTATATAAATTCTTATAAAGTTCAAAAATTATTTTATTAAAAATTAAATTAACATTTAATATACTTTTCTAAAATATAAGTAAACATTGATGATAAGATTACCTAACTACATATATTTGATTTATCTAAAATTTAGTATATATATATGTGTGTGTGTGATCATTGAAAATTGACCTAACATAAAAATATTCAACAGTTGAATGATTGGATAGTTACAAATAATTATGAAATAGAGTAACACTAAGTTAGTTTTGCAATAACTAGATTTCCACCCATATGCATATATGTGTGCATGACAACATATCAAATAAGAATAATTTTTATTGTCAGAAATGACAACTATAAATATAGATCACTTAGTTGAAAAGTTAAGATTAAAAAAATACACATAATATTTTTAAGTAATCATATATTTATTATTAAATAACTTTTAATTTTAATGTATTGTGTTGTATGGCCTAGATTTAAAATTATCACATTCTAAAATGAGAATCATTCTTATTATTTGTACACCTACTATAGGATCTCTGTTCTCTCTCACACACACACACTTACTTAAAAAAAATTACATCACCTTGTCTTTTAATATTTTAACCTATCATTAATTTATTTTCTAGAAGTGTTATCCCCTAAAAGCATATATGTAATGTATTTAAATTGACAAAAAAAGTCAACACACACACACATATAACACATAACTACTTAAAAAAAAAATTTACATCACCTTGTTTTTTAATATTTTAACCTATCATTAATTTATTTTTTAGAAGTGTTATCCCCTAAAAGCATATATGTAATGTATTTAAATTGACAAAAAAAAGTCAATTTTCTTGAACTATCATTTTTGACAAAACAAAATCAAATTGAAACTAAAATAAATAAATAGAGAAACAAATTAAAAAAATAAAATTGCAAGACCAAAAAGTATACCTTATCCCATCTCTTTTTTTGTTTAGTGTTATCCCATCTCTTTTGAACGTTTAAACTGTAGTTTAATAAATAATAAAAAATTATACCTATTTTTTTTTTACAACATATATAGTATCCCTTTAAATATCTTATTTATTTTTATTTGAGCTCTTATGAGTTTTAGTTGCTGAATATAAACTAGAAAAGAAAAAAAAAAGAGCATGGCACCCACTCGCTAGAGCTTACAAACATTCTGCTTCACGTTTCATCCAAGTTATATATATATAGATTCTTTTAAAATATAATAATGATATAACTTGATGACACAGTCAACTAAAAAAAATATAAATACGTGTATGTTAACAAATTTCACACACACACACATATATATATATATATGTGTGTATATATATATTATGATATATTTTGTTAAGAAACTCATACTAAAAAATGGTATATATATTATTATTATTCATATGATCACTGTTAATTAATTATCAACCGTTTTTTTTATGTTTTGTAAGTATATATAATCCTCCCATAATAACACGAGTAACACGTTTCATACAAGAGCTAAAAGTTGTATGAGCTACATTATAGGTTCGATGACAAACATTTCTTCCTAAAATAATGCCCAATTTGTCCCTTCTTTATGTGTGTGTTGTATTTAGTTTAATGCGTCAAAAGTTACCAAAGCACAATTCATGTTTTGTTGGCAGTGCAAAGACTACCCCTCTCATCGTCAAAAGGCATTGGCTATAGTTGAAGAGGATTAGTTTCCAGTCACAATAATATATTACGTAAACCATTACCCACTCATTATCCCTCAAATTACCAAAGTTTTTCATTCACAAACCCAACACTCGCCATTGCCTAACTTGTTTGATCAAAAAGTGATAATCAGCCAAGAAAACTAACTAAAGCCGAGAAAGTTTCTGCATGCAATGCCCAAATACGGATTTACTAGTTCGTTTCACGTGATGCAATTGCAAGTTAATTTTTTGTCTCACAAATTAATATATGGAGACTATATGAGAGGGACCAAGTGTGAGTTTCATTCTTCTGGATAGTTCTTTGATCTTAATTGGGTTTATAAACGTGCTTAAAATCAATTCGAATTTTAGAATTAAACTGTTTCAATTGAAGTCAAGATCGCAACTTTTTTCCACCAGCTCATTCTAGCATCACATGCTGCCTTGACATTCGTATTTCGCGTATGCCTTGTGAAATGGAAACTTTCCATGTAACGTCAAAGTTTGGTATGCATAATTTCATTGAAACGATGACATTGATTTATATCCGTGTTAGGATGTAGGTTCGCTAGATGGTTATAACAGGATAAGTCAATGATAGTATATATTTTTTTTTATCTCACTTAATATTTTTTATTATGTAATTTTATTTTAAAATTTATCATTAGTTGAAAATTATTATCATACAACTTTGTATATAAATTTTACATCAATTTGAAGTTATTTAATACAATATTTATATGCATTAAGAATAATATTATGTATATGTTTAAAATATATAAAAAAGAATTATTTAAATATATTATTATCAGGAATAAATAACTATATAATTCAATAGTTTGATCGTATATAGTGTAAAGGCTAAAGTCTTACATCGAGTCATTTTTACTTAAAAGTAATAAAAGTTAAATTTTGGATCATACAACTATATACGGATACTTAAATATTTAATTTGTAGTTATTTAAAAGTTATGTTTCACATATCATTTTAGTTAATTTTTAGCATTTTTATTAGTTAAATGACTTGATTAATCTAATTTAAATTGTTTGGTAATAAAAAAAATTAGTAAATAATAGTATTTTAAAAAAATTCTACTTCAAATGGATTTTTTAAAACATTAACTTCAAAATTTATATTTTATTTTCTTTTATATATTCTTAAAGTTTTTGTTGAATTTTACCCCTTTCTAGACAATGTAAGAATTTATATATATATTGTTTCCCTTCTTCTCCTCATAAGGTAGGATTTTATTATTTTTTTACTTTTTTATACATGAAATAGGTTTATTTAGCCATTTTATTACATAAGATATTGATAATGATAGATATTTTTTTTTATTTTTATATTATACTTTTCATTTTAACTATTATATTATTTATAATATTTATTTATTATTTTATCATTATACTTCAAAATATTGATATTGATATAAGATAGATTTATTTTATTATTACTAGGGACTTCGTGTCTCACTGTTTACAAAATAACTGAGGTTCGTATCATAGTAGAACACTTAAATATGTTGTCCATGATTTGAGAGTAGTAATATTTTTTTTTTTTTTTTGCTTTATTGGATAGGTAGTAATGGAAAAAATAGAGTAAATTAGAAATAATAAATGTATAAACCAAATGGATAATTGTCATTACAATAGTTACAAATTTGGAATATATTTTAAGACAAATACCTTTTTAGTCCTCTATGTTTCTGATTGTATTGAGTTTGCATTTATCCTTTAAAAAATTTAATTTAATCTTTTGTGTTTTTAAAGTGATTTAAAATGATCATTTTAAAATAATAATAATAATTTTTTATTTTGGGAACAATTTTAAAACTTTTTTTAACTAATTTAGGCTGTGAAATTTGTCTCATTAAATTCAAGTATATGATAACTATAAAATCATATAAAAAATGATTTTAAAGAAAAAATTGATATCAAATTCTTTTTGGTTGTTCATGAGATTTATTTTTGACACGATTCATAATAGTTTTATTATTATTCTATTTTTTAACAAATATTTTAATTGTTATTCTAATTAGCATAATGAAACTATGACTTTTGACGTATGCTGTTTTTACTTTATTTTAAAATTGATTGAAAAATATTTTTAGATATAGTGTAAAATTAATAGCATAATACATAATATAAAAAATACAATTAAAATAAGTAATTTATAAATTAAAAAATGATTAACATTTAAAATTAAAAAATAAAGAATTGACCGTGAAAAATAATTCTTTTAAACCTAGTCTCTTAAAGTAATTTGATCCCACCATCAAATTACTCTAACAAAAGAGTAAGAATGAAAAAATTAACCACAAATAACTAATTATTTATTAAATTCAATATTATCACCTTTACAAATCTCCATTAAGTATCCTTATTTCTACATGTCAGTAGTTTCATCTCAGTCTGCAAGTTCTTTAATGACTATTCTTACATGCATCTACATATCCAGTTGAATTGTGTTCTAATTATCAATATTCTTATAATTTACATTAACGACACTTTATATTTATTTCTAGATAAATTATTTTATCATTATAAATACATTTTTACCTCATGGTTCATTAATTTTTATAACAATGTCTTCTCTACTATATTTTTTGCTGAATTACGAAATAAAAAACACAAGCAAAAAGAAAAGTACAAAGCGTGGGCTAGATCATGCCCTGGTGAAGCTAAAACTGCATCATCTTCTCTACTATGTTTTTTTTTTTTTTTTAAATGATCTTCTCTGCTATATTTAAAACATATAATTTGATTTATTTTATATTTTAATTATTTACGCACCGATAATATATTAGTTTTAGTTAAAAGACTGGTACAATAACAAATAGCAGCAAACCACGTATTGGATGTATAATGAACAATTGATCATTAATTATTCCTATGTGAACGGAGATCCAAAAAATGAATGGAAAGAGGTTCTTGAAGATGTAAAGAAAGAAAAGCTAATATGTCTCTGATACGTGTTCATTAATTGGTGTCCACAAAGCATTGAACATCAGCTTCAAAACTAGCTGACTATGTGAAATATGTCTTGAATTACAAAGATATATATATATATATATATATATATATATATATATAAGGTTGTCAAACGTCAATCTTGATCCGTGTTTCTGGCCGTCAGCAGAAAAATTAAAGCTTGTTTTTATAGGACAACAAGTTCTTCTAAGATAAGCTTGTCCAATGAAGATAGGTATATTTGTAGTGTTAACTGTCCTGTTAGATCATAGATGTCTCAAGAATCAAGTTAAAAAAAGTTGCCTAATTTTTTTCTTTCCTCCATTTGAGGTTTAGATGATGATGTATCTTAGTTAAATAGAAATTAAATTTATAAAAAAATAAAAAGAGCATTCTTCAAAAAAAATTTAAAAAATTGGGAGACAAAAATAAAAATATCTAAATTTAAGAGATTAAAAACATATTTAAACTTCTAATTTTTTAAATAAAACAAACACTTGCATTAAGTTCATGCCTCACCACATTTAATTTCTCTCCATATGAAGTATGAACCACAACTTTGAGTTAGGATCACAAAATAGAAGAAGAGAATTATTTCAGTTACTTTTGTTTTTAATTTTTTTAAAAGTACTTGTTTTAGAAATAATTTAATAGATTTTAGAAGAGAAATTAATTGTTGAGTAGCATGAAAAGGAGTGTTATTAATTAGAGAGTGTCACTAGCATTAAATTATTTTAGAAATATTTTCTAAAATGAAAAAAAAAAAAAAAACTTACTCTAAAATTTTCTTTTTTCTTATTTTCTCTTCAACTCAATTTTTTCCCTTTTCTTTTTTCTTTTAATTCTACTAAATATAGGGTAAAGATATGAATGTGGGGATAGAATAAAAAGTAAAAAAGAAAAACATTTTTGAATCATAATTATATAACCTGACTTTTGTATTTTATTATGAATTCAAGTTACCATAGAGAAAAGATTAAGGTGTTGTTTCAAGTTTAAGCTTTGATTGGATACAAAGAGAAAAACAATATTTTTTTTTTATCTTTTTAAAGAAGAAAAGTGACAAAAATAAAAATAGTAATTTTCTGTTTTTTCTTTTTCATTTTCTCTATTATTGAGAATTCATGTAAGGATGATACTATGAATGAATGATTGTAGTGGAACGATAATAAGGTATAATTTTAATATATTTTATAAAGAGAAAATAGAGACAAGAAAATAAGTAAAAATGATATAGAGAATACAATTTATTATTATACCCTCCCATCGCAGTTATCAATCTAGTAACTAAGACTATATTATACTTAGTTTTTTTGCTCATTAGAGCTTGTGGCTAGAAGGTTGTCTACCTTCTCATCTAGTGATTAATCTCGATAAAATACCTTAATATAGAATCCTTCAGTCCGCTTCCAAGCCCCCAAGGGTGAAGTGTGAGTTCTACTAACTATAACAATACAAATTTTAAAATGCCATATGTCTCACTAATGATCTTACCCACTAGTGCAAAGATACTAAAGGATGGTTAACCTGCGATATAGAGAAAGCCCCCCAAAAAAAACTCGAGAGTGGATTGGATATCCGTTATGCACATATAAACCTAGGGAATTCACTTATGAAGCACAAATTACGTACTCACATGCTTTTGGATATGTGGCCTCAAGCCCTAAGGAAACCTATACCAAAACATTTTAGCACTCACCGGTGACTATGGTGAAACTATTCCCCACACCCTTGTAGCTTTGTAGTGACACACACTAGGTGATTATGAAATCGTCACTAAATGGGATTACTTTAGAGAGTTAGGCTCTTGATCCTCCAACCCTACAACAACTCACAATCATCGTGAATGAGTTACGACAGGTGAATGAGGAGGTTAAGCAGAGAAAAAGAAATCCTAGGAAGCACTAAAGATCATATGTTATGAAAACGAAGGAGATTGCACAAGTTCGAAGAGTCGTCGAGGGCTTAGATCAATAATCCAAGGCATTTAGAGGGCAAAGCTCCAACTAAACCATTGTGTGACTTTCAACTACTTTGATAGGTGATCTAGGCATATTCAACCCTTCCCTATTTTTTGGTATCGAAGATGGAGCCTTTTCACGAGATGAAGGATCTTTATAAACACTTGACCACATTTTTGTGTGCAAATGTTAATTAGTAATGAAAGCAATGCCATTAAATGTAAGATGTTTGGCAACACTTTGTTTGGAATGACTCTAACATGATTTAACGGTCTAGCTCATCGTTCTGTCACCTTGATTGATGAGTTTTCAAGATTGTTTGTCGTTTTTTCCACAATAAATAAGGAAAAGCCATTGACAATGTCAAAACTCTTTAACATCTGGTAGTAGGCGGGAAAGTCCTTAAAAGATGACTTAGCTAGATTTACATGAGTGACAATTCATGTACGCTAGCTAGATTAAAGGTTATTTGTGGTTGCATTCATCAAGGGGTTACGCGTCAACCAGTTTGGTGAATCTTTGGTGCATCATTGGCTAGAGGTAATGGGGAAGATACGTTTGAAAGCAAACATGCCACATTGAGGCTGAGGAGGTTATGGTGGAGGAAAAGGGAGTTGGCGGAGAAGGAAGGTATCTCAGGCGTGAAATTATATTCAGCTTGAGAATTTCTTAAGTCAAAGTCAAGCTAAAGTAAGAGACAAGAAGCATATAAATTGAGAAGGGTGTGAGAAGAAGATATGTACTTGTTAAGGATCTTATGCCTCTCAATACCTCTACAAGACAAGTAGACCACTATTGTGAGATGTGAATTCAGGAGATTTCCTGCACAAAAGTAGGGGATGATAGCTTAATGTCGAGCATGATAGGTTGTGCACTCTTTCGTCTCAACAACTAATCTGGCTATTGAGATCGAATTATACTTAGCCTTTTCACTTAGTAGAGCTCAAGGCTGGAAGGTTGTGTACTTTCTTGTCTAGTTGTAGATCAGTAAAATACCCTGACATGGAAACCTTTGTAATGTTTGGGACCCATCCAATGGTGAAGTCTGAGTCTTATTAACTATAACAGTACAAATTTTAAAATGTCAATTGTCTCACTAACGGTCTTATCCATTGTTGCAAAGGTATCAGAGGACATATTAACCCGGGATAAGGGGAAACTACCCCTTAATAACCTGACAGTGGACTCGGTGATGGATACGCACATATAATTCTAAAAAAATATAATGAAGAAAAGGAAAGGGAGGTGTATTGGAGGTGTATTTATCAATAGAAGGTATAAATAGAAATAGGCTATGTGAAAAGTCCAAGGGGCATTCCAGGAGGGTGGGTTAAGAACTCAACATAAGTATGAATTTGGGCCTAATGTAGAAGGGACCCATATCTAAATTCTGATCTAGAACAACATTAAAGGGTGCGAAAGTAACAATCAATATTCTTGTGGGACATTGAAGCTTTAGGTAGTATTGCTTATCATAATTTTTCACTAAACATTAAAGAATTTTGAGGTTGTGCGATCATGTTAAAAATGAATTTATCTTAACAGTGCTTTAATAAATTATACCGTTAGGTAGATTTTTGAGGTTTTGCATAAAGTAGCCCATTTCATTGTGAATCGAAGATGTATGATTACTTTCTTTTTAGAGTACAACACAAACTTTATATACCTTTTATTCCCCACCGCCAAGTGTCAAGTACTGCAGAGGGGGTATAAAAGAAAGCTTATAGGAGTTACTTTCTTTTAGGAGTTGTGCCCTACGTTACGAATCTGAATATTTGCCTGTGAGAATTTTGATTTTATTTTTTTATTTATTTTTGCTAATTCTATTTATTCTTTCTAATAATCAAAAATATTCTAATACACTTCTACTAGTCTTTATTATAAATTTATGTACAATTTTGACTTTCAATTAATTGAGTGGGTTTAACTTTGATCAGTAATTGAGTGGGTTTAATCTTTCAATAGTTGATTTAATCATAATATTTATAAAAAAAAAAATACAATCTAAAAAGAATATAAAATGTAAATAAATCAAGAAAGAGTTCTGAATAACCCTTACATAGGAATATTTTCACAATTAATGAGAACAGAAATGCATTACCATTTGAGGGTTCTGTATTAATGAGAACTAGTCTATATCATTTAGCTGCATATTTCATGAAATCATAAACAGGCTGGACAGATCCAAAACTATTAACCCCGAGTATTGACAGAAAGCGGCCCAAAAGATAAAAGATAACACTTAGCTCAGATGCTAAGAACAATTTCTGAATTAAGAAGTATATAAAAGGTACAGTCCCTGGATACTTCAGCATTGTTCCTAATGAAAACTTAAATCTGCTGACAAGTGAAAAACATATGTTTCAATGTTTTAAAGGGTACGTGTATTGTAATTGGAAATCCTGCTTTAAGAAAACAGCAAGACAGACTTTGGCACTATAGCTCATGCTAGGCAGTCCTTCAAGCTTGTTTTCCCTCAAGTGGAAGAAACAAAAAATATGGATAGAATTTTTAGTACAGAGGTAGAGATCTTCCTAGCATTGCTCATTGAGAAAATTACGTACATCAAACCAGAGTTCAGAAATTGAGAATGATAATAGACTCAGAACACCGATATTGTCAAAAGGAAGAAGAAAGCTTTTCTACTTCCATGGACTTGGCTGCCGGGCATCTCTGAAAACAGAAGTGCCACCAGATGCTGCTGGGGAAGGGGATGATGCAATGTAACTAGTTCCTGACACAGACACTGAAGGTAGGTTTATGGGATTTCCCTGATGACCTGAGACAGCAAAGCGTGATGGACTACCAGCAGCCCCGATATTTGCTCGAGAAGGATGTGAAATCTTCATAGAAAATGTAACAGCTAAGCATCAATATGTATCCTGTATATGATGAGAAAACAGGGCAACTCAAGGTAACATCCTATTTAACGGTTCCAGCTTGACCTTTACTTGTATATTCAGTTGAACCCAGCATAATCTATATCATTTTCAGAAAGATATGATTATATTAATGCATCAAGGTAGTTATTAAGTAACCGGCTAAAAAGGAGAAAGAGTGTATTGAATAGTTAAAGTAAAGCAGAGTGACATGAAAGCAGCCTAGACAATGACACAAAACAGCAAAAGTATGTTTATACTCTATACAAATAATAGCTAGTTTTTAGAACCATAACAATCAAAAGTAACAGACAACAAAGTACATGAAACAAGACCATAAGTTCAATTTAGCCTCTGTAAATTCCAATTCATACAAATTCAACATATTTTGGTACTTTATTCAACCCTTTCCAGAACTTAGTCTGCAACTAGTGGGGCTAAATCAGATGCACAGCTTTTAACGTTCAGTGAGTAATTTGGGTTTAGTTAGCCTAAGTTAGATTGATGGAATGAAGTGAAATGGAATGATATTAGGTTCTATTGGTTGGATTGTTTAAAATTGAATAGAATGCATTCCAATTCATTCCACCACCCAATTCTTGCCCTCCAATTTAGGGGTATGCACAAAACCACTTCTTTTTCAACCACTTCATAATAAAATAACCAAACAAGAATAGTAACTTCATTTTGCTCATCATTAGATATCCAAACACACATAATAACTAACCTTCCATAGTTCACCAGTTCACCCTCCTATATCCACCCTATAATTCACATATATATTCATAATAATAACTTCATCAAACAACCTACTCAAAGGACAAGTAGACAAACCGAAACGCATCAGTAACATAAACTAACAGTAATAACCAACACACTTACCACATTCTGTTGAACGCTAGGGGTCCTCTGTAGTGGGGGCTCTGAAGAAGGTGACATGCTACTTGTCCGAAGCACATGGCGAGAATGCATCGTATAGTTAGCAAAATCATCCCCTTCACCACCATCCACATCAGCAGCAGCAAGATTTCCCTCGGAACCCAACCTCGGGGGCATATGCCTAATCATCAAACCAGTATCATTTGTTCCATCCCCTTGAAGCGGGACCGAAGGACCAGGCATTGCAACGACTTGCATACTATTTCGTCTCTTCAACTCCTCCTCCGCATTCAAAATCTGCCAATCAACACAACCAAACCTATAATTCACAAAATGCAAGGAAACAACATTGCTAATTAATACCAAATCCTCTGCACAAAAAGGCACGAATGACACGTGACTTTTTATCTTTGAACATAACAAGTTATTAAAAATTGAAAAACAAACTCGATATCTGAAGGAAATCAAAATGGATCAACACATTGATATAAAGTATTCTTGGTTTCATACTATTCAGAATTTCTCAACGGCAAACCATCATTCACCTGCTTCAACACCAACACCAGGTTATGTTTATTATCATTCAACCCTTGCAACTTCTCCTCGATTTCCTTTTTCCTTTTCTTCTTTTCATTAAGCTGATCCACATTCTCAGCAACCTAGCCAAAACAACAAACAACGCAATCTATCACCACACAACGTAAGAATCACTTAAAATTAAGTGATTTAAAGCAATAAACAATTCCGATAACACTAAAACTGGTTACCGGCTCGGTCAGCTTTTCCTCCGAAGCGGCGACACCGTCGGATGGTTTTTTCTCCGAAGCCTCGTGAATCTTGGAATCGAGCTGCGGTTTCTCCAAATCAGATCCAGCGAGCGGTTTCTTGGCGGAACTAACGGCGACGAGCGGCGGTTCTTTGCGATCTCCGTCTTCTTGGGCGACGGTGGTGGAAGGGCCTTCGCCGTGATTAACGGTAACGGTGGGAGGTGGTTCGGTTTGGGAACCATTGGGGATAGGGGTAGGGTTAGGGTTTGAGTTTCGAAGGCACGAAAGTGCCTTGGAGCGACGAGCGAGAAGGGATTTGAAGTCTTTGAGAGTGATTTTGGGGGCTGGCATGGGCCATCGACGGGGCACGTCCGGTACCCGGAGAAGGTTCCCTCTGTAAAGCGAAATTGCCACCATGCTCGACTCTTTTTGTTTTTACTCATCTATTGGAACCGAAATTGGGTTCTTATATAGGTTTCCTATCAGACCAAAAAAAAAAAAAAAAAAAAAAAAAAAAAAAAAAAAAAAATATATATATATATATATATATATATATATATATATATATTGTTCTGTTTGTGACAAACAGAAATGTCTATCAAGTGTGTTAGTATTTTATTATTGGATCAAATTCTTCCTCTCTTCTTCTGAGAATATTTATGAGGACAAAATATCTCAGAGAAGAAAATCACAGTGCTTTAAAGGAATAACACAACAATGGACGTGGGGTGTGTGCACTGTGGAAGGAAATAGAGAGAGTAAGAATTGTGTACCTGTTTCCTCTGTAATCACCTCCTATTTATACAATATTTACCTCTTAATTGGTCGTGGGCTTCCTCCGAGAATCATGATTGAAATCCTAACTGCTTGTTGCCATGATCTTTGAAATGGTCATGGTCCACGATCGTATTTTCAGTTGGAGTTGAACGCCCACTACTCCTTAATGGGCCTTATGGTTAGGCCCACTTATTATTTCCATAACAGTTGTCCCCCAACCCAGTTATCAAGAATTCTTGGTAACCGGGATGCATCCAAATCAGCGTTTATATTAACGTCTGAGATATGTTGAGATCTTCCATAATGTTCCTTTGCTCACCCTGGCCAAACTCAACCAAATTCTATTTTAAGTCGATCAATCTGTTCATCCCCGTCGGGATGTTCTGTGGGGTCGTGGTGCCGGGTTAATATATCAAGATGCTTTGAGAACCGAATTAAGACAACTGGCTTTCATCCAGGAAATCTGGGTTGTCTCTAGATTTTGGGTGTACTAAGCATTCCTTGATGGGGTGGCGTTCGGGTCAGGATGCTCGTATGATTTTCCGGGTTACAAGCTTCGTATCCTCCTACCCAAGGCAGGGGAGGTTACTGTGAAACGTCGTCATTATGTCTTATCTGTAACTATAGCGCGCAGTTTGCGCATTAAACATGCCATCGTTTCATTTCACGCTTTAATCATGACAGTAAAGTCTCTTTCCCTGTTTTGCCCCCAGCTCTTGGCTGCATTTTACCTTTCTATCCCTCTTGACGTTTCGTTTGTGCCAGTTGTCCTCCGTGTCGTTTCGTGCTATTTGGCGGTTATACTTTCCCCCTTATATTTCGAATTTTCTCTTCAAGGGTCATTTCCTTCAACTACTGCCTATTACGAGCATTCTGCACACATTTCTCTCTGCAAGTTTTCCTTTTGCTTTTGTGTGCCCTTTCCTTTGTTGTTCATCATCCTCCAATGCTTAATTCTTCAAGGTTTTCTACATACCAAGTATCCTCATTTCTGCCAACTTTTTTTTTATAGTTTAAGCAACATTTCTTTTCTTATTTATTCCGATCACGCATCATTTGTTCTTCTCCTTTGAGATATCCTTATTTCTGGGTTTTTATTCTTGAGTTTCTGGAATTTTGTTCTAGAGTCGTGTCCTTTGTCCTTTATTTCTCTGAACCTGCATTCTTGCGATTCTTTCTTCCCTCTATAATGAAACTTACTCCTAAAGAGGAAGAACACTTGCGAAAAACCGTCACCCCCAAAGTTGGGTGGTGGTTTTTTGGCATGCCCCTTTCAGAAGAAGAAAGGGAAAAAGATCTTTTGCGTGCCCACACTGGTGGTTCTTCTTCCACTAAGAAAGCTAGAGTTTCTGTTTCTGCTACCAAAAATACTAGTGTATCAGACCGCGATGCCTCCTTGTTGCTTAGCCAAAATAATCCCCAATCTATGTCTAGGAATTCTTCAAGTACCAGGGGAACTAGCATTCCCAATCCTAGGGTTCGTTTGGCTTCCGAGCACAGCAAGTCCAAATCTACCCTTGGGGGTTCTTCCCGCAATCTGTCTTTTTTTTCATCCTTGGATCCTCAGTCAACTCCTCCCTCTTCATCCATGGATGACTCTTTTGAAACTCGATATAACCCTTGCTTTGACTGTGTTTCTGAGAGTTGCCATTATCTACATATTGGGTCTGACAAAATGGATGATTCGATACTTGGGTCATGCCGGCACAACCCTATACTTGTTTCCAAACTGAGAACCGCGCTTCGGATCGAGGCGCTGGTACAAAGATTGCCTTCCTGGTCGGTCAATCCTGCTGAGTTCCACACTTTAGCCCCTTCTATTCATCCAGCTTATTTTTCGCCTTCAGGTATGCTTTACTGATCCTCCTCTCTTTTACGTAGGTATATATGGATCCACCGTCATTAGAGATGGTTACTGAATCACAGTCGGTCGGGTCCTACTCAGACTGTCCTCCTATCTTGGCCTCCAAATTCCCCTGGGTCACCTATGAGGTGTTGAACACCCTGTCTACCCTGCAGCCAGGAATTATTGCTGCCACCCCGGTCGAAAATCAGGATGGCTTCTCCATCCGTGCTCCCCACCCGGACGAGCCCATTTGTTCAGTCCGGGAAGGGACGAAACCTAATTTTTTCTTCTTTTATAAAGATGTAGTTACATGCTTAGGCGTTCGTTTCCCTTTCTCCCCCTTTGAAATGGAAGTTTTAAACCCCATTCATGTCACACCCTCACAACTTCACCCCAACAGTTGGGGATTTGTCAAGTCCTTCGAGCTGTTTTGTCAGGACTTGGGAATTCCCTATATTGTTCCAATTTTCTTTTATTATTTTACTGTTCATACTGGTAGGACGGGGAAAGAGCCTCCCAATAGGAAGGGGTGGGTTTCTCTCCGGGGCCATTCTAAATGTAAACTTTTCACTGTATATATTTAGTTATTTAAAAACTTCAAAAACAAATTTTTTAAAGTTGTAACCGAACCCAACAAGCAACTTTTCTTTTTGTCTGGTTCCGAGTCAATAGATGTGGAGTGGAAGTTTCCACTCTACTAGTCCCAGGGCCATCACAAGCTCCCCACGGCTTCCTATCGATTCCTGGAGGGGGACTTGTTAGATTCTGACGCGTCGTCTGTGTTCATGATTGCGAAATATGTAGAAGCCGATGGCTCACCAGATGCTGGCGATTATATACGCAATCTACAGGTTGGGTTATCTACAAGATCTAGTATGAATGTGTCTAAGTTGTTGATGTGTTGCATATATTGTTGTTGAGTATAATCATTTATTTTTGTTTCACAATTGACGACATGGGACCCCAACCGTCATCCACTACCAAGCCCAAGCAAGCGGCCATTGCTGCACCTCCTGTGACAGTGGTCTCGGCCACAAACCCGCCAAAGCCAATGGAGGTCGGGTCTTTCGCCCCAACTGCTTTTGGGGTGGAGAAGGCATCCGGAAAAAAGACTCCTGCCACCGAGGCGGCCAAAGCCAAAGCTCTAGCTGTTGTGGCAACTAAGGCTAAGGCTGCCGCTGCTGGAGCGGCCAAGGCCAAACAAGTGCAGCCTCCTAAGCAGAGCCAACCTCCTACTTTCTTGAACGCCTTGGAGAAAAGGAAGAAGCACAAAGTTGTTCAGCCGGGGCCGCTGGTTCAACAAGAGCAAGAAGAAGTGGCTCCTGCCGAGTTGACTATCCCGGCCCCGACTGCTCAGGCTTCTGTGGCTCTCATACTTCCACCCCCGCCGTCGGTTTCTTCTTCCTCCCCTCCCCCTGATACAACTTCGCAACCCTCATTGAGAAATCTTTGGGAGGAGGGGGTTTCTGGTGAGCTGTTTCGTATAGTCAAAGCTCTCGTCCGCTTTTTCGACTCCAGCCGGATCAAAGAAGAAGATTTTGTGGAGCTCGGCTAGATTGAGGAGAATGCGTTCAAATGTGCGGCCTTGCTGTAGAGTTTGGTGTATCTGAAATCCAAATACAGTAAAACAGTGGAAGAACTTGATGTTGCCCGGGAAGAAACCAAGAAAACCCATGAGGAACTTCTCACGACACAAGCTTCCAACACCACCCTGTGTTTGGATTTGGAGACCGCACTGAAGACTACTGAGCATGCACAGGCCGCCTTGGAGACTGCGCGTAAGAAGAATGCAATGCTAACTTCGCACTTCAACGAGTTGAAGACTCTGTTGGAGAAAACAGAGTTGGAGTGCAAGTGTAGAAAATAAGGAACACTCATGTAATATCTTGAATTTTTAAACATATGATTAAGCCTGAATTAAGCACGTGTTAAGCTTAGGATTAAGCTTATAATGGAGGAAATATAGTTAGGCCTTGGAATCCCTTGAAAGGAGGCTTAAACGCTTGAGAAAGAGTTGAAATAGGCTGTTCTGGCCTGCGGCGCGACCCGCGTGAAGTGCGGCGCGACCCGCGCCAGATGTATAAAATATGCCAATGTTGTCTGCCATCCCGCGCTAGTAGCGTGAGTACGGCGCTAGTAGCGTGGGAAAAGCTCTAGAAAATCATGTTTTCTTCTGGAGTTTCACGCCAGTAGCGTGGGAGTTCACGCCAGTAGCGTGGATTGGCAGTGCTGTGGCGCGACCAGCGCGGCAACTGGCGCGAGCCGCGCGGGATCGACGAAATTGCTTTTATATGAAGTCCCTTGGGCTGAGAGAGAGAGAAAAAGAAAAAGGAAAGACAGAAGAGAGAGAGAAACCTCCATTGATGACCTCCCAAGCTTTTAGGGACATTATCTACTAGCCTAAACACTTCCCTGAGACTTATAATCTTGATTGAACCGATTGGAAAGCTTTAATCCTTCATCCTTTTTCTTGAAAACCCCATTGTGAGTGAGAAGAGGAACCTCAGAGGAAAAGCTCAGAGAACTCGAGCTTGGCGCAGAACCACAACGTAATTGGAACATAGAAGCTAGAGGAAGTTGTTCTGAGGCTGTTGGAGTCGCCACTGAGGTAAGATCCTCAAGTTTCACCGTTTAATTTTGATTCTGGGGGTCCCTGTGAATAGTGACCCATATGAGCTGGGGCTAGTATTAGCCCAGGGTCCAGTTGAGAAAGTTGTTCAGGGCTTAGAATAGATGAAGGATTAGTTTTCAGTTTTTGATTCTGATAACTTTGAATGTTGGCTCTGTATATGCCTGTGTGACTTGTGTAGAGTCACTTGTTGATGGTTCTCTGATAGGCTAGAGCCTTGATTGTGATGTTCTGAGCTGAGAGGCTAGTGGAGCAGGGCTTTTGAGTGGACCTCAGCCCCTTTCTGATGACAATTGAAGTGTGAGGCTGAGTAGAGTTTAGTTTATATATATATATGTGGTGAGTCTAGAATGACTCAGATGGATTGTATTCCATACTGATGGACCTTGTGTGGTCTGTGAGTCGCCTAGTGTAGGCTGAGCTGGCTTGAACCCTAGGATAGGGGATTTCTGCTATAATATGTTCTGTTTGCATGTCTGTGGTCTGGTTTTGATATGGAATTGCTTATGCCTTGGTTAGGCATTGATTGTGAGACTGTTGGTGGCGGGAGCCACAGACCTGGGAAGGAATTGCTGACTGAGACCCTACCAGGTAAGTTCAGTGTTCCTGGGGATGAATTCCCATCTTGTGTGCCACGCCACACTCCGGGGGAGTGGTGGTCATTTCATGATGCATGCATTGGTAGTTGCATTCTCATAATGATATATGTATGCATCTGTGCTGGATTGTGATGTGATATGACTGTGATAGATCTGTTGGCCAATAGATAGATATGGACCTCCCTAGGAGATGGTTTTCCTCCTAGCATGGCTGGCTCTTGGTTGAGGTAGCTCCCAGGGGATTAATTCCCACAGGCCAGGGGATTAGAAGTTGAGGTAGCTCCTTCTATTCTCGGAGGTACCATATGTTGTGCATCCATGCGAAGGGTTAGCACCCAATGGGATGGCACAGGTGCGAGTTTCGGACTCCCACTGATATAGGCGTTGAGGTAGCTCCGCCAGGCGTTGAGGCAGCTCCGCCATGTTTGTATGCTATGTTTATGTTGTTATGAGGGCCAGTGGGCCATTTGTTTGTGATTGCTGATGTATGTGTTATGGAAGTGGGCCAGGGTGGAGGAGAAGCCTCCATGGACCTTGAGCTTACTGAGATTTGTTATCTCACCCGTGTGGGGAATTATGCTTTTCAGGTGACTCTTCCAGACGAAGAGAGCAGTCTCAGGGCAGGAGGCCCGAGTAGAGACGATTCTGCTTGGCTGATAGCAGTAGATGGAGCATGTAGACTCATTTTTGGATTATTTTGCTTATATATGGTACCCTTGAGAAGGGATGGTGTGTATATACACCAGATGATGATGTATAGTTCTGTATACCCTCTGTGAGGGCTGATATTCTTTTGTATCACACGATGTGGTGTGAGCCTTGATGTATAGTTGTACAGAACTATTTATGATATGTATATTAGACCTGTTCTCCTGAGTATAACTGTGTGTAATTGATAAATCTGCCTAACTCTGTTAGTTATCTGTCTTTATGGTTTATGTTATGATAAACTGGATCAGCAGGGGTTTGTATTAGGTGCTTTGCGTGTGACTTTTCAGTGGTTGTGTTATTCCATACATAATGTATCAAGAAAAGCGATTATGTGCTTCCGCTGAGTTTTATAAACTATGTTTTAAGCGCTAAACTGATATTATTAATGATAACACGTCGGAGGCCTACGGGGTGTTACATTTAATGGTATCAGAGCGGTTTCTTGATAAAAACATTATGTATGGAACCTGATTGGTGCTTATTGTGGTTGTTTGACATGAGCATTACATGGGGGTACATTAACTGTGGGCCTGGTCAACTCACTGTGTGATGTACATGTGTAGTGCCATGGTGAGACCTAGAGGCACCCGAGGGGCTACCAATGGCCAGACTGATCCAATTGCGGCTGCACTAGCCGCTATGCAGCAAGAGTTAGCTGCTAATAGACAGATGCAGGCAGAGATGCAGCAAGAGATGGCTGCTAACAGAGAGACTCAGGGGGAGATGCAGCGTGAGATGGCTGCCACCGGAGGGGTGAATGAGGCCTTGATGAAGGCTAATCAAGATTTGCTAGATGAGGTAAGAAACCTCAAGAGGACTGACAGAGCATCCTCCACACCTCCTGCACCAGAGGGCGAGGCTAGTCGCCAGCAGGCAGGTGAGAGTCACCACAGAGGGGACCAGATGACCCAGTTAGAGGTCGATAGTGATGTAGCAGCTAGAGGGAAGATGCTGCTTACCTTTAGGAAGCATGACCCTCCAGTATTCACTGGGGGCTATGACCCAGTAGCTGCAGCAGGATGGCTGCAAGCTTTAGAGAAGATTTTTGAGGTCATGGAGTGCCCAGACCACCAGAGGTTGCTGTATGCGACCTACATGCTTCAGGGGGACGCCCATAAGTGGTGGAAGACCACTGTTCCATTTCTGAGAGGCCGGGGAGAGATGATCACCTGACAGTTGTTCGAGGCCTGCTTCCTAGACAGATACTTCCCCAGAGATGCCAGGGAGCAGAAGCAGGCGGAGTTTGATACACTCGTCCAGGGGAGCATGACGGTGGACGAGTATCTAGCCCAGTTTAATGAGCTGGCCCAGTATGCTCACTTCAGGAGACCCATGCCTGATGCTGAGACTTTAGCAGCTAAGTTCCTGAGGGGGCTTAGAGATGACATCCAGGTGTTGGTAGCTGGATTGGGGTCACGAGATATGGATACCCTGGTGAGACAGAGTCGCCAGGTGGAGGGTATCCTACAGAGACAACAGAGAGGCAGACAGCCTACTCCCTCAGACAGACGGGAGGGGAGAAGGCCCAGCAGTTCTTGCCCGCCTGGGAAGGGTAAGGGCAAGATGTTGAGAGTCTCTGCACCCTCTGACAGATTCAAGAGGGGTGTGACTCGGAGGAGATTAGTCCCCAAGTGTCCAGCTTTTGGGAAGGAGCATACAGGAGCCTGTTCTTCAGGTCAGATTATTTGTTTCCGCTGTGGCAAGCCAGGCCACATATCCAGGGAGTGCCCACAGACGGAGAGATGGGCACAGGATGCTCCAACAGAGTTGATGGCACCCACAGCAGGCAGGGTGTATACTGTAGATGCCAGAGAAGCAGCCAGAGCTCCAGACCTGATCAGAGGTACAGTTCTGATCGATGACTGTGATATTAGAGTGCTGTTTGATTCTGGAGCCACACATTCCTTCATACAAGATGTGATTGTTGATAGGCTTAGATTGCCTAAGCACAGTTTTGTTCCTCCGATGGACGTTATCACAGCATCTAGAGAAAGATGCCAGGTGAGCACGTGCTGCAAGGACGTGCAGTTTTTGTATGAGGGCAGAGCTTATATGGTTGATCTTTTCTGTCTAGCTATGCCTACCCTTGAGATGATTCTGGGTATGGACTGGATGACCAAGTATGGTGTGATGCTAGACTGTTGTCAGAAGAGGGTTGTAGTACCTTCTGAGGGGACTAGTTCGAGTTCTGCTTTATTCTTATCAGTCTTGCAAACTCGCAAGGCAATTATGGAGGGAGCTCAGGGCTATATCTTCTTGGGTGTGACAGAGGATAAGCCCAGTGATGATTT
>PYAF01001878.1:9895-29902 GCA_007407185.1 Glycine tomentella
ATATCCTCTAACCTAGTGTTTTAAACCTAATACATATATATTAATAAAAAAATACAATAAAATAAATTATAATAAATATATCATACAAAATATAACATATCAACTACAATATCCAAAATACCCTAAATCTTAAGAGATAACAATCCTAATTTCTAATTATATATCCTCTAACCTAATGGTTTAAATCTAATACCTATAACAAAATAAATAACAAACAATAAAATAAAAAAGAACTTACTTGGAGCAAAGAAGACAAAGCGCTTTCAACCTTCTTGAGAGAAAATGACAGAAGAAGAGAGAAAATGACAGAAGAAGAAAAGGTTAAAAGGAAGGAACGAGGGAGTAAAAAATGGGAAGGGGACGGGGGGAAGAAGTTTAAAAAAGGGTCGACGTGGCGTATTTCGCTGGCCCCCCAAGCGAAATACGTCCAACGCCTGCCACGTGGACGCAACGGTTACTTTTTGCAGTAACCGACACGTATTTCGCTTCCCCTCCCAGCGAAATAAGGGGAAGCTGACACGTGGCTCTGACGCTTGACTGACGCAGGACTGGCGCTTTGACTACGTATTTTGCTAGGCTGCCTAGCGAAATACGTGTCCACAGGCAGCTTGACACGTCAGCGTGCCTATTTCGCTTGGGCCCATAGCGAAATAGGCCGCGTGGCAGTTTGGAAAATAATTTCTGGGTCGTGGCATTTAGGTATATATTTTTTTCAAAGATGGCATTTTGGTCAAAGTCTCTATATTTTCCTACACTTCATGATTCTAGAGAACTTTATATTTCTCATGTACTTGATGATTCTAGAATATGATAATGAGCCACTAGAGTAGAAGATTCTAGGTTCTCTATTTTCTAAATAAATCTAGATGCATCAATGGACTAGTATAAATAGCCATGAGATCCTAACATTTGTAACACCAACAACTACATCAACAACTTCTAATCATTTCTTCTAATACATTCTTGAGCTCTGCAGTAGCAACTCATTCCATAAAATAATTCTCTACATCTCTTCCTCTCCTAAAAATATTTCCTACAAAAATAATCCAACAAATTGGCATCAGAGCAGGTTTGATTTCCATCATGTCATTCTCAACACAATCTAGTGTTGGTTCTTCTACATTGTCTCTTCCATTCTTCGATGGTGAAGATTATGATTATTGGAAGATCAACATGAAAACAGTCTTGAAGGCAGAAGGCTTATGGAATATTATGGAAACGGGTTTTAAAGAACCGGAAGATGAAGATGGTCATTCCGAAGACGAGAAGATGAAACTGGAGGTCATACGATGCAAGGATGCAAGTGCCTTGAACAAGATTCAAATGGGAGTCTCAAAATCAATCTTCATGAGGATTTCAAGGGCAGAGACATCTAAAGAAGCTTGGGAGATCCTCGAAGGAGAATTTCACGGTGATGAAAAGGTACGAATTATCAATCTCCAAACTCTTAAACAAGATTTTCAGAATTTAAAAATGAATAATTCTGAAAATGTACAAGATTATATGCTAGAGTAATGGAGATTGTTAATCAAATGAGAAACTATGGTGATACTATTACTGATCAACAAGTGGTAGAGAGGATGCTCATAAGCTTGACAGATAAATATGAGTATATTGTCACCGTGATTGAAGAAACAAAGGATATTAGCACTCTTACGATTAAAGGATTGATGGGTTCTCTTCAAGCCCATGAGAAGAGAAGATTCAAGCAAGGAGAACAACCAAGCGAGAATGCTTTCCAGTCCAAAGCCAAGGAGAAAGATCATAAATTTGTGAAGAAGGGAGAACACAAACAACAATTTCAAGGACAGCAAGACCGACAGACAAAGAAGGAGTACTCAAATGAAAGATGTACCAATTCTAAACCATCTTGCAAGATATGCAATAGAAATAATCACTCAACTGAATATTGTTGGCATAAAGTAAAGTCTAAATGCAACTACTGCAATAAATTCAATCATATTGAGAAGAATTGCAGATTTAAAAATAAAAGTAAGGAGCAAGCCAATTTTTCTGAAGAAACTCTTAGCCACTCATGCTAAACATGACATATGGTACATTGATAGTGGGTGCACTAACCATATGTCTGGAAATGAAAAAGCTTTCCTAAATCTAGACACAACAGTCAAATCTAAAGTAACTATGGGAAATGGAGCAGTTGTGGAGGCAAAAGGAAAAGGGACAATTGCAGTGGCTACAAAGAAGGGAGTCAAATACATCTATGATGTACTCCTAGTTCCTGACTTGGAACATAGTTTATTAAGTGTTGGCCAGCTGATGGAGAAAGGCTATAATGTCATCTTCCAAGACAATCACTGCAGGATTTATGACTCCAAGAAGCCCGAGCATCCAATTGTTGAAATAACAATGGAGAGAAATAGAAATTTCCCTCTGAAGCTACAATATCAAGCATTAAGAGCTGAAGCTGCTGATGACTCGTGGAATTGGCATAAAAGATTTTGCCATCTCAACTTCAACGGGCTAAAACTTCTTAAGCAAAAGAACATGGTGAATGGTCTTCCAGAAATTCGAAACAACTTGAATCCATGCGAAGCTTGTATAATGGGCAAGCAACATCGAGAGCCATTCCCCAAAAGAAGATCAAGGAGAACTCGTGCACCATTGGAGCTTATTCATACCGACTTATGCGGACCTATGAAGACGCCTTCATTGGGGCAACAAAGGTACTTCTTACTCTTTATTGATGATTATTCACGAATGACTTGGGTTTATTTTCTGAAAGAAAAATCAGATGTCTTGACAATCTTCAAGGCATTTAAAGCCCTTGTTGAGAAGCAAAATGATTGCAAAATAAAGAGGATAAGAAGTGACCGTGGAGGTGAATACACCTCACAAGAATTTGAAGAGTACTGCAAAAACGAAGGGATTCAAAAAGAACTCACAGCCAGCTATACTCCTCAGCAAAATGGAGTTGCTGAAAGAAAGAATCGGACTATTATGGAGATTGCTCGAGCTATGCTAAAAGAGAAGGACTTGCCAAAGAAGTTCTGAGCAGAAGCTGTTAATACGGCGGTCTACATCTTAAATAGATGCCCCACAAAAGCAGTAAAGAACATGACACCATATGAAGCATGGACCGGAAGAAAACCATCTGTAAGTCATTTGAGAATTTTTGGTTGCATTTGTTATGCTCATGTTCTTTCTCAAAAGAGGACTAAGTTAGATGTTAAAAGTGAGAAATGCATATTCATTGGATACAGTTCTGATGAGAAAGCATATAGACTGTATAATGTTAATACTAACAAGCTGGTTGTTAGTAGAGATGTTATCTTCCATGAAAATGCAGTATGGGATTGGAAGGAAAAACAAGTTGATGATATTCAAGTCACTCAATCGAGACTTCCAGCCACAAATGAAGAAGAGCTAGAACAAGTGGGAGATCAAGACTCAAGTGATGATGGAGATTCTCCTCCATTGAGAACAAGAAGGTTAAGTGACATCTACGAAAATTACAACTTCATGGTTGTTGAGACTTCAACATTTGAAGAAGCAGCAAAATATGATGTTTGGAGGCAAGAAATGAAGGAGGAAATACATATGATCGAGAAAAATGATACTTGAGAGTTGGTCGATCAACCACAAGGAAGGAAGATTGTTGGCCTGAAGTGGATCTACAAAACAAAAATCAATCCAGACGGCAAAGTCCAGAAGCACAAATCGAGACTTGTTGCAAAAGGGTTCACTCAAAAACCCGGGATTGATTTCTTTGAGACATTCTCTCTCGTCGCAAGGATGGAAACCATAAGAACCATAATTTCTCTTGCAGCGCAGAAGCAATGGAGAATCTATCAACTTGATGTCAAGTCGGCATTCCTGAATGGAAAGCTAGAAGAAGAAATCTATGTCGAGCAACCAGAAGGGATTTTTGGTGAAAGGGGGAGAAAACAAAGTCTACAGGCTGAAGAAAGCTCTTTATGGGCTAAAGCAAGCTCCAAGAGCTTGGTACAAGGAGATTGACAACTATTTCCTCAAAAATGGATTTTCTAAAAGCAAGAGCGAAGCTACATTATATGTGAAGAAAGATGGAGGTAATATCCTTATTTGTTCTCTCTATGTTGATGATTTGATCTTCACAGGCAGCAATGGAAGAATGATGAAGAAGTTCAAAGAAGATATGATGAAGACATATGAGATGACGGACTTGGGACTTCTACACTATTTCTTGGGCATTGAAGTTTCTCAAGGAGCTTAAGGAATATTCATCTCTCAACAAAAGTACACAAAAAGCATACTTGAGAAGTTCAACATGTCGAATTGCAATCCAATATCCACACCCTTAGACACGAACGAGAAATTGAAGCTAAATGATGGAGCGAAGAAAGTGGATAGCACTCTCTACAAAAGCTTGGTTGGGAGTCTGATGTACTTAACCAATACAAGATCGGACATCATTTTCGCTACAAGTCTACTCTCAAGATTTTCACACCAGCCAAGTCAGATACACTTTGGTGTTGCGAAGAGAGTGTTAAGATACTTGCAAGGTATGCGAGATTATGGTATCTTCTACAAAGCCGGAGCAGCTTCAAATTTAATTGCCTACTCGGATAGTGATCTTGGTGGATGTGTAGAAGACTCAGAGTACTATAGGCTATGCATTTATGTTCGAATCAAGCATATGTGCATGGATATCAAAGAAGCAAAAGACGGTATCCTTATCCACTGCAGAAGCAGAATACATTGCAGCAACAAAGACAACTTGTTAAGCTATGTGGATGCAAAGAATTCTTGAAGATATTGGTGAACATCAACAAGGAGGAACTGTCTTATTCTGCGACAACACTGCCGCCATTGATATCGCCAAAAATCAAGTGAGTTATGAAAGGTCAAAGCACATTAAAATTAAGTACCATTTCATTCGAAAAACTCACGAGAATGGATATATCAAATTAAAGTATTGCAAGTCAGAAGACCAATTAGCAGATATCTTTACCAAGCCACTTCCAAGACAGAGATTCTGCAATCTATGAGAACGCATCGGAGTCATCAAGCAAATGCATTAAGGGGGAGTGTTGGAATTAATGCATTTACTTATATCTCTCCTGAATATTCTAGAGAAGCCTACTTCCAAGATATTCTAGAGAAATCTATATTTTCCTACACTTGATGATTCTAGAGAACTTTATATTTCTCATATACTTGATGATTCTAGAATATGATAATGAGCCACTAGAGTAGAAGATTTTAGGTTCTCTATTTTCTAAATAAATCTAGATGCATCCATGGACTAGTATAAATAGCCATGAGATCCTAGCATTTGTAACACCAACAACTACATCAACAACAACTTCTAATCATTTCTTCTAATACATTCTTGAGCTCTGCAGTAGCAACTCATTCTATAAAATGATTCTCTACATCTCTTCATCTCCTAAAAATATTTCCTACAAAAATAATCCAACAGAAAATCTGTCGCACCTTTGCAAAAGTCCCCAAATATACCACCTGAGTGTCGTTGCGCTTCCTCCACACCAACAACATCATATCCAACTCTCTCCCAAAACTTCTTAAAATTTGAGAAGAGAGTGAGTTTCATACAAGAAAATCATGTCTGGATACTATCTTTTCCATTATTAAGTCATATTAACATGAATATTGTGTATTATTAAGCCACATAGTCCATTTTAAGCTATCCATATCCTTCCTTCCTTACATTCTTTTATTCTCTCTCCAATATCCTCTAAATATAACCTTTTTTCACTTTCTAATGTACATACTTCTTAACAATATACATAGCTAGTTGTCCAATAAATGAGTGTTATTGCTATTAAATTGTCCATTTTAGTTTTAACAGAGTTTAGTGAGAGTAAAGGAAGGGGCAGTGACACGTTAATATTCTCAGAATTTCGTTTTGTGTTTTCTCTTCTTTGGTGTCAGACGTGGTGCCTAAGATTGCTACATTAACAAAGGTTATCTTTTGATACTTTTTATCTCTAGTTCGACAATGGCACTACTAAGACAAGCTTATTCCTTAAAAAATGGATGGTCTTTAAATGTAAAGCCTAGGATGAAGGTTGTGACGGTCTTAGGATAATTCTGAATAAAACGGTATAGTCTTTCTTGATCAAACAAAGGTGCAACACCCAGATAGTCAAGAATAGAACCCAACTTGTTTTGCGATGGAATTGATAAAATAAAACTTTTTCTATTTTTAGTTAATGAAAATGCAGGTAAGTTTTTCGTGATTGTGTAAACCTAGGTCTTAATTCGTAAAATATGAAACCAGTGGTCAGATTAGTTTTTTTTATAGCACAATCATGCATTATTAGTAACAGAAGGCCACAAAATCTGACCCGCAACAGCTTACATCAAGTTAAAAGCATAAAAGGTTTTTAACAAACACTCTGCAGGCATTCCTGTTACACCAATTAACAAAGGCGACCCCACTTGAAAAAGGGGCCTTATATCTGAACCAGTCCACGAAATAGCTTGGATATGAAGCAAAACCGTAGGAATATCACGAACCATACTCTGGAATATAACTTTATTCCTCTGCATCCAGATACACAAGCAAGCAGCATGCCATATCATATGATGATATTTACAAAACTTCTTGCCCATATCATATAATGATATTTACAAAACTTCTTGCCCCAAAACAGAAAGCCATGCTGTAAGTAATGCTGTTGAATATTATTATGCTTCAACAAAACAACGCCAAACCAACTATACACTGCGTTCCATACTTGGGTCGAAAAACAGCACTGTAGAAACAAGTGAGAAATACTTTCTGTGTGAAAAAGAGCAAAACACAACAACTAGAACCAGTAACCACCCCCAACACAGTAAAGCATCACGAGTTGGCAACCGGCCAAGAAGCAACCTCCATGAAAACAGCAGGATCTCCGGAGGACATATAGACTATTAAACGGTGATGCAAATTCTAGAAAAAGAACAGAAAGTCCTAAAGATTTATGTCATGATTTATCTAGAAGGTAAATGTACTAGAAAAGTATAAGAGTATTGTTAAGAAAAATCTAAAAAGATTTGGGACCTAAGTAGACAATAGTATTCTAAAATCTAAATTACTATATAAAGTCTAGAAAAATCTATCTCTAGAAATATCATAAATAGGCTTACAAAACCTTAATGTAATGCTAGTGAGAAATTAATACACATTAATTTTCCTTACTAAGAGCTACATGGCCAATTAACAACTAAAGTCTAGAAAAATCTATCTCTAGAAATATCATAAATAGGCTTACAAAACCTTAATGTAATGCTAGTGAGAAATTAATACACATTAATTTTCCTTACTAAGAGCTACATGGCCAATTAACAACTATTACACTTATATACAATTTCACTTCACCAAGTCAATTACTAAACTCTTATGCCAATAACCATTAAACAACTAACCAAATTTCTATTTCCCTAAAATACTAACAAGATGAATATGATCGATCACTTGGTGATAGCATAAACAATAAAGTAATGTTTGGTCATCTACTGGGTGTAAAAAAATCATCCAAATACTTTTAAAAAAATCCCACCATATTCTAAACTACTCAAAAGAAATTTTTCTTAAGCCATGGTTAGTACTACCAATAAACCTTCAACTATTCTGGTCTCTATTTTCACAGGAGAAAATTATGACTTTCGAAGAATTAAAATTAAGACATTTTTTTGCTCTCGAATTATGGGACATTGTAGAAGAAGGATTCATAGCTCCTATAGATATTTCAACTCTAACTACAGCTTGGACGGAGTTGACGTAAAACAAGCAAAGGAATTCAAGAGCGTTATATATTTTACAATAAGCAGTAGCTGACACAATTTTTCCAAGAATAGTGGACGCCAGAATTAAGTACTAAAGATGCATGCATATGGAGTACACTGTGAGAGGAGTTCCAATGCAGCATCAAGGTATGTTAAAGATTACTATTAAAGATAAAAGAAATAATTAGTCAAATGAAAGCATAGGAAAAATATTCATGACAATAAAACTGTTGAGAAAATTATAATTTCTATTCCCCAGATTTGATGCAATCGTGACTACAATAAAGCAAACCAAAGATATGTCTACCTTCAACAGTGACAAATCTTAAATGCTCTCTTGAAGCGTATGAGCAAAGATTGAAAAGGCATGATGAAGACGTACTCTATCAAAAATGTCTTTCAATTAAAGCTCAAATTACGGTCTCATAATAAAGAAAAAATGAAGAAGATTCTAGAAACAAAGATAATTCTAGAAATTTCTCTAAGACCAGTCAAGAAAAATATCCTCCATGTAGCATCTACAAACTGCAATATTTGTAGCCCACAGATCATAGGCAGACCTGCTCCTAAAAGCATGCACCTCACTCGTTCCAAAATGGTCATGTTCATTCTCTCAGTTAGGCAATTTTATTGAGGAGTTCTTGCTACAGTCTTATGTCTCTTAATTCCCAGTTTCCTGCAAAACACATTAAACTATTATGAAACAAATTCCAGCCCATTGTCAGTCCTCAAAACTTTCAATTTTGTTCCCTGCTGATTTTCCAAGAAGTGTGTGCCACTCCTTGAACCTCTGAAATGTTTCAGACTTTTTCTTCAAGATATAAATCCACAATCTTCTTGATAAATCATCCATAATTGTGAGAAAATATGGGAACCCCCTCCATGAATCATCACCCTTGAAGAACCCCATAGGTTTGAATGAACATACTCAAAAGGCCTACTAGAAACATGCGTACCAGTCCCAAACTTCACTCTATGAAACTTACCCAATATACAATGATCACAAAATTCTAGTTTATCCAATTTATCACCACTCAATAGATTCTGTTTTTCCAGTTCGACCAAACCTCTTTCACTAACATGCCCTGGTCTTAGAAGCCACAGTTTAGTCTTATCCTGTAATGTTTGACAGCTACAGATGTGTCAGCAATAACAATTGAGCCATCCAGAATATACAGACCATTCCTTTTAACACCCTTAGCAACAATTAAGGCTCCATTTGAAAACTTAGCCAGACCATGTTCTATTTTTGTAGAGTATCCCAAAATATCAAATATGCTTATTGACAAAAGATTCCATTTAATCTCAGGAATATACCTCACATCTCGAAACATCTCCCGATCATCAAATATCTTTAGTTTGATAGTATCTATGCCAATATTAATTTTATGGAGTCCCCAATAACAGGTATTATATATTTTTCAATTAAAAAAAGTGCTCATTTTAAAGCTTTTGTATTTCTTAGATTATAATTTATTTATTATTTGAATAATCTTTTATGAGTAAGAATAGATAAAACTTTTTAGACAAATTTAACTTAGGTTACTAAATAGTTAATAATCAAGAAAATTTGTATTTTTCAAACAATTTATTCACTAATATTTTTTATTTTTGTAATTTAAGACATGTATATATTTAAATAATAAACTTAAGAAAATATCATGTCGACTAGTTGAGTTTATGGGTTCAAACGTCAAAATCCGTTATTCAACCTATACATGAATGAGTTTGAATAAATTGGATTGGATTATATATATATACACATGATTGATAGATTAAATTATATTGGTTTAATCTTCACAATTATTACTTTATCAATAAATTGATATAAAATATGATTTTTATTTATTCAATCGTTGAATTATATTTAAATATTATTAAGATTGTATGTGTCATATTTTATCAAAATTGAATAATAATAAGAAGGCAATAAAATGATTTATATTTTATTATATTTTGAAAATTTTATATTACGTTGATTTTAATCTATATGAAGAAGTTAATATATAATTTTTTATTAATATAAAATTTTGTATATATAATTTATGTGAAAAAAATTTCAATCCAATTTAAATTTAAAAAAAAAAAGTATTTTTTTTTATCATTTGATGTGACAAAGAAATAGATTACATAAAATGTAATGCGGTGATAAATGAGTTTTCAAAGGCGTGAAAAGGCAAAGGATATATAACAAATCTGTAGAACATGTGATATGGCATAAAAAAGTTATATTGGCATGGAAGTGTCATGCTTTGCAGCTTAAACGACTTTATATATATAACTAGATAGATAAATAGATTCACCGTGTAAAAGTCATTGTTTTCAAAACTATATTTGTAGTATTAAACGTAAGGGCAACCAAGTATTACAGAAGTATATTATAAGCAAGTTTTACAAATTTTCTTTTTCCTAGTGAAATATTTTAAATAGAAATAACAATTTAGGTTCAGGTAACTTTAGTAATGGCTAGGTTTGAAAATTGTTGCAGCATATGAAAGCCTTTGTGTTAGATTCCAAAACTTCATAATCCTTGTACTATTCTCGTATTCTTTCGAATTAGTTAGGATTAATTTAGCTCCAAATGTTGTAATGGTCACCCTTCATGATCTTTCCAAGCTTGTGCAAAGAGGGCACGGTCCAACCATATTATAACCATTCATATATGTAAGGGTGTGCAAAAACTAGTTCAATAAAAAAATAAACTGAACAAGCTAGTTCTGAACTGTTTTAACCAGCTCTATTTTATATTCACATAGTCAAACTAGTTTGGAAACCGGTTAAGAATTGAACTGGTTTCAACATACTGGTTCTAAACCAAACTAGTTTTTTTAAACCAGTTTTAAACTAATTCTAAGAGTCATACCAATTTCAAATAGTTTTTCTTTAAATATTCAAGTGAAAATCAATTTAATTAACCGAATCGATTTTATAAAAATAATACGATTAACCCAATTGGTCTTATAAAGCAGTGCACTTTTTTTTAACTAGTTCAGGTAAAAACTAGTTCGGTTTAGGTTTGGTTACAATCCAGTTCGATCTGAACCGGTTTTTTTGCACACCCCTACATATATGGTAGCTGCAAATGCTAAGTTGATACCCATGCATATTGCCTTATGTAGGCTTATTGGAGTTGTCTACTGACTTTGTCACGGTGAACCAGTGGAGTCCACTGAATGAGCTGAGAAAAGAATTGTTCTACATTAGATAAGAATATATACCCTCAAATAAAAAAAAATAGAAATGTTTGTTATTCTGTAAAATTGTTTTTTCTTAATTAAGGTTTTGTTTCAAAAAATTTACATGTGAGAAAAAAGGAAAAGAAAAAATACATAAAACTTGGTAAACTACGGGACACAATAGTGTTTCATAACCTATATAAACTGGTGACAGGAAGCAAGTGGGACAGGTTAAGATATTTTTAGAGCGTGAGAAAAAGGAAAAAGAAAAAACAAATAAAACTTAGTAAATTAACTACGGGACACAAGTGTGTTTGAAAACCTGCATAAATAGGTGATAGTGTTGCGTCAATAACTGATGCGTAACTCACGGTAAATGTATCGATCGTTCAAGTAATAATTTGATAAGTAGAGTATTGTCTCCACGAGGATTGATGCACTAATGTAATTATAATTATTATCTTAAAATTGGAATAAATAAAAAATAGAAATAAAATTGATTTAGGCTTTGTGTTGTAATTTTGAATATATTGGAAAGAAAACAGAATTAAAATTTAATTAAAAAGAAGGTTATGCAGTAATAATTAATAATTGCGGTAAAAGCACAATCACCTCTGATCTTCACTCGTTAAATTGAATTGATGATTAATTTCAGTTATTATGATTACTCAAAGATATGCCTTAATTAATTGGTTAAATCCAGATTCCTCGGTCTTTTTAACCCTTTAATCCTAATTAAGTGTTCTAATCCCTTAGTAACCCTCTTTCGGATTAAGCTTTAAACTGACATATGAAAACTTTGCAATCCTTCATCCCTATCCCTAGGTAATGTTAAACTGTCCCTTTATCGCTTTCAGAAACTAAAACCCCAATATCCCTATTGTGAATTAAAGCCCTCAGTACCTCTAATAGTGTGATCAATTCTATCAATGGAATTTAAAATTGAAGAACAAGATAAAGAGAAGCAATCATCATAATATTCATTAATATCAATCCAATCTACACAAGAGTTCACACTGACTTTTGGTCTTTACCACAATTAAAGAAGGATTAACTAGACATGATATGTCTAGCTTAATACAAATAAACCAAAGAATAGAAGAGAATGCAGAGAAGAGAAGTAATCAAACCCCTAATCTTGACTTTCTTCTTGAATTTCTTGATTCTTGATCTCTCTCAATGCCTCCTTCTTGGTGTTTCTACCTCTGGGTGTGTTTCTGCTTCTAGGGGCATGTTTAAGACGTCCCCTTACTTCCTTATTTATAGACAAACTTGCAAAACCCTAGTATCTTTTTGTTATTATCTTATCTTATTTAGTTTTCATATTTCAGTTGCTTCTTTATTTTGCTTCTTTTCTTCTATTTATTGCTCCTAAATATTAAAATAACAATAATTAATAATAAAATTAATGATAAGATAATTTATATCTATTTAAAGCTTTTATTTGATATTTTATCTATAATTTCTTAATTATCTTATCCTAAAAACTGTAACAGTATATCAAATAATTCTCAGATTTAGATATTGCTGTCCTCAGCAATAAAATAAAATATTATTGCAATGGAAACTATATTCAACAATCAAGCATTTCATCACATAAACAATCTCAGAACTATTATGTTAAATGCAATTGAATTCCACATGAAAATTTCAAGAATACTTATCAATTCCATCAACATAGAACCTTAACTTGTATACCCCTTACCAAGAAATATAATTCACTCATCACTCAAGTGTTTAGGGTAATTGTAATCTCTCAATTCCTCCAAAGCTATAATACTACCATAAGCTTGATTATATTCTCAAAGTTCCTGAAATAAGAAACATAAATACATGCACAGTTGATCAAAAGGTCTTTATAAGGTTGTAACTTGGCCTGGCTAAAAGGTAGGAATATTTGGAAAGTAGCTAAATATCATTGAGATTGGAACACTGATCTTCTTTAGACTCATTTAGATCTCAATTTGGAATTAGCTCTCCACTACTTCTTTTTATTCATACTTTTTCATAATTTCTTTCTTTTCCTCCTTTTGTATTTCCTTCCTTTCTTTTCTTCTTTGAACTTATTTGGAGACAGTTCTTTTCTTTCCTTCTTCTTTTGACTTTTAATGGAATTCACTTTGATCACTTTTGTCTAATCAATCAAACATTCCAATCTCAAGAGAGGCAAGTCAATGAGTATGGTTCAAACAGTTCATCAAGTATTTGAATAGAAAAGTCTCAAGCTCAAAAAGGTTAACAATGGAAGAATTTTTCAGGTAAGCTAATTTGGCCATGGCTAAAAAAATAAAATGTCTTTATCATATCAACTATGCAAATATTGTAGAGAAACAAAGCAAGTTCTAGAGTATTATTTACAGTGAGGTCATTCTAACAAGAAAATTTTCTGTATAGGCTCAATCCTCACAAGCTATGGTATCAGTCTAAATTCTGTTGATTTCCTAACAAGTATCATATTCTTTTTCACAACGTACTTCAATCACAAAAACAAGCCTAGTTCTAATCATGTCCACTGTAATTCTATACTATACTTGTTTCATATATGCTTCTAAAACAATCATCATTCAATTTACCACTGCATTGGCAATTCCAAATCTGGAAATTAATCTTATATGCTCTAGATCTTTATTATCCTAATTTCTAAAAATTAGACCTAATATTTATTTATTTATTTATTTTTATTTTATTTTATTATTATTATATTTTTTTTATTATTAGACATCATTTGCTTCTTTGAATGTGATTCATCAAATAAACGCATATGCATCCCATAATTTCCAGATTTAGATATTGCTGTCCCCAGCAATAAACTAAAAGAAGAGTTATGCGCTGATAAAACATTGTCACATGTATTCCTTAGTTGAAGAATCACCATCACAAACATTGAACATCAATCTAAACAGAATTAAAATACTATAAATTTAAACAAACCAGCTTAGCTAGCCTCCTGTTCCTTCTTGCAGTTTTCTCTATTTCTGGATCAAACTGTAAAGTTTCAGGTTCAACTAAACCTCGCATAAACTAAAGAACAGATTAGTAAAAACAAATTCCAATTTTAAAGAATAAAATTACAATTAAATTGGCGTACTCAATCCTCGACAACGACGTCAAAAACTTGTTGCGTCAATAACTGATGCGTAACTCACGGGAAGTGTACCGATCGTTCAAGTAATAATTTGATAAGTAGAGTATCGTCTCCACGAGGATTGAGGCACTAATGTAATTATAATTATTATTTTAAAATTGGAATAAATAAAAATAAAAATAAAATTGATTTAGATTTTGTGTTGTAATTTTGAATATATTGGAAAGAAAACAAAATTAAAATTTAATTAAAAAGAAGGTTATGCAGTAATAATTAATAATTGCGATAAAAGCACAATCACCTCTGATCTTCACTCGTTAAATTGAATTGATGATTAATTTCAGTTATTATGATTACTCAAAGATATGCCTTAATTAATTGGTTAAACCCAGATTCCTCGGTCTTTTTAACCCTTTAATCCTAATTAAGTATTTTAATCCCTTAGTAACCCCCTTTCGGATTAAGCTTTAAGCTAGCATTTGAAAACTTTGCAATCCTTCATCCCTATCCCTAGGTAATATCAAACTGTCGCTTTATCGCTTTCATAAACTAAAATCCCAATATCCCTATTGTGAATTAAAGCCCTCAGTACCTCTAATAGAGTGATCAATTCTATTAATGGAATTTAAAATTGAAGAACAAGATAAAGAGAAGCAATCATCATAATATTCATTAATATCAATCCAATCCACACAAGAGTTCACATTGGCTTTTGGCCTTTACCACAATTAAAGAAGGATTAACTAGACATGATATGTCTAGCTCAATACAAATAAACCAAAGAATAGAAGAGAATGCAGAGAAGAGAAGTAATCAAACCCCTAATCATGACTTTCTTCTTGTATTTCTTGATTCTTGATCTCTCTCAATGCCTCCTTCTTGGCGTTTCTGCCTCTGGGTGTGTTTCTGCCTCTAGGGGCGTTTCTGCCTCTGGGTGTGTTTCTGCCTCTAGGGGCGTTTCTGCCTCTAGCGGCATGTTTAAGACACGTCCTCTTACTTCCTTATTTATAGCAAAACTTGCAAAACCATAGTATCTTTTTGTTATTATCTTATCTTATTCAGTTTTCATATTTCAGTTGCTTCTTTATTTTATTTTTTTCTTCTATTTATTGCTCTTAAATATTAAAATAACAATAATTAATAATAAAATTAATGATAAGATAATTTATATCTATTTAAAGCTTTTATTTGATATTTTATCTTTAATTTCTTAATTATCTTATCCTAAAAACTACATATGCTAGCAGTATATCAGATAGCTAGGAAGCAAACATCACATATTGATAATTGGAGAAGTATGGACAAAAGCGGCTGATTTGAGGGGTTACTTAGATCCTATCCAAGGTGATAAATAAATAGAGAAGAGACTTTTGATGTATGCACAAAAATATAATCAACTCTCCCACTAACAGATATTAACAGCATTGGTCAAATTGTAATCTATTTTATTTGCTGAATTTTTTGTGAATGTGTCCTTTTGTTTCATAATTTTTGAAATTTTGCATACGTAACATTCAGGAAAAAGTGGTAGCCATAGCAGGAACCAAAGAATCAAGAAGAAAGTGTCAATTGTCAAGGGAGCATGGACCCAATTACCTCTGCCGCTGCCCAAAGTGGAGTGCAAATTACAATAGAAGTGGTCAAACGACAAGTGGGTTACATATTTCATTACAAAGACAAATTTAAAGAGATGGAACAATACATTGAGAAGCTGCATGATACTAGGAAGAGGGTTCAAAATCAAGTTAATGATGCAGAGAAGAACGGAAAAGAAATTGAAGATGATGTTCAGCATTGGTTAAAACAGGTGGATGAGAAGATAAAAAAATATGAGTGTTTTATTAATGATGAACGCCATGCACAGACAAGGTGTTCCATTAGATTGCTCTTTCCACATAACTTTTGGTTGAGGTATCGGTTAGGCAGAAATGCTACAAAGATGGTAGAGGAAATCAAAGCGGATGGACATTCAAATAAAATTTTTGAAAAAGTTTCATATCCGTTGGGCCCATCGTTCGATGCTGCTTTGTCAAACACTGGTTATGTGAGCTTTGGGTCTAGAAATGAAACCATGGAGAACATTATGCAAGCACTGGAAGACTCAACAGTTAATATTGTTGGAGTTTATGGGGCTGGTGGTGTGGGTAAGACTACTTTAGTCAAAGAAGTTGCTAACAAAGCTCGAGAAAAGAAGTTGTTCAATATGGTGGTCATGGCAAATGTAACAAGAATTCCTGACATAAAAAAAATTCAAGGACAAATTGCTGAGATGTTGGGAATGAGATTGGAAGAGGAAAGTGAAATTGTAAGAGCAGATCGCATTCGAAAGAGGTTAAAGAATGAAAAGGAGAACACCCTTATAATCCTAGATGATCTCTGGGATGGATTGAACTTGAATATATTGGGGATTCCACATAGTGAGGATGATGATGGAAGCCAACGGGATGTCAATGATTTATCTGATTTTGGTTATAATAAGATGGAAAAAGAAGTGTTTTATGCCGATTTGGATACCATGAAAAAAGACAAGTTTGCTGTCGATTTCAATAAGATGAAAAAAGACAAGTTATCCGTTGATTCCAATATGATAAAAAAAGAAAACCTATCAGGTGATCACAAGGGATGCAAAATTCTTCTAACATCTAGAAGTAAAGAAGTAATATGTAATAAAATGGATGTGCAGGAGAGATCAACTTTCTCGGTAGGAGTCCTTGATGAAAACGAGGCAAAGACTTTGCTTAAGAAAGTGGCGGGAATACATGTCCAAAGTTTTGAGTTTGATGAGAAAGCCATTGAAATTGCCAAAATGTGTGATGGATTGCCTATAGCATTAGTTTCCATAGGAAAGGCACTAAAGAATAAAAGCTCCTTTGTATGGCACGATGTCTGTCAAAAAATTAGAAGACAAAGTTTTACAGAAGGGCACGAATCTATGGAGTTCTCTGTAAAGTTGAGCTATAATCATCTAAAAAACGAGCACCTGAAACATATTTTTTTACTGTGTGCTAGAATGGGAAATGATCCTTTGGTTATGAACTTGGTGAAGTTCGTTATCGGGTTGGGTTTGCTTCAAGGAGTCCACACAATTAGAGAATCGAGAAGCAAAGTAAATATGCTGATAGAGGAGCTAAAAGAATCAACTTTGTTGGTGGAAAGTTACTCTCGTGACCGCTTCAACATGCATGACATTGTGCGGGATGTTGCTCTTTCAATATCATCCAAAGAAAAACATGTATTTTTTATGAAAAATGGCGTACTAGATGAGTGGCCTCACAATGATGAACTTGAAAGGTACACTGCTATATGTTTACACTTTTGTGATATCAATGATGGGCTTCCTGAGAGTATACACTGTCCTAGACTTGAAGTCTTACATATTGACAGTAAAGATGATTTTTTGAAAATACCAGATGACTTTTTTCAAGATATGATTGAACTCAGAGTTTTGATATTGACTGGTGTTAATCTTTCATGCTTACCTCCTTCTATTAAATGCCTAAAAAAACTGAGAATGCTTAGTTTGGAGAGATGCACTCTAGGAGAGAACTTATCACTCATTGGAGAGTTAAAGAAATTACGAGTTCTTACTCTTTCAGGATCTAACATTGAAAGTTTGCCTCATGAATTTGGGCAATTGGATAAGCTGCAACTTTTTGACTTAAGCAATTGCTCAAAACTAAGAGCAATACCTTCCAATATCTTATCAAGGATGAACAGTTTGGAAGAGTTTTGCATGAGAGACAGCTTGATTCTGTCGGAGACTGAGGAGAATATCCAAAGTCAAAATGCTGATAGTCTTTCTGAGTTGAGGCACTTGAATCAGTTGCAAAATCTAGACATACACATTAAGAGTGTTTCCCATTTTCCGCAGAACTTGTTTTTTGACATGTTGGATAGTTACAAGATTGTCATTGGTGAATTCAACATGCTTACAGTGGGAGAATTCAAAATCCCTGACATGTATGAAAAAGCGAAATTCTTGGCATTGAACCTAAAAGAAGATATTGACATTCATTCTGAAACATGGGTTAAAATGTTGTTCAAGAGTGTTGAATATTTGCTGCTGGGAGAACTCAATGACGTTCATGATGTTTTTTATGAATTAAATGTTGAAGGATTTCCATATCTGAAACATTTATCCATTGTAAACAATTTTGGCATTCAATATATTATCAACTCAGTGGAGCGGTTTCACCCTTTACTGGCTTTTCCCATATTGGAGTCCATGTGTCTTTACAAACTGGATAATTTGGAGAAAATATGTGACAATCAGCTTGCAGAGACCTCTTTTTGCAGATTAAAAATCATCAAGATTAAAACATGTGATAAATTGGAAAACATTTTTCCATTTTCCATTGTCGGACTTCTCACCATGCTTGAAACAATTGAAGTGTGTGACTGTGATTCTCTGAAGGAGATAGTTTCTGTTGAAAGACAAACACATACTATCAGTGATGACAAGATTGAGTTCCCTCAATTACGACTTTTAACATTAAAATCTTTACCAGCATTTGCTTGTTTATATACGAATGACAAGATGCCTTGTAGTGCACAACCATTGGAAGTCCTAGTGCAAAACAGGAACAAAGATATTATCACTGAAGTTGAGCAAGGTGCCGCCAATTCTTGCATATCACTCTTCAATGAAAAGGTACGTAAAAACAGTATCATAAATATGTGTCCTTTATTATCTCTAATGTTTAATTTGTATGGTATTCTTCTAAAAGAAGTAAGAAGTCATGATTGTTTAAGTTTTGTCATTTCTCTTGGGTACATCAACTTTTAAAATCAAAATCTTATTGTTGAGACATGAATTATATATGTTCTTACAGGTTTCAATTCCCAAATTAGAATGGTTGGAGTTATCCTCAATCAACATCCAGAAGATATGGAGTGCCCAATCTCAGCATTGTTTTCAAAATTTGCTTACACTGAGTGTTACAGATTGTGGTGATTTAAAATATTTACTGTCATTCTCCATGGCCGGAAGTTTGATGAACCTACAAAGCCTTTTTGTAAGTGCATGTGAAATGATGGAGGATATATTTTGTCCAGAACATGCAGAGGTGTGTGGATTCATTTAATATTGACTTTGATTATTACTATCATTTGTTAATTAATTGCATTAATTGTTGAGGTCTTTTATCTGCTCACCTAACATTCACTTTTTTCTGTAGCAGAATATTGATGTTTTTCCTAAGTTGAAGAAAATGGAGATCATCTGCATGGAGAAACTTAATACCATTTGGCAATCCCATATTGGTCTTCATTCCTTTCACAGTTTGGACTCTTTGATAATAAGAGAGTGCCACAAACTTGCTACTATTTTTCCTAGTTATATGGGGCAAAGATTTCAGAGCCTTCAAAGCTTGACAATTACAAATTGCAAGTTAGTGGAAAACATATTTGACTTTGAAAATATTCCACACACTGGTTATAGGAATGAAACAAACTTGCAAAATGTAATTCTAGAGGCGTTGCCAAATTTGATGCACATATGGAAGGATGACAGCAGTGATATACTTAAATATAATAATCTACAAAGCATAAGAATTCATGGGAGTCCAAATTTAAAACATCTCTTTCCATTTTCTGTTGCCACTGACTTAGAAAAACTGGAAATCCTTGATGTATACAACTGCTGGGAAATGAAGGAGATTGTTGCTTGGGACAATGGTTCAAATGAAAATGCTATCACCTTTAAGTTTCCTCAGCTAAACACTGTATCATTGCAATATTCATTTGAACTTGTGAGTTTCTACAGAGGAACTCACGCTTTAGAGTGGCCATCATTGAAGAAATTGTCCATGCTCAATTGTTTCAAGCTGGAAGGGCTTACTACAGACATTACAAACTCACAAAGGAAGCCAATTGTTTTGGCTACAGAAAAGGTACATAACAAAAAGAATGAATTAAGAATCTCTCACTGAAGGATTTGAGAATATGTCATTTATTTCTTATAAAAAATATCTTGTTGAGTGGTTCCAAGTATGCTTCAATATTGATAAG
>PYAF01001878.1:42048-92605 GCA_007407185.1 Glycine tomentella
GGAGACTAAAAGGATAGGAAACTCTATGTTTTAAAATAAGAAGAATGAAAATGTAATACTCACATCTCAAAGAAAAAAAGTGTAATTTATTATACATTTTAGACTGAGAAAGAAAGATAATGTACAACTAGCATCTATCTTAAGAAAGAAGACTGTAATTAATTTACTTTTTTTTTAAAAAAAAAGATTAATTTACTTGATTGTTAAGTTAAATGAACTAAATTATATATTTCAATACAAGAGGAAAGGATAGTGTAATAGCCGTATCTCTTAAGAGAAAGCGATGTAAATTTACTCTTAAGCAAAAGAAATTCATTAAATATCTAAAAAAAAATATGAAAACATTCAATACCTTTTTTATTAATTATTAATTGTGAGGATTATTTTATTTAGTGTATTGAAAGTATTATATTGTTGAAAGGTACAATGGAGCTTTAAACATCTCTATTATCGTTTTGGAAATTTCATCTTTTATGGTCACAAAATTCATAGTAGAGGTTCAAAATTGTTAATTACAGTGAGAATCATTATGAAGACAAAATAAAATCTTTCAAAAAGCTCATTTAGATTAAAATGGACTCAACTACAATAAACATTCATCCTTAAAAAAGTGTATATTTTCAAATAAGAAGAAAAGAGAGTGTAATATAGGCATGAGGCATCTCTTATGACAGCCGAATATAAGTCAACCCAAAAATTTAAGTTGTAAGGTGAAGACATATAAGTGATTTTGTATTACATCTATATGCATCCAGAACATGTTGGCATACTATATATAAATGGGTGCTCAGAATGTTAAAATGAATTCTACACTTCAGTTCAACAACTTGCCTTCACTATTAATTTTTATTAAAATGGAAATATTGGTTTAGTGTAAAATGGAAAGGGAGTAGATTTTAACAATAGTTTATTATGCATATGCATTCATTTTATCATAATATGTAATAAGTGAAATTTTTGTTTCAAATAAGAATATTACAAACCCTTTCAAAAAATAATTGTTTTGCACGTACAGGTGGAAAAATCTGCAGGCGATGTAGAGCATTTGAAATTTGGTGATCACCATCACCTAGAAGAGATATGGCTTGGTGTAGTTCCAATCCCAAGTATCAATTGTTTCAACAGTTTGAAATCTTTAACTGTGGTGGAATGTGAATCTTTATCCAATGTGATTCCTTTATATTTACTTCGATTTCTATGTAACTTGAGAGAGATCGAGGTAAGCAACTGTCAATCTGTTAAGGCAATATTTGATATGAAAGGTACAGAGGCAGATACGAAGCCAGCATCTCAGATTTCTCTTCCTCTGAAGAAACTGATTCTAAATCAGTTGCCGAATCTGGAGCATATCTGGAATCCGAATCCTGATGAAATTCTCAGCCTTCAAGAAGTGTGCATTTCTAACTGTCAAAGCCTCAAAAGTTTGTTTCCAACATCAGTGACTAATCATCTTGCTAAGCTTGATGTGAGATCTTGTGCAACACTGGAGGAAATTTTTGTAGAAAATGAAGCAGACTTGAAGGGAGAAACTAAACAGTTAAATTTCCATTGTCTGACCTCATTAACATTATGGGAATTACCAGAGCTGAAGTATTTCTACAATGGAAAACACTCGCTAGAATGGCCAATGCTAACACAACTAGATGTCTATCATTGTGATAAGTTGAATTTGTTTGCAACTAAGCATAGTAGTGGTGAAGTTGCAGATATAGAGTACCCACTTCGTACTTCAATTGATCAGCAAGTTGTTTTCTCAGTTGAAAAGGTACCAGAAAGATTTCCTCTCTAGTTTTCATATTATGCTTGCATGTCTCAGTATGCATAAATTATTAAAGAAATTGCTAGTCACACTTTTTGACATCCCATGCTGGTCTTAAATAATTCAGATTCACTTTCAATTAATGGGACGAGCATTAAAAAAAATAAAAAATAGTAGAATAATGTTAAAATAAATGCTTTGAGTGTATTGTTCATATTCTTCAAATAAAAAGAAAAAATGAGAATACAAAAGGAAGCTACTGAGCTTATTAAAGTAATCTCTCTTCATCATGCCAAAACATGGAGTGTATTAAACATACGGTCAAATAGTGTCCATGTATTGCTAGCATTTTCATAATTAATTGAAATTGAAAGTGTGAATTTAATCAAATATTTTTCCTTTTTTAATACGTTCAAAACTACCATTCATAGTAAATTGAGTTAGATCTCATATTACAAATCCTATATTTTGTTTCGAACAATTAAATTCCTAGGTTTTTCCAAACTTGGTGCAACTATCACTTGAAAAGGAAGATGCCATAGGAATTTTGCAAGGACAGTTTCAGGCAAGGACAATTTCTCAAATTGTACTGCTTTCATAACTCCTAATTTCCTTCTTTTCTTTTTTTTTTCTCTCTCCTATTTCTCTCTTAATGACCTTTTTCTTGTATTTTTCATTTTGTACCCTTTCCTGCTTCTGATTTTCTTAGGTCATGCCTAGCTTGGAGCATCAAGCAATCACTTGCAAAGACAATATGATTGAACACGGACAATCTGTTGCAAATGCTGCACACCTCCTGCAAAATTTAAAAGTTCTCAAGTTGATGTGCTACCATGAGGATGATGAGTCAAATATATTCTCCAGTGGAATACTTGAAGAGATATCCAGCATTGAAAATCTTGAAGTGTTCTGTAGTTCCTTCAATGAAATATTCCCTTCTCAGATGCCTAGCACCAATTGTACCAAAGTCCTTTCAAAGCTGAAAAAATTACATTTGAAGAATCTCCAACAGCTGAATTCCATAGGATTACAACACTCATGGGTAGAACCCTTACTTAAAACACTAGAAACATTGGAAGTGTTTTCTTGCCCTAGCATGAAAAATTTGGTGCCATCGACCGTGTCTTTTTCAAATCTTACCTCTTTGAATGTTGAAGAATGCCATGGATTGGTATATTTGTTCACATCCTCAACAGCCAAAAGTCTAGGTCAACTGAAGCACATGTCCATACGGGATTGCCAAGCAATACAGGAAATAGTGTGCAAAGAGGGAGATCACCAATCCAATGATGAAGAGATAACATTTGAGCAGCTCCGTGTTTTGTCTCTCGAATCTTTACCAAGCATAGTAGGAATTTACTCAGGGACTTTCAAGTTGAAATTCCCATCCTTGGATCAAGTGACTTTAATGGAATGCCCTCAACTGAAATATTCTTATGTACCAGATTTGCATCTTTTCAAGCCTCTTGAGCAAATTTAATTGGAAGAGCAGAAGTTTTAGGTAGGTATTAACTAGCCAAGTAAATACTCATGGTTAAGGGAATTCATATGCAGTTAATTATTTGGCTGACCAACATCTTCATATTTTACCTTGTTTTTTGCTAAATTTCCATGCATATATATACACTCTGTTTTTACCTTCCCCCTTAGTCCTTGTCATCAGACTGCATATGTTGTCTGCCTAAGGCAAGTTTTAAGAACTATCACTTACGGTTACAATCTCTAAATTTATCTACTACTTACATATATACATTTTTAGTACAGAGTCTTAGTTTCTAGGAATTTCATTGCTGAACTTTCTAGACTAACTATTTCAACGATGGTTTTCTCTAACATAATTTTTTCTTCTAGAAATTCCTATTGTGATAATTTTAGAAATTTGAAGCATATTCAACAAAGTAGATAAGTTAATACTCATGGTAAGGGAATACATATGCACTTATTTGGCTAACCAACATCTTCATCTTTTACCATGCTTTTACTAAATTTCCATGCGTGTATATTATTCTTTTCTTCGTCCTTGTCATCATTAATGCACATGTTGTGCACTATCTGAGGCATGTTATAAGAACATAAAGATCAGTGTTCTATTCTGATACACTTTCTTCAATAGTTTACTTTTGGAAATTGTTTCTTGTTTAACGTTTTTAAACACTCTTTTATTTTTTTTGGAGGGGAAATGATAGTAATGAATTAGTGATAGCATGGATTACACCTTTTGCTAGCTTGGCTATGTTGTTATTTTGGTTGAACAGTCTCGTAAGGTGATTTCGCATTCTGCTATTTCTTAATTAATTTCGAAATTAATGTATGCTAGAGATGCCTAAGAAGATGATTTAGTGTGATTTAGAGGGATCAAATTTAGCCAAACCAATATGCATGGTCTTATTCCTATGTGATCTTATTTAGTCCTTTCTCTCCCAATTTCATAATTTTGGCAAACTATTATCTTTAGCCTTTTCTGGTCCCCCTCCTTTTTATTAAATTTGTTGGCTCATTTCGTAATATAACTTATTAAAATGATTTCGTCGCCCTTGTTTTGGTTATATATATATATATATATATATATATATATATATATACTTTTCTTTTACTAATTTAGTGCTTTAAAGATACAAAATAATTAATTCCAATTGCTTCCCAATTAAAGAAATTTAATTATGGGGATAGCTGTGTATATTTCTCTGAATGCAGATTCAATCTATAGTCTACCTGAATCTTTAATATATATATATATATATATATATATATATATATATATATATAGTTTTTTTTTTAATCAACTCACATCTGTTTTATTTGTTCAGGGAATCCATCATGCAGTATTCATTATACAGTCATAATGACAGTAGTGCGTGAACGTTGGGAATTCTTCTTCCCGTATGGTAAGTTACAAGATTCTTGCATGCCATGTATACTGCAATCTTCACTTCCCTTTCATGGTATAAATATTGATCGTGAATGATATTTTTGCTGCCTAATTTCCCCTTTTCAATTTATGTAAAACACTAGAAATTGAAATTAAAATTGATGACTAAGTAGAACAAAATAAAAACCATAATTTACATCCAATAATTCAGAAATAAAATCATTAAATTGATTAATTTTACAAAAAATATTTTTATTAAAAACACACAAATTAAAACACCATGTTTAGTTTTACCCAAAATTGACGAAAATTTTCAAATGTTCGTCCTCTTTATAACCTTCACTACATATCTAAATTATCATCCACATTATTAACTTAGATACCTTTTAAATTATTTCTGATCTCAAATATGTCATAAATAATCCTTTGTTCAAAAAATTTAATTAAAATTTTTTATATTATTGTCCAATCATATATTATCAAGAATGATAAAAAAAAAAGTTACTTTTATATAACTAGTTTAAAAGTTATTGACGATAAGTTTGTTGAATGTTAAGTGCATGAAAATTAAACTCTCGTTTAAAGGTTTATAGAGAGAATGTAAATCAATGTACTAATTAATGGTTTATTGAGAGATGTTACTGGATGCAGATACTATGCAGAAAAAGAGAATTGATATTGCAAGAACTCATTGTATGTTATGAGGTTTTTGTTTAGTATCTGCAGTATCGGCATCCATATATGAAATCGATGTTGAGGTATCTGCATAGTATTTGCATTCGTTTATTAAGATATTTGATTACGTATCATGCATTTCTACGTTGTTATGATGTAGTTGGATGTTTACCTTTGTGTCATGTCTTTTTATGTTGTTATGCACAGTTGAGTTATCTACAGAAGTTTGATGTGTTTCATGTTGTTGATAAGTGATCTAGAGATATTTGTTCCATATAACAACATCACTTGCGTAAATATTATTATAAAATTTAAAAACGCTTATATTTATAGAAATGATTAGCTTGTTTTGTAAGCTCATGTTTGCGTATTTGTGTTTGTGTTTGACTTCACTGATGCTATGATCATGACATTGCGTTCGTGGGAGCAGATGTTGATGAATCAGTGGGACGGAATCTTCCACCTTAGGCTTGTTGGGAAGGACTTCTCTGTTGCATCATGGTCGTACTCTTCTTTTTCCTTCTTCATCTCATCCCAGTGGTATTGTGGTTGTAATAGTTATGGCCAGTCTGTGAAGTGGTTTATGTTGTTAGCCCCACTCCTTGTTTTGGATGTTTACATGGATTTTTATGTATTTATTTTGGGCAGGCACATATTTTTTATTTGCTTGTTTTCGTTCTTATGTTTAGAGTTTGAATCATGTTGTTGGTTTTATATTGGTCATGAAACTTATGGCATGTGTGTAGACTTTATGTTTGAGGTTTATTTGCAGATGTTGTATACAGTTGCTTCATTATGCGGAGGTAGTATATCATATTTAATTTATACAGAAGCAAAAAAATTACCCATCTTTTTATTAAATAAATTAATTCAAAGATTTTCCTTAAAATTGAACCATTCCATTTTGAAAATAGTTGTTGACGTGTTGCAATAGTCGTCGGCTTGTTAATTTACGATTATTATATACTAGACAACATGATTAGAAGGGAGTACTTTATTAAAAATGACCAATCATATTTATAATAAAGATTAATCATCGATGAATAAATACATTTATAATATGATCATTCAAAAAAGTATGCAGACTTCATAAAAGTTATTTCAATATTATCTTTTCTCATAGTCACAATTTTATGTCTTAAAATATATTTGTGATGAGGGTGATTAATTCGCTTTGTTTAGGTGATCTTCATCTAAATATGATTGTTGACCGGAAAATGATCAAGTGTGAGAAATCAGAATACTAATTACGCTTCATAATTAATTAATTAATTATTTGTGTAAGATGATAGTGTTCCATGAAATCATTTTTTTTAAGTAAAAACTTCTAAGTATGGAAGAGTTGTTTTTTGACAAAGTCAATTTTTAATAGAAAAGGTTATCCTCTAGAAACAAATTTGTTAAAAATAATAAAAGAGCCTTTTAATGTATTAATCTTATCGAAATATATTTTCGATTGAATTTTGTCGAATATAAAAGATAAAAAGTTTTGTTTAGTGTTTCAGAAATAACTTTTCAACAAAAATTGGTTACAACGAACAATTATACATGTGTATTTTTGGAGCACTGATAAACAAAGTCAAATTAAAAAAAAAAAACTAGTTGTAGCGATTTCACATGCTACAAAACGAAATAAGTGACACACTTTTAATTAGAAATAGAAAGTTAATAAACTTTTTACTAGTGTCAAAATCTAATTTCACTGTTAATATTAAAAATTTATATAAATAAGTGACTCGATAGTTATTTCTTTGGCTTAATTACCTCTTGATCATGAATCTTGTTAACACCACTTATGTTGTACCTATATATTGCTATCGATTTCAAAACTACAGTGTATATATTTGTTCCACTCTTAATAAAATTTCTTTTCATTTAATTTACTGCACTTTTCCTTAGTCTTTTTATTTTCCTTAGTCTTTTTAAGCTGTTAAAATGATAAGAAATGTTTTGTTTAATACAAACATTTTTTTAAGTTGAAAACTATAATTACTTATTATAAAAAAAAATTACAATCGAATTTCGGATGTCTCACAATAAAAAAAAAATTATTTGTTAATACAATCGAACGTGAAAGTTATAGTCCTATATATAAAAAATCTGTTCGAAAATATTTTAATGATTTTCACGGTTAACACCTTATAATATATTTATTATAGTATTATTAATTATTAAATATAATTTACAATTAGGATAAATAGTATTATTAAATCTTATATTCTTTAAAAATAATAAACATATATGATATATTTTATTTGAATACCTGACTTTTCATATAAATCTATATACACTAAATAAAAATCTATCATTGGATAAAAAATTAATTTTTAAAATAATTAAAAGCAATTATATAATAGGTTAAAATATTCATTAAAATTTTACTATTTGCATATTTTTTTTAAATTACTTTTAAAACTATTATAAAATATAATATTAAAATAAATTAATATGGGGCCAATAGCCCCATATTAGAATGCTTGGATGTGTCCTATTGTTCTAAGTTGAAGCTATTCACATCAGAATTTCATAATAGTCACAAAGAAGCAGTTATAGAGCAACCTCTTTTCATGGTTGAAAAGGTGAAAAGTTTGGTGCAACCGAAATTCTATATATATATAATAAAATGTGAATCAATAAAAGAAATAATATAAAAAGAAGATGAAAGCGATGCTTCGGCTCACAAAATTAAGGTAGAAATCCTTAGGATGCTACCTTGCAATTAATTCTCATGTTCGGAAGAAGCCACGATAGCTGAATGCCCCAATATTATTGATAATTTTAAAAAGCATATTCCAATTAATAAAGTTAGAACTAAAGATTTTGTCATTTTCTTTTTGTTTGTCATTACTTTTAGTTTCTGAAAAGATTAAAAATAAGACAAAAAGTTAAGGAATTAAAATCAGTCAAAAAAATTTAGATATTAAAAATAAAAATTCAAAAAAAAAATTAGGAGATTAAAAGGATAGTAAACTCTACATTTTAACATAAGAAGAATGAAAATGTAATACTCACATCTCAAAGAAAAAGAGTGTAACTATTATACATTTTAGCGTAAGAAAGAAAGATAATGTACAACTAGCATTTCTTAAGAAATTGAAGAAGAGTGTAATTAAATTACTTTTTAAAAAGAGAGAGTGTGCGTAATTTACTTTAAGATTATTAAGTTAAATGAACTAAATTATATATTTCAATACAAGAGGGAAGGATAGTGTAATAGTTGTATCTCAGCTGTTAAGAGAAAGGGATATAAATTTACTCTTTAAAGAAAAGAAATTCATTAAATACCTACAAACATGAAAATATTCAATACCTTTTTATTAATTATTAATTGAGAGGATTATTTTATTTAGGGTATTGAAAAGATTGTTAAAAGGTACAATTGAGCTTTAAACATCTCTATTATGATTTTTGAAATTCATCTTTTATGGTCACAAAATTCATAGCAGAGGTTCAAAATTGTTAATTATAATGAGGATCACTAAGACAAAAAAAGTAAAATCTTTCAAAAAGCTCATTTAGATTAAAATGGACTCAAGTACTATAACTATTCATCCTTAAAAAAGAGTATATTTTTGCAAATAAGAAGAAAAGAGAGTGTAATATAGGCATGAGGCATCTCTCATGACAGCCGAATATAAGTCAATCCAAAAATTTAAGTTGTGAGGTGAAGACATATAAGTGATTTTGTATTTCATTTATATACATCCAGAACATGTTGGCATACTATAAATGGGTGCTCAGAATGTTAAAATTCCATAGGATTAGAACACTCATGGGTAGAACACTTACTTAAAACTAGCAACATTTGAAGTATTTTCTTGCCCTAGCATGAAAAATTTGGTGTCATCGACCGTGTCTTTTTCAAATCTTACCTCTTTGAATGTTGAAGAATGCCATGGATTGGTATATTTGTTCACATCCTCAACAGCCAAAAGTCTAGGTCAACTGAAGCACATGTCCATACGGGATTGCCAAGCAATACAGGAAATAGTAGGGAGATCATGAATCCAATGATGAAGAGACAACATTTGAGCAGCTCCGTGTGTTGTCTCTCGAATCTTTACCAAGCATAGTAGGAATTTACTCAGGGACTTTCAAGTTCAAATTCCCATCCTTGGATCAAGTCACTTTAACGGAATGCCCTCAAATGACATATTCTTATGTACCTCATTTGCATCAATTCAAGCCTCTTGTGCAAATGTAATTGGAAGAGCAGAAGTTTTAGGTAGGTACTAACTAGCAAAGTTAATACTCATGGTTAGGGAATACATATGCACTTATTTGGCTAACCAAAATCTCCATCTTTTACCATTTTTTTGCTAAATTTCCATGCACGTATATACTCTGTTTTTACCTTCCCCCTTAGTCCTTGCCATCATATTGCATATGTTGTCTGCCTAAGGCATGTTTTAAGAGCATAAAGATTAGTTGTATTCTGATACAATTCCTTTAATAGTTGGCTTTTGGAAAATATGTCTTTCTTTACCGTTTTTAACACACTATTATTGACACCTTGTTTTGGTGAATATGATAATAGTGATAACATGGATTACACCTTTTACTCCCTTGGCTCTGTTGTTTTGTTGAACAGTCCTTTATAATATGTGATTGCACATTCTACAATTTCTTAATTAATTTCAAAACTAATGTATGTTAGAGATGCCAAATAAGATAATGTAGTGATGATAGTGAGGGATCAAATAGCCAAACCAATATGGTCCTGTTCGTATGAGCTCTTATTTAACTTGGTCCTCAATTTCTCTCCTTATTTTGTTGGGTTTTCATTATGATTACTATCGGCAAAAATTTAAAAATAATCCCAAACACGCCTCTCAATTTCGAGCGCGTGGCCACCGATTTCGTCTCAATCGGACATCGCAGTCAAAAGTTATGACCTTCCGAAGTTTGCGATCACACTGCACCTTGTCTGCATGGCCGCCACGTGTCAAAAGCTGGTGAAACACGCCCCATTTGGGCATGTTTAAACATGCCCAAACCAGACATGTTTGGGTGCCCCAGATTCCCAATTTCTTTCCCAGTTGCACCATTTGCCTAATTTTTTAATTAATTTATATTATTTTTAAATTTTTGCCGATTACTATCTTTGTTTTTTCTTCTTCTGGTTTCCCCCCTTTCGATCTGTTTTATTGGCTCATTTCATAATGTAACTTGTTAAAATGATTTCATCCCTCTTGTTTGGGTCATATGTATACTTTTTTACTTTTACTACTTTTGGACTTTAAAGATGCATAATAATTAATTCCATTTGCTTCCCAACTAAAGAAATTTATCGTGATAGTAGTCTACATTTCTCTGATTGCATATTTAAAAGAAGTATATATTTTCTAACTGAATCTTTTATCAACTCACATTTGTTTGTTTGTTTAGGGAATCCATCTGGCAGCACTCATTATACAATCATATATACAATAATTGTAACAAACCAAACTCAAGCTACTATCCAAGACTCCAGCCCAATAGAAAATATCCCAGCAGCTGTTAGAGAATTAAGGAATAGGAGGGAAATACGGATGCCTGAACGCCTTTCGGACTATACTGTTGGTTAATTACTTAAGAGTCCATTTGTTATAGTTTAATTACTGTAGAGCTCCTAATTGTAACAGAATGGAAATTGTTAGTGCATATAGTCAATCAGAATAATTGGGGAGGTCACGAAATAAATGTGATAACCTCTTATCTCTATTTCTCTGTCCTCTCTCCTTCTTTACTCTTTCTCTTTCCCATTCACAGATTTCTCTCCGGTTACATTGGTGCTTTCATTGGTATTTCCATGGCTGAAAACACACGTTTACGTGATGTCACTCAGCAAGTGCATGACCTTCAATTGTCGGGTCAGGTTCTTCAAGACCAAATTTCCAATCTCGAGCTGGCTCAAGATAATCGGTTTACCTCAATAGAGTTATCTTATAATCAGCGTATGGATTCTCAAACCCAAAGTATGGACAAGCTCCAGTCACAGTTGCAGGAGGTCCTCTCCATCCTCCATTCCACCCATTCTTCTCCAGATCCAAACGCTGGAGTGTTTGGTTCTGGTTCTTCACGTTCACACACTCCTTCGGATACTAATCGTCAGAGGCTAATGAAATTTGATTTTCCTCGATTTTCCGGCGGAGATCCAACCGACTGGTTATTTGCTGTTGAACGTTACTTCAGATTTTACAACGTTCCTCTTCAGGAACGTCTTCTAGTAACCTCGTTCAATCTCGATCCACCTGCTTCTTCATGGTTCCAGTCTTTAGATCAGGATGGTTTACTCCTTGACTGACCTTCTTTCATCACCGTTTTGCATCGCCGTTTCGGTCCCACTGAGTTTGAAGATGCTTCAGTGGCGATTGCTAAATTACAACAAACAGGCACTGTCACTGACTATTATGCAGCCTTTGAGCAGCTCTCTCGCAAGGTTCCCGGTCTTTCCGTTACTGTCCGTAAGGGTTTATTCTTAGCTGGTTTGAAATCAGTACTCCGTTGTTCTGTGTTGGTACATCATCCTCAAGATATTAATGAGGCACTGGCATATGCCAAGGTATATGAAGAAAAATTGAATAGTGAAAAGGCTGCGAAGCCTTGGATTTCTCGTTCTCAGGTCTTGACTTCTTCATTACCTACTCCGACATCAATTCCATCCACTCCTACTAATTCCACAACTGTTGTCAAACCTTCCTCCCAAGTGTCATCCTTACCTATACGTCGTTTGTCACAAGCGGAAATGCAAGCTCGTAGAGATAAGAATCTCTGTTACAATTGTGATGAGCGGTTCTTTGCTGGTCACCGCTGTAAGGGACGTTCTTCCTTGTTATATCTGGAGGGTTTGGATACCGTTGATGAGGATACTGTCCAATCAGATGAGCCTCTCCCTCATCCTGAGCCCGATTTACAACCCGAGATTAGTCTGAATGCCTTATTTGGGCACAGATCCTCTAATTCTTTTCGACTACAAGGCACTATTTCAGGCACAATCGTTCAAATTTTAATCGACAGAGGCAGCACCCATAATTTCATCCCTTCTAGGATGGCTTCTTACCTTAATCTAGTTATGCATGCAATTATACCATTTAAAGTTCATGTTGGTAATGGTGATACTTTAGTGTGTTCTGCATCCTGTAATTCTGTGAACTTAGATTTTCAGTCCCATTCATTTACTGTTGATTTATTTGTCTTAGAATTAAAGGGGGCTAATATTGTTTTAGGGGTTCAATGGTTGGCTACTCTCGGCCCAATTGTTACTAACTATGCTGATTTAACTATGGCTTTTACCTTTACTAGTAAAGACATTTTCCTACAGGGCGACCAGTTCATTAGGCCAACTCATGTAGCTTCAGCTCAATTGCATAAAATGATTACTCAGGATGCCATCTCATCTTGTTTTATGTGTCTTTCATTCAATAATCAGCAACAGGAGCCATCTTCTACTAATGTTGATAGTAATGTTATACCTGCCCCATTCTCTTCTTTGCTGAAGGACTATGCAGACGTTTTTGCGGTTCCAGACAAGCTACCTCCTACTCGCAATTTTAATCACCATATTTCCTTGCTTCCAAATGCTGGACCAGTTCAAGTGAGACCTTATAGGTATTCCCACTTTCAGAAAAATGAGATTGAGAAGCTAATCACTGAAATGTTGCAAGCTGGCTTGATACAACACAGTCAGTCAGAGTTTAGTTCTCCCGTGCTACTCATTAAAAAGAATGATGGTACTTGGCGATTTTGTGTTGACTACTGTGCTTTGAATGCCATTACCATTAAGGACAACACAGTCAGTCTTGTGTTGACTACCCATTACCATGTTTTCCAAGCTTGACCTTCGATCAGGCTTTCATCAAATTTTGATGCATCCTCTAGACGTTCACAAGACTGTCTTCCGCACTCATCAAGGACACTATGAATTCTTGGTTATGCCTTTTGGGCTGTCCAATGCACCATCCACTTTTCAGGCTACTATGAACAAGGTTTTTGCTGCAATTTTTAAGGAAGTTTGTGGTGGTCTTCTTTGATGACATCCTGGTCTATAGTTCCTCTGCCTCTTTACATTTGGATCACCTAGCTACAATATTGTCTACTCTACGAGCCCATTCTCTATATGCTAAACAGTCCAAATGCCTATTTGCCCAAAGTTCAATCCATTTTCTTGGTCATGTCATATCGGGTGCAGGTGTCCAACCAGATTCTCAGAAAATTCAAGCCATCACCAATTGGCCCATCCCTTCAAACGCCACCCAATTACGTGCATTTTTGGGCCTATCAGGTTACTATAGAAAATTTATAGGGTAAAACTTTATACACCAGTATAAAGACTAATACACCCAGATTTTTTTTAAAATGCCAAAAATGCTCTCGCGTTATACAAGCACGGATTCGTGAATCCATAAGATTTTTACGGATTCGTCAATCCGTAAGAATCTTACGGATTTGATAATCCGTAAGATTATTTTTTTTTAGTCATACGGATTGGGCAATCCGTATGGTCCATACGGATTGGCCCAATCCGTAAGTAAGTTTTTTTTTTTTTAAGTTAAAAAATATTTTTCTAAATAATTTAAAATAATGGCGCATGCAGGTTTCGAACCTGCAACCTTCACGTTATTAACATTACATTCTAACCAATTGAGCTAATATGTCAATTATGATAAAAATCAATTATTGTTGATACATATATCATTAAATGTTGTAATGCATATTTAATACACATATAAGTTTACATAATAAATTTTGTAACAATTAATTTTGATCTAATAATTAAAGTATTTTTTACATATAAAAATCATAGTTTTAAATAAAAATCATAAGTTTAATAAAAATTTGCAGGTCTAATAAAAATTATATTTGTATTTATAGGTTAAATTAAAAATTATAGATGTATTTACAGTTTATTAAACCTGTAGTTTTTATTAAACTTATGATTTTTATATGTAAAAAAATACTTTAATTATTATATCAAAATTAATTGTTACAAAATTTATTATGTTAACTTGTATGTGTATTAAATATACATTACAACATTTAATGATATATGTATCAACATTAATTGGCTTTTAACATAATTGACTTACTAGCTCAGTTGGTTGAAACGTTGTGTTAATAACCTGAAGGTCACAGGTTCAAAACCTATATGCATCATTATTTGGAAAAATATTTTTTAAATTAAAAAAAAAACTTACTTACGGATTGGGTAATCCGTATGGGCCGTACGGATTGGACAATCCGTATGGCCCATACGGATTACCCAATCCGTATAACTCAAAAAAGAAATTACGGATTCGTGAATCCGTAAGAATCTTACGGATTTACGAATCCGTATGTATGAAGCGTAATGAAAGTGAGGGTATTTTTGGAAGTGCACTGTTCCGGAATGGTGTATAAGTTTTTTTCTGGGTGTATAAAGTTTTACCCAAATTTATAAAGAAATACGCCTCTATTGCTGGCCCGCTGACAGACTTATTGTCGAAATCGGGTTTCCATTGGAATTCTAAGGCTTATGAAGCATTTTCATGCCTGAAAAAGCTATTGACGGAAACACCTATTCTGAGTCTTCCTAATTTTCATAAGCCGTTTGTTTTTGAGACTGATGCTTCTGGTGTTGGTATTGGTGTTGTCTTACTTCAAGATGAGAAGCCTATTGCCTATTTTAGTCGTAAGCTTGGACCTTAATGCAAGGTAAATCCACCTATGTTCGTGAGATGTTTGCTAGAACATCTGCTGTATCCAAATGGCGCCAGTATTTACTGGGCTTTTCATTTGTCATCCGCACAGACCACAAGAATTTCTACAACTTGATGAATCAAGTTGTTCAGACACCTGAACAACAACAATTTCTTTCAAAGTTGCTTGGGTTTGATTACACTATAGTATACAAATCTGGTAAGACCAATTTGGTGGCTGACGATTATCAAGGCAATCAAATAGCACTCAGCCCACCAACCCGTCACAATATGCAGCCATCACTGGTCCTATTTTACACTTCACTAGTGTTTTACGCAGTGAGTTAGTTACAGATCCATACACACATAAAATTATACAAGATATTCAACAGGATGCTAGTCTTTGGCCTGATTGGCAATTCCGAAATCAATTATTGTTCCACAAGGGCCGGATCTTTGTGCCCGCAAATTCTTCCTTGATCCCTCACTTACTTCACGAGGTACATGATACAAAGCAAGGGGGACACTCCGGAGTACAAGCCACTCTCCACCGCTTACAGCGCAATTTTACCTGGAAGGGAATATCCAAGGATGTTAAACATTATGTTTCGAATTGTGAAGTGTGCCAGAAGTTAAAACCACCTACTCATTCCCCCTATGGACTCTTACAACCCCTTCCTATACCTGATTCTATATGGTCGGATATTACTATGGATTTTATAACTCATTTACCTCCGTCGTCAGGTTCCACTGCTGTGTTAGTTGTTGTTGACAGATTATCCAAGGCCGCGCATTTCATCCAGCTTCCTTCCCACTATTCTGCATCGAAGATCGCTTCTTTATTTTGGGATCATGTGGGGAAGTTACATGGTTTGCCACGTACTATTATTTCCGATAGGGACCCCATCTTTTTAAGCTATTTCTGGAGATCTCTTTTTAAACTGCAAGGAACCACCCTCAAGTTTAGCTCATCCCACCACCCACAAACGGATGGTCAAATCGAAAGGGTTAATAGGTGCCTTGAAACATACCTGCGCGCTTTTGTTCATTCTCTCCCTCGGACGTGGACCCGCTATCTCAGTTGGGCTGAGTATCACTATAATACCAGTTACCATCATTCTACTGGCTTCTCTCCTTATGAAGTGATGTTTGGTAGACCACCACCAGACTTCATGGCATATTGTTTGGGCTCTTCTCCAAACGAAGCCGTTGACACCACCTTGGCTAATCGCAGTACCATCCTGCAGTCATTACGGGAAAATCTCAAGCGTGCTCAACAGATAATGAAAGCTCAAGCAGATAAAGGACAAAAAGAGTGGACCTTCACTACAGGGGATCTTGTTTTACTCCGTCTGCAACCATACCGACAAGTCTCTGTTCATCGACAGTCTTCCCAAAAATTAAACTTGCATTTCTATGGGCCTTTTGAAATTCTGGAGAAAATAGGTGAGGTGTCTTACCGACTCAAGTTACCCCCTTCCGCCAAGATCCATGATGTATTTCACGTCTCTATGCTTCGTCCTTTCCGATTTGGTCGCAACTATACGATTTACCCACTCCCTGACACACCACTGAAATCTCCTTTAGCCTTGCAACCTTCTGCTGTGGTGGGTACCCGATCTGTATGGCGTCATGGCCGCTTGGTTCCACAATTGCTAGTCCAGTGGTTGGGGCTTCCTCCCGAGGAATCCACTTGGGAAGACGAAGCTGAGATTTTGCTCGGACATCCACGTTTTATCGATGATGTGCATGCATTACCACCAGATCCTCTACATCAGAGTTCTTCTAATGATTCACCCTTGGCTATTCCGGTGACCAGAGAGACATCGAAGAGGGACAACAGGGAAATTTCCGAGGGGGGAATACAAAGGCGAGTCGAAGGGATATTCACACAGTTGGTTCAACTCACCCTTCATATATCTCAACTCCTGTTGGGCAGCTACCAAAGTCTTAGATCATTCCTGAAGTGTTGGCAAGTTCTCTGCCGTCGGATGACAATATTCCAAATCCTTCTCCACTTAAGGGAGGTTCTCCTTTCCCAAATTCACACGGTCTCGAGGACGAGCCCGTTTTTGATGGGGTAGGAATTGTAACAAGCCAAACTCAAGCTACTATCCAAGACTCCAGCCCAATAGAAAATATCCCAGCAGCTGTTAGAGAATTAAGGAATAGGAGGGAAATACGGATGCCTGAACGCCTTTTGGACTATATTGTTGGTTAATTACTTAAGAGTCCATTTGTGATAGTTTAATTACTTTAGAGCCCCTAATTGTAACAGAATGGAGATTGTTAGTGGATATAGTCAATCAGAATAATTGAGGAGTTTACGAAATCAATGTGATAACCTCTTATCTCTATTTCTCTGTCCTCTCTCCTTTACTCTTTCTCTTTCCCATTCACAGATTTCTCTCCGATTACAATAATAAACATTGGGAATTCTTCTTAGCATCATATGGTAACCGGTAAGTTACAATATATGCATTATTCCTTTCATACATACTATAATTTTCACAAACCACCTTATAATATATGAAAGTTAACAAATTTATCATGATTTATGATATTTCATATTATATAAGTGTATAACCTTTTTTTTCTTATAATATTTCCGTTCTCAAATATATAATAAATCCTCATTTTTTAATTAGAATTCTATAACAATTTATAAGTAATTTCAGTTTTTCTGAACTCATTTTTTCTTATTTGTTTCAGGAATTCATTGTCTAGTACTCATGAACTGTTTACTGTTTGGTAAGTTATTACTAGATACCTGTTCCTTGCAAAACTGCATTTTTAACGGCTTCCCTATCATTGCGAAATATTAATCGTGTTTGAATCACTGATTGAAATTGATGTTAAAAACAATGCTTAAATATAATGAAATAAAAAATGATAAATTAATTCCAATAATGCACAAAGTTCAAAGCTAACATGTAATCTGTTTTTTAAAATATATTGAAAAGATACTTGTGCATTTTGCATATTAAAACAGAACCAACCTTCTGCACTTATCATACAGTCCAAGACACCCTGAAGCCAAAACATCAACCTCAAGCAGGACAATATGTGATACACATTTCGTGTACAAATTAACAATAGCTAACCCATCAATGAGCTAAACAACTTGTGTGTACCTGTATGCTAGACCTCTTCCACTTTATCCATAAGATAAATTACTGAAGTTCTATAATGGTATTGACATGAACAAGACAAAATTCGTGCTGAGTCATGCATCATGTAGTAACCAGTGTCATCAATATGCAAAATCCTTTAACTACCTTCTCAAATTTCAACACAGATTCCGCTAGGGCCTAAGATATACATATTAAGGAATATACACATCCAATCTTTGAAATCATTGATCTCCATCTTTATATATCCAGTGGCAAAGAAAAAGTTGAAGTTTTAAAATGATTAGAGAATGCCCTCTAGATATCAAGAGTGATATCCCACCATAAAGTGAATAGAAAACGTGGGAAGAATGAACAGAGGCGAGTGAAGAAGAGAATATATAGAAAAGAAGGGTGCCGTGGTAAGCTATTATGTTGTGCAGCTCATGATCTTCTGTGTGTCCACCTTTCCCCTGCACTCTCATAAATTTTGGATTAATATGAAAGTTTAAACCGATATGCTAATGAAGGACACTCTATATAGCACCTTTGGAGGAAAGTTTCAGGCTTGAATTCTTATCACAATTTCATTTTAACCAAGTACCCAATTCCAAACCCATCGCAATCCGCTCCTTCATAATCGACACTAGCTCCTTCGTCACCCTGCCACTGCCTAAGATTTTAATCTAAGTAAAAAACCTTAATTTTATTTAACTACAGATATCATCAATATATGCTATAAATAAATACATAAAACATACGGGTATAAAATTGTATATTAAATAGAATGTTACTATTTAATATTAAAATAATTAAAAATAGTATTTAGTTATCAAAATTATATATAAATAGCATTAAAAGTAATGATTCAATTATTCATTAAAAAATATTAAGACTATTAAATTCAATTGCCTCCAACAAGTATTATAAAGTGAAAATTTCAATCAATGACTAAAATAGAATAACTTCAAGTCCCCTGACTACAAGAAACAAAAAAACAAAATAACTCGAACTCTCCTTACATAGATATATATACATTTTTCAGACAGGATGTGCTGATCATGAGTATTAAATACTGCTGCATAACCATCCAATTCCCTTAAACATTGCAATTTCACACACCAAAATACTGCAAGATTGCTCTACACTGCCCCTTATCAGTTATTAACACCCATAAAGTTTAGCCTTTAATTTCTTCCTTTGGCTTGTTCAGGCAGTTAACATCTACCTATTTTCTTTTCCATCACCTTTCTACTTCATTCTCTTCTCATTCCTTTGTTTCTTTTCCATCATATTATTATTATTATCTCTCTCTCTCTCTCTCTCTCTCTCTCTCTCTCTCTCCCTCTCTCTCTCTCTCTCTCACTTTCTGTATCTTCCTTTTCTTTTTCTTTCTGTGCCTTATTTTCTTCCAACTCAGTAAACACCGAAATGGAATGCCTATTTGGCATCTCCAACTCGACAATAAGTGGGATAGACTACTTGTGAAAGCAGATTCTTTGGATGTCAAAGAAGCCATCAATAGGCTTAGTGCCTGACCAAAATAGACATAACGAACGTCGCCTCTAAATTGACAAAATTAAGACAAATATTGTTAAATAAAACCATTGATATGAATCAAAATTTCTTAATCCAATATTGTGGCAGTGCAAAAGAACAAGTCGTTGAGAGTACTGAATTGTGAATATTACCTGTGACTTCCTGATTTCCACCAAATGTTCCTCCAAATCATCCAACGACCAGTCACTCTCCATAAATGGACTTGGAATGCTTGAAGAATTTGTCATTGCTTTCACTTCCAGATTATCGCTAACAACAAATAGACATGGCCTCTTCATAAATCCCACATCGGATTTTCTTGCTCCATCTGAAGATCTTGGGTCCAAAAGTTTGATATCTTTTGGATCTTTTAGCATATATTTTTTCTTTGAAATCATATTCTTTTCACAGATGATACGTCCCCTGTTATCTTTCACAATTCCAGTGCCATACCAATACTTGGCAGTGTCTTCTTCTGAAGCATTTAGTGGATTGCTCCCAAAACCAAAATGAGGAGCAACCTTTGGATTAAGTAAGGATCTGGTTGACGACGCTATGAATCATGATGGATCGAGATTCTTCACACTTTTGTACAACATATCAATGCTTCCCAATGATAATTTGCCATTCACAAGGTACATAATAGATCCAAGTGGCATTGTGAGGAAGCTGACTAGAAAATTGACAAAATCTCCAGCTGCTTCAACAAACAGAATCTTGTTCTGTGATTTGCCCACTATTACCTTTATTTTTATGGAATCTTTCCATTGACTTGGGCCAATATCTGGTAAGAAAGAGGACGATGGCTTAGATTCTCGGTTTTCCAATGTGTCACTTAGAGCAGATTTGGAGGTTAATGCTTGCTTTAGTATGCTAAATACCTGAGAAAAAGAAAACAGAAAACAATTCAAATTGTGAAGTTATAATTCATTAAACAAGGAAAGGTCCTGCGCATCTACAATTTTACAAGCTAAGGAACTCGAGGAAGGTTATCAGTTTCATACATAATTGGTAAGTGCAAGTCAGAAAAATGTCTTGAATTCAATGTATCGGAACTTTCTAGCACAAAACAATCATCATAACCCCCCTAATGTTTTTTTCCATTGACATAAACTTATGACTCCTATAACTATTTGTTTCACAATATATATTCATGCTGAAGTCTAATATACTATTTTGTAAAAATCTTTATTTGAAGAGAAAAAACAAGGCAAAATCTCTGTTCTGTCGGCCCAACTAAAACAATATTGGGAGGAATTTATTTTTTCCATTTCCATCCTTCTAACCAAACAATTCATGCAAGTACCACCTCAAATGAATAAAAAGCAATATTACCTTATTTATGTCAACATCTAGAGACTTTTCTTCCAGCTTTCTGAATTCTGTGTCCGAGTTGGAGTGGTGGTTTAAAGGAGACATTGGGAGAGCTACTGACCACTGTCAAGTCATCGAAGATCAAGAACATGGCATCTCCTTTAACAAAAACACCATTGCCACCATCAGGCTCTACCAGCATATCTAGTTGTCTTTTCATCAAGTTCCCACAGTGGCATTTTACCTCATCAAAAGTACTCAGCGAGAAATCATTACCCTTTGAACAAATGTGACACACGAAATACTTTATGGGCTGCGCATCATCCACCTTCAGTTTTAGTCTCTGGTAAGAGAATTCTAACGGGTTTTGTGGAGAAAGCAACATTGGCTTGCAGATGTCGTTCCAGAAAATATCAGGGTTCAGAGCATCCACACTCTTGAATAGATTGTTAATGCAACCAATCTCTATTGGTTGGTTAAATGTGTTTCCAAGCCGGATGATAGTTCCCAATGGAAGGGTGAGGAAACTAAAGAGAACATCTACAAAGTGTCCACTTGCTTCCACCATAACTACACACTTTCGTTCATTGTCCACCCAATATCTCAAAGGGACAGTTACTTCTTAGTTCTTGGTTGGAAGCCATAACTGAAACCTAAAACTAAAGAACTCTTAATATTAATGAAGCAAAATAACATACACGGGTTTTAGTGAAATTTCTGACATCTCAACCTCAATTGTTGCTCGGGATAGGCTAACATGCTCAGAGAGGGTTTGATTTTTTCAAAGATTTAAACCAAAACTAAACTTAATACTCGACTGATTATTTAAAAATAATATTTTTGGGAAGATCTGTTTGAAATTTTTACAAATTAGTTCTAAATCGGTTTTGAATTACAAAACAGTTTAGGGTGCGTTAGGGATTATTTTTAGTTCTTTTAACTCATTTTTAGTTTTCAAGAAAACTCACTTTCAATGTCTCCTATTCTATTAAATTAGGTTGTATTTATGTGGTGGTGATAACAATTAAAGTGATGATGGTGGTGATCGACAGGGGTGATTATGTCGGCGATAATAGTAGTATAGGCGTTGGTAATATTGCCAGTGCCTCTATTAGTGGTGGATGTGGTAGTGATGATGATGGTGATAATGGTGATAGTAGTCATACTAACACTAGTAATATGCAAATCTTTTTGATGGTGGTAGAAACAACAATAATGACTATTGTTAAATTCATTCAACCGTGTTTTTTAAAACTAAAACTCTAATTTGCAAATCTTTTTTCTTGATTTTGAAAATGAAGATTAAAGTGTTTTGAAATTAAACTAATAATTATTTCAACTCCATTTTACCCAAATGCATTATGTTTTAATAATTACATTTTAAAAACCAAAAACTTGCAATGACTCTAAACTGGCCTTAGGAATTGGTTTTGAATTTCAAAATATGTTGCAAAACAAAATTATCTCCTAAAACCTTGTTTTAAAAAAAATTATATATACATTTTTAATTAGAAATGTACTTGCATTAATTTAACAAAAAAATCTCAAATTATTACAAATTTTAGAAATTATTTGAAAATTTTGGAATATTGCTTTGAACCTACTAAAACATTAAGCTTAGGAGGAAAAAGATATGACTTTGTGATAGTAGATGATTACTCTAGATACACTTTATTTTGCATATGATGAAAAATTGATTTAAAGGATACATACATGCATGGTAGCATATTTTTTAGGACAAAATGAAATCTTTCTTGTTTTATGAATTTATCATGTATATATGGGCAGGACTTTTTTAAAAAAAAAAAAATCTTATAACACTTCTCATTTTGTGGAAGATTCTCTAGATGGCGGAGGTGGGGCAGGATGAAGAAGACAAGGACAAAGGTGTCATTTTATTTTTTTATCAATTATTTAATTTTAATTAAAGATACAAGCTAGTACAAAGACAAACATTTAAAGATTATAAGATTGACTAGACGGTTAAGAGAAAAAAAATGATGAATTTAAATTTTCACTAAAATTAAAACATGATGTTACAATAAAAATTAAAAAACAAAGTCAAAGACAAACTCTAGTGACAACTGATCACTCTTTTCACAATGAGGTCATTTTTTTCAATGAGAACTACAATTTGTAATAGTATAAGAAAGAATAAAAATAACTTAAAAAAAGATTTGGATAATGATTTCTCCTATATTGGTAAAGATTATCCTTATTTCCAAATAAAGGTAAAAGGGATAATACAAATAATAAAATAAATAAATAGGAAAAAATAATATATTCAATAACCTTACAAGCATTTTCTGAATATAGATGCATACCACTTTTCCATCCTACAATTCATTTTTTCCTTTATTATAGATAGAGTATTTTCTTCGATGAACTTTTGTCTATGTTTACGATTTTTTTTTTCATCAAACAAAAAAGAAGTACAAAATCTACCTGATCTAGATCCAAATCCTTAACTAACTAATAAACAATACGTGCAACAATTAATTATTTGTATTTGAAGGCAATCAAGGGTGGTTATGTACTGTAAAAAATGACCAATCATAATAATTAGTCTTTTTTTTTCTATTATTGTTTCCGGTGAAGTTTAGAATTTTCCTTTCTTAAAATAAGACTCTCACACACTCCCACGAAAAGACAACACGGATCACGTTGCGTACACCAATTTTTTTTCATGGGGTCCTTTATATATATGGCGCCTTAGATTAATAGAACATCAGAGGTGGACTTTGAGCCCCTGCGTTGCTTGTTATTTTTTATTCTAGTTTATGTAAACTTGATGTGTTGTTTCTTTTCTTTTTTAGATCCCCGTGAAAGGCTTTAAGCTTTGTGATTTTTTTAATGACATGATTTATTACGGAAAAACAATAATTATTTTAGTTGTATGTGTTTTTATTTATTTATTTAAGTTGTATGGGATTTTTGTACTTCTTTTTTATTAATTTTAGTCAAATTTTATTATTCTTCTTGATTCTGTTTTTCTTAGTTTAAATTATGATTGATATTAAAATAAAATTATTGTGAACATCTTTCTAATTTAAAAATAAATATGTCAAAGAATAGGATGACCTTTTAATTTGTTTTAAATTATTATTTTTCGTGCTCTTTTAATATTTTTGTGACGTGCACTTGATTATATCCTAACTGTTGCTTTGCATCTCAAATGAACAAAATTTATTGGGATATAACAAAAAAATAAACATTTACGATATGTAAAGCAAAATTCGTTAATTCATTAGTGATTAAAAATATATTAATTTTAACCTTTTTAATATTATATAAAATAAACCGAATACTACACTAATTAATATAAAATTTTAAATAAAATAAGTTAGGTGAAATTTTCAAACTTGAGATGCGAGACGTAGAGTTGTTATGTAGTATGAGCATTTTCTATTATTAAGTCACGTTAGAATGGATATTCCTTATGATTAATCCACATCATCCGTTTGAAGCTATCTATATTTTTGTTTATATTGTGAGATGTTTTTCACAATTGTTACAGATACTTGACATTATAATTAATTATAATTATTTTAAAAACTACGTACTACTCATAATTGACATTATTACTACACATACTTGATTTTCTCAGCTTGAATACGTACATCAGCGATTATTTGTATGATAATTTAGCTTGGACTCCTTATAGCTATAAGGACATATAGTATTTCTAGAGAAGCTTCTGGGACAACCTATAGTCTGCTGGCTGCTGCTAAACGTTTTTGTTGTGTGGCTGACACCTTAAGCTGCCATCCATAGCATATATGAACAGGACTTGCATGCCCGCGCCACCATACATGCGTTAACCAACTGCAGTGACATCCTCTTTAACCAACCCTTGTGAAAATGTTATGTTCTTGTTAGTTTTGCATTTTTTGTTATTTATTATCATCTTTTGTGCCAAAATCTCATTCATCTGTTCAAGTATTTGCCGTTTTATTTGTTATAATAATATTGACAGCAAGGTTAGAATCTAGATGGTGGAGGTGGGGCAGGATGAAGAAGACAAGGACAAAGTTGTCATTTTGCTTTTTTTGTTATCAATTATTATTTAATTTTAATTTGAACAATTGAAATATTTTAATAATAAATTTTAGGGCTAATAAAAGTAGTCCACACATGGATTATTTGACGTACATCTTTACCCTAATATTTGCTAAAATAATAAAAATACAAATACAAACATTTTAGGATTATAGGATTGATTTAATAATATAAAAATTTTGATTTTTTCACTAACAATTAAAACATGACTTGCAATAAAAAACAAAAAACAAAGTCAAAGATAAACTCTAGCGGCAACCAATCACTTTACTCACAATGAGGTCTTTAATATTTTAATGAGAACTGCAACTTGTCATGGTATAAGAAAGAATATTATGTACTAATTCTACAAAGAAATAATACTTGTTGTCTTTTAAAAATGTGCAACAATTAATTATTGTATTTGACGAAAATCAAGGGTGGTTATGTACTATAAAAAATGACCAATCAAAATAATTAGTCTTTTTTTATTATCGTTTCCGGTGATGTTTAGAATTTCCCATTTTTAAAGACAACGCGGATCACGTTGGGGGTCGTTTTTTGCATCTTAGAATATCAAAATGCAAATTCATTTTCAATTTGGGTTAAATATATTTTTTGGTTAATATAAGTTATTATTTTTTCAATTTTTAAAAGTCATTTTTTTTAATTTTAGTTTAATGTAAGTTAATATTTTTCAATTTTGATTCTAATAAATTCTTTGTTTCATTTTCTTTTTAATCTTTGTAAGTTTGTATTTTTTTAATTTTAGTCTTTTTAAAGTTTTAAATTTTTTATTTATAGTTTTTATAAATTTGTGTTTATAGAGATCAAAATTATAAAGTCATAAATTTATAGAACTATAAATAAATAAAATATCTCATAGGGATTAAAAATAAAAATAAAAAAACACAAACTTATAAAAATTACAATTTGAAAAATAAACTTATACAAACTAAAAAAAAGACATTTACTTGTAAGAGATAAAATATTATTTATATATATATATATATATATATATAAACCTTATTTTATTTATTTATTTCTAATGCATGCATCAGACCCCCAGATCCATCGTCCTTAATTATGCTTAACATAAGAATAATCGCATACCATCACGATCCTCCCTCACTAACTTTTGCTCTCAGATTGATCCTCGATCAACGCACCACACTGCACGTGGTCTCTACCTTAATTTGGCTCTTCTTAACGATGCTTCAACCTGCAGCCAACCTTTGCATCCCCTCACTCTCCATTTGACCCGCAAGCCACCATTCTTCATCTCCGTTCACAGCCTTGTTTCGCCCCACCATGAACCAACCAGTCACCTCCTGATATCTGACCAACCCTACTGAATTGCAAACCACCGGCAGCAGCCAAACCAGTCAGGTAATTATGTTGTTTTTTTTTTTATTATTATTATTACTAGTGCAAAAGTGACACTCTGTGTCAAGACTTAAAAGTTACCTCTATATGTAATTAAGTGTAACTTGTTTTGAAAGATATCGATGTAATTGTTGTTGGAAGTTAAACAAAATATTTATAACGGTTATAATAGTTGATGGTAAAAATGTCTGAAAAATGACAAGTTAAAAGCCCTTGAACGTGTGTTGTAGTCGCTGTTGTGCTTGTTTGTGATCTTCTATTTAATCCTGTGTTTGGAAACAGGTGGATCGATCTGGATGTTGAAAAAACTGTGGTAGTCTTCTTAAAACTACTCTCTGCCAAGTAGTACTGAATAAACATGTAAGTCTTTCTCAATTCCGAATATATTGGGCATGTTGCAGTTTTCTTTATATATATATATATATATATATATATATATATATATATATATATATATATGGCGCCTTAGATTAATAGAACACCAGAGGGGAACTTTGAGCTCCTGCGTTGCTTGTTATTTTTTATTTTATTTTTAAATACTAGTTGATGTAAACTTGATGTGTTGTTTCTTTTCTTTTTTAGATCCCCGTGAAAGGCTTCAAGCTTTGTGATTTTTTCCCTGAATAATCAATTTTATATAATTAAGTTGTATGGGATTCTTTTTACTTTTTTTTTATTAATTTTAGTCAAATTTTATTATTTTTCTTTGATTCTGTTTTTCTTAGTTTAAACTATGATTCATATTAAAATAAAATTGTTTTGTGAACATCTTTCTAATTTAAAAATAAATGTCAAAGAATAGGAAGACCTTTTAATTTGTTTAGAATTATTATTTTTCGTGCTTTTTTAATTTTTTTGTGATGACACTTGATTATATTCTAACCGTTGCTTTTCATCACAAATAAACAAAATTTATTAGGATATAACAAACAAATAAACATTTAGGGTATGTAAATCAAAATTCGTCAATTTATTAGAGACAAAAATATATTAGTTTTAACCATTTTAATATTATATAAAATTAACTAAGTACTACACTAATTAATATAAAACTATAATCATGTAGTATGAGCATTTTCTATTATTAAGTCACATTAGAATGGATATTCCTTATTATTAAGCGGCGTTAGAATGATATTCCTTATTATTAAGCCACATCATCCATTTTAAGCTATCTGTATCTCTGTTTATATTGTGAGATGTTTTTCATAATTGTTACAGATACTTGACATTATAATTAATTATTTTAAAAACTTCTACTCGTAATTGACATTATTGCTACACATACTAGAGATCGAAGCTTCTGGGACAAGCTGCTAAACGTTTTTATTGTGTGGCTGACACCTTAAGCTGCCATCATAGCATATATGAACAGGACTTGCCCGCCATGAACCACCATACATGCGTGAACCAACTACATTGACCTCCTCTTTAACCAACCCTTGTGAACTATAGGAACCACGTGCAGCAGCGAATCAGCGAGGTAAAATGTGTTATGCTCTCTTTATTTTTACTTTTTTTGTTATTATTATCATCTTTTGTGCCAAAATCTCATTCATTTATTTAAGTCTTTTCCGTTTTATTTGTTATAATAATACTGACGGCAAGGTTAGAATTTAAATTTTGTATATACTACTCAAACTTCTTATATATATAGGTCGATCCTGGTAGTTTTTCTCTATCTGTTCAGAATATACTGGGCATTATGCAACTTTTCTTTTTAGATGGACCCAGTGACGGATCCAAGGGGGGACGGTAAATTTTAGGATCCCCTATATTGACAATTATAGAAAATCAGTAAGATTTTGAAATATATGATTCTCACAAATAATAAATAAATATTGTGTATTTTTTTCCATAATGAAACATCTCTGACGTGCTTTGATTCCTTGAAAGATAAGAGAAACAAAATTTTGCTCCCTTGACTATTCTTATTGTCTTTCTACGTTTGTGATGACTAGGGATTTTGATAAAATACTTTTATGTCAGGAAGGAGAACTTATTTCACGTTAGTAGGTATTAACTCCTTTATAATCACTACTCTCATCAAATAACAAATATCTCTAGAAACCAATGTTTTAAATTAAAACAGGATCAAACCGGTCGGTTGGACCGTGACCCGGTGGCTGAAGTGGGTCGAGTCTCTCATTGGATCGGTCATACTTTCAACCCGGTCGGATCAATGGTCGAACCGACAACTCGTCAACCCGGACTGGGTCGCTATTTTAAAAAGAAAACCACCGCAGACGAACGGCGTCGTTTCTCCACTCTACCTGACTCTCTTCAACTGTGCCTAGCAGTTCCATCCTTCCCAGTTTGTGCCACCTTTGTCCGAGCCGCTTCCATCTTGTTCGTCCGCGCCGAGCAATCGCGTCACAACGACTTCCATAGGGGTAGGGGGTGTTGCAGGGTAAAGGCTTTCGTAGGAGAGAGGTGGGTGCGTTTGCGGGAGGGAGGGGGCGGGGTTGGAGGTGCGTTTGCATGAACGAGGAAGGATATTTTTTGGGGGGCTGAGATTTTTTTTTTTTTTTTTGGGGGGGGGGGGGGGGGGGGGGGGGGGGGGGGGGGGGGGGGGGGGGGGGGGGGGGGGGGGGGGGGGGGGGGGGGGGGGGGGGGGGGGGGGGGGGGGGGGGGGGGGGGGGGGGGGGGGGGGGGGGGGGGGGGGGGGGGGGGGGGGGGGGGGGGGGGGGGGGGGGGGGGGGGGGGGGGGGGGGGGGGGGGGGGGGGGGGGGGGGGGGGGGGGGGGGGGGGGGGGGGGGGGGGGGGGGGGGGGGGGGGGGGGGGGGGGGGGGGGGGGGGGGGGGGGGCGGTTGCACGCTGCATCCAATTAGAGTATTAAACTTTAAAATGGTTTCTTTTTCTTTTCTTTTGAACATAAAGGACAAAGATATCTCCAAACCACGTGCTATTCCAACTTCCAAGGTTCAAGGCTTTTCATTTCACGAGATTTTTTAGTAGTGGTAGTTTATAGATAAAATTATTTTCACCTTAAACAAAATTTCCTCATTGTTAATGTCTTTTTTGTTTATGCGGGGGTTTTGAGTTTTGAGTTTTAAATTAAATAACTATTTTTTTAAGCTTTGAAAATATATTATTGGATGGGAATTAACATTTTATAATTTTGTATTGTTATTTTTTTTCTTGAACTTAAATTTATTTAGTTTATATTTATTATTTTTGTTACTTATTTGTTTGAATTTGGACAATAATATTTTTTTTACATTTTGCTATCTAATTATTTATGTTATTTTTGTGATATTTTTTAAAAATATAGGTATAAAATTTGTATTTTTTTATCAATGTTTTTGAAAATGACAATAATATAGTTTATGTCCCTTGACCGTAGAAAACAGTTGAAGTCTTGAATTTGTTTAGGAACATATGTTGAACTTAAATTTATTTTGTTTAGCTTATGTTTGTGATCTTTGTTACTTGTTTGTTTGAACTTGGATAATGATTTTTTTTAACATTTTGGTATCAATTATCTATGTTATGGTATAATATTAATTTTTGATTTTTTAAAAATATTTTAAGACATTATTATACGGATCAATCAGTGACCCACCGATTCGACTACTGACCCATTGTCCTGATCATCAGTCACCTGGTCGATTTTTTAAACTAAGCTAGAAACTGCTCCAATTTAACCCAGTTATAATTTAGTCTTAATTATTATTTATTTATTTATTAATTCCTACATAAATCATATGTCTCTCACATGAGACATTAATTTTTACATTCTCCCACTTGGCTCATGTGACATTACCAAATATTATGTACTAAATAAATAAATAAATAGATTAAACTAACATAATGCACATTAAATTAAATGACTAAATCGTTCTATACATTGAGTACATCATAATTTCATGATTAAGAATAGGAACCAATTCGAGTAACGGCGGTTGTACATCACCTAATCGACATAGTGTCTCCATGCACTACAAATTAGTCTTCTCCTTAATATGACAATTAGTTATGAGTGCATAATTGGTCCAACATAAATAACTTTATTCAAGACAAAACCTGTTAGCATTACTCTAAAACAAATATGCATGCAAACATAGAGAACAAGTAATTAGAAACATATCATAAATGAGCTCAGAGTGTCAATAAAATGCATAAGGTGAATTACACTTAATGATCATCAATAACAATAATGCTCATATTTTCAACATGTTCTAAATATCTTGGGTGGTATTCCGTTTGTCAAAGGGTCAACTATCATAAGGTTTTTGCTAATATGTTATATTGACACTTTTTGTTTATGAACATCTTCCTTCATGGCAAATTACTTCAATTTCATATGCTTAGCACCCTTAGAATAATTATCGTTCTTAGAGAAAAATACTACTGCGGAGTTATCACAATACATTTTTAGCGGCCTAGCAATACTGCCGACAATTCCAAGCCCAAAAATGAAGTTTTGTAACCAATTACCGTGAATTGTAGCCTCCAAACATGTTACAAATTCAACTTCCATGGTAGATGCAGTAAGAACTGATTGTTTTGCACTCTTCCACGATATTGCTCCTCCGACTAAAAGAAATACATAGCCAATAGTGGATTTTCTCGTATCCACGCATCCAACAAAGTCTGAGTCTGAATACCAAATCACCTCAAGATATCAGGCCTCCTATATATAAGCATGTGATGTTTTGTTCCCTGTAAGTATCTCATAACCTTCTTTGTAGCTTTCCAATGTTCCATTCCCTGGTTACTTTGATGTCTTCCTAACATTCCAGTTGCAAGGCTTATGTCTGGTCAAGTACAAATTTAAGCATACATAATACTCCTAACAACTTGTGCATACGAAATTACTTCCATCTTTTTTTTGTTCTAGATCATTTTTTGGACATTGTGTAAGACTAAATTTGTCTCCTTCCTGAATTGGAACGGGTGATGTTGAGCACATTTCCATCCTAAATCTCTCTTGTACTTTATTGATATATGCTTTCTGAGAGAAACCTAACAATCCTTGTGATCTATTTTGAAATATTTCTATCCCTATCACATAGCTCGCCTTACTCATATATTTCATTTCAAAGTTGCTAGAGAGAAACTTCCTAGTCTCATGAAGAAGACCAAAATCATTAGTTGCAAGCAAGATATCATCAACATACAAAATTAGAAAAATAACCTTACTCTCAGTGACCTTAAGATATATACATCGATCAATAGTATTTTTCTTAAATCCAAAGGAAATAATGGTATCATTAAACTTCAAATACCATTGGCAAGAAGCTTGCTTAAGACCATATATTTATTTCTTTAATTTACATACCATGTGTTCCTTTCCTTCAATTGAGAACCCCATTGGTTGGTCCATATAAACATTCTCCTCTAAATCTCCATTAAGAAAGACACTTTTCACATCCACTTAATGTAGCTTCAAGTCATAATGGGTTACTAATGCCATGATAATCTTGAAAGAATCCTTTCGTGTGATCGGTGAACATGTCTCTTTATAATCAATAGTCTAGCCTTGTAACGTTCAAGGTTATCATCAGAGTAACATTTAGTCTTGAAGACCCACTTACAACCAACTCTCTTACAACCTGTTGGCAATTCTATAAGGTCCCAAACACCATTATGTTCCATGAAATTTAGCTATTCTTTCATGGCTTCTAACCACTTCTCAGAATTATCACAGCTTACAACTTGTGAAAATGAAACTGGATCATTATTATTAGTGCTTAAGTTTGTTTCTATTTCATGTAGCTATACCACATAGTCATTCGAAATAGTTGATCTCCTTTCTCTTTGGGACCTCCTTAATGCTACTTCTTATGGTTCTTCCACAATAGGTTCATTATGTATCATGGACTCATTATTGTGTTGCTCTTCTTCATTGTTGTTTGGAATAACAACTGAAGAAGCAATCACCTTACTACTAGAGGCACACGTTAAAGGGACTTACACTCTAATTTCTTTAATTTTCACATCTCGTGGAACTTTACTCCCACTGATTTCACCATTTTCAATTAACCTTGCATTTTCAGTTTTGACAATTCTCATACTATGATTAAGACAATAAAACATATACCCCGTTGACTTTTATGGATAACCAATGAAATATCCACTTATTTTTCTTGCATCCAAGTTTCGTTGTTGTGGATTATAAATCCTTATTTATGCCTGGCAACCCTGGACATGCAGGTGCCTTATACAAGATTTCTTATTCGTCCATAGTTCAAAAAGTGTCTTTGGAACTGCCTTACTAGGAATCATATTCAACATATACAAGGCAATTTTCAAGGCATACATCCACAAAGATAGGGGTAAAGATAAATTGCTTAACATACTCCTAACCATATCCATTAAAGTTCTACTATGCCTTTTTGATACACCATTTTGTTGTGGTGTACCAAGCATTGTGTATTGTGCACAAATACCACATTTCTGAAGGAGTTTAGCAAATGGACCTCGGTGTTGCCCTATTTCATCGTACCTTTCGTAACAGTCACTACCTCTATTAGACCTAACAACTTTCACCTTTCTATCAAATTGTCTTTCTATTTCATTCAAGTAAATTTCTAAGGCATCCGATGCTTGAGATTTCTCATGCAGTAAGTAGACATAACCATAAAGTAAATAATAATCAATAAAGGTGATAAAGTATCTTTCCTTTCTGAAAGAATTAACATCAAAAGGCCCAAAAATATCAATTTGTACAATTTCAAGAAGTTGAGTGCTTCTTGTAGCTTCTTTCTTTGTATGTTTTTCCTTAATACAATCCACACAAATATTTAGATCCTCAAAATCTAGATCGAGAAGAATTTCATTCTTTATTAATCTTTCCATCCTTTCTTTAGAAATGTGACCTAAAAGTTTATTCCACAAGAAAGCAGATCATTCATTCACTAAACTACATTTAGTGCCAACATTATATGCAGAGTTTAAAATTGTTTCCACATACAAACCATCTAATTTCAATTTATATAAACCATCACAAAGAACAGCAGTACCAATGAGATGATTATGCTTAAATAAACTGAAACATCCATTTCTAAAATTAAAAGAGAATCCAGTAACATCAAGTTTAGATAATGAAACTAAATTCCTAGATAAAATAGGTACATAAAGAGTTTCTTGTCAATCTAAATGACGTATAATGTTAAGTTTTAAACGATAAGTCTCAACTGTTTCCACTTGAGATTTCACTCTATTCCCCATAAAGACGGACTTCTCATTTGGGCTTATGGTTTGGATTGTAACGAATTCATACATAGTATTAGAAACATAAGTTGTACATCCAGAATCAATCCACTATGTATTATGGGGAACTTAAGTTAAAATTGATTCGAAACATATGTAAGAATTAAACTCACCTTTCTTTTCGAACCAAGACTTACGCTTTGGGCAATCCTTCTGGAAGTGTCCAGATTTCCCATAGAAATGGCAATTATTGCTCTTTGATGCCTTCTAGATTTGCATAGAGTCATCATTGATCTTTAATGGTCCTTTGCCTTTATCATGTTTCCTCACAAATTTCTTTCCAACTCCTTGATTCCTTGGTGGCTTACATAATGGACTGAGTGACTTCCTCGATTCTAAAGCCTTGTTTCTTCCCGAACTAACATACTGTGCAATTCATGCACATTCCATTTGGATTGGGCCATACTCATACGATAAAGGAGTTCAGAATAAACTGAACAAGGAAGTTTTCACTCATAGCCATTCCTAACGTCTTAAGTCTTGCTGCAATATTTGTCATCTCAATGACTTGCTCATGCATAGTACGTGAACCATCAAACTTCATGGTGATCAGTACACTCATTAATGTCCTAGGAAGAGACTTATCAGCTGCTTGAGATCACTTTTCCACTAATCCCATAAACTCTTTAGCACTATCAGTCTTAATGAGAACTTCCTAAATACTGTCCGCAACAGTCGATCATTCTCACGACCATTAGACTGACTATTAGATCTTTCACAATCTTTATAATGGACTTTATCTTCATTGCTACTAGCATTAGTAATAGTAGCAGACTTCTCTTCCAATATAGCAAGATGAAGATCCAAAACACCGAGATGAAATTGGACTTACTCATTCCAGTCTGTTATGGTTCGTTTGTTCTTCCTAAATCTATTGTTGGTGTCTGACCTACTTCATCTGATCTTATAAGATGCTCATCTCTTGAATCATGAGTAGGAGACTCCACCTCAAAGTGGGCCTTCTCATTGCTCCCTTCTTGGTTTTTGTACATCATCCCTATTCTAGTTTCATCAAATGTGAGATCCCTACTGATAAAGCATCTTGACTCTCCAAGATCCAAATTCCACAACTTATAACCCTTGACTCCTGAAAATGATATGAACACACACAATAACCAATAGGGGGTGAAATAGTTAAACCTTGACCTTTTAAAATCTTTAGAAAATCAGAGTTATAGGATCTTTATCACAATTAAATCAAGAATTCTTCAATCAATCAAACCACTCAGCCCAAGAAAACAATTACAAAAACTTCATTTGTTGGGTAATAAAGAATTCACCAAGAATCACAGAATAAGATAGCAAGAAGAGATTAAAAGAAAGTAATCAACACAAGGACTTATACCGATTCACCTCTCAACAAGAGAAGCTACATCCAATTTCTTATAATCAAAACTTGATTAGAGTTTTACTATTCACAAAATTCAGTTCTTACAAGCTTTACAATAATTACCCTTTATCAAACCTAGATAAATAACATAAATCTAAAATCCTATTAGACTCCTAGTGACCAAGACATAGAGAACCCTTCTCTACTCTTCCCTCTAGAGAAACCCACTTTAGAAAAGCTTCAAGAACCCTTTGTAATAGTTACAAACAACCAAAAATTCTAAAACGAATTTACAAGCAAAGTTAATGGAGAGAGACAACCAGTTACTTATAACAAACTTTTGTAACTAAATATAATTGATTAAATCATCAATGTAATCAATTGTAAACAAATTTAATCAATTAAAATATTCTTCAGTTTTCTAGAAAGAATATATGAACAAAGTAATCGATTATTTCGACCTGTAATTGATTACTACAGGGATTCTCTATTCCATAAATGAACTAAGTAATCGATTATGGGTAAATGGTAATCGATTAACAACATCATGTCTTGTTCTATGTTTGTACTGAGTAATCGATTACTTAATGCTTGTAATCGATTATTTTGTTCTTTAAGGCTTAAGTAATAGATTACCAATATGTGGTAATCGATTAACACAGTAAAAAATAGATTTTCCAAAAACTTGAAACCATGAGCACTTTTGCTTTGATGCAATCATGAAATCTTAAACCTTTTCACAAACCACATGCTTTTGTAAAATCATGAATGCAAGTAAATGAATTATGTTTATGCTATGCAATGGATCATATGATGATTCTCTCATACATCAAGTAATTATAAATATCTTCAATTGAATGGCATATTAAAAACTAAAACACTCATCCAGCTTCAACATATATCTTGATCCTTCTTCATGCTCTCCCTGTAGCTAACAACTCCGTCTGCATATCCAATGAAGATAAACTTCACAGCTCGAGCATCTTGTATGTCTTGTTTGACATGTGCAAATGCCAAAGCACCAAACACCCTCAAGTTGGAATAGTCTGTTGGTTTTCCACTCCATAGTTCCATCGGTGTCTTAGAGTCAAAAGCAGACGATGGACATCTGTTTATCAGATACATTGCAATATTTGTAGCTTTATCCCAGATCTTAGGCACCCCTGCTCCTAAAAGTGTGCACCTCACTTCATCCAAAATGGTCATGTTCGTTCTCTTAGTTAGGCCATTTTGTTGAGGATTTCTTGCTATAGTCTTATGTTTCTTAATTCCTAGTTTCCTGCAAAACACATTAAACTATTCTGAAACAAATTCCAACCCATTGTCAGTCCTCAAAACATTCAATTTTGTTCCCTGCTAATTTTCCACAAGTGTGTGGCACTCCTTGAACCTTTGAAATGTTTCAGACTTATTCTTCAAGATATGAATCCACACTCTTCTAGATAAATCATCAATAATTGTGAGAAAATTTGGGAACCCCCTCTATGAATCATCACCCTTGAAGGACCCCATAGGTTTGAATGCACATACTCAAAGGGCCTACTAGATACATACGTACCAGTCCTAAACTTCACTCTATGAGGTTTACCCAATATAAATGATCACAAAATTATAGTTTATCCAATTTTCACCACTAATAAGATTGTGTTTTTCCACTTCGACCAAACCTCTTTCACTAACATGCCTAGTCTTAGAAGCCACAATTTAGTCTTATCCTATAACGTTTGATTAGCTACAGAAACGTGAGAAATAACAGTACGTTGAGTCATCCAGAATATACAAACCATTCCTTTTAACACCCCTAGCAACAATTATGGCACCATTTGAAATCTTAATCAGGCCATGTTCTATTTTGGTAGAGTATCCCAAAATATCAAACATGCTTATTGACAAAAGATTCCATTTAGTCTCAGGAACATACGTCACATCTTGCAACAACATCTCCCGTCATCAAACATCTTTAGTCTAACAGTACCTATGCCAATATTAATTTTATGGAGTCCCCAATAAAAGGTATTATATGTTTTTCAATTAAAAACAAGTGCTCGTTTTAAAGCTTTTGTATTTCTTAGATTATAATTTATTTATTATTTGAATAATCTTTTATGAGTAAGAATAGATAAACTTTTTAGACAAATTTAACTTAGGCCACCAAACAATTAATAATCAAGAAAAATTGTATTTTTATAACAATTTATTCAATAATATTTTTATTTTTGTAATTTATGACATGTATATATTTAAATAATAAACTTAAAAAATGTCATGTCAACTAGTTGAGTTTATGGGTTAAAAAATCAAAACCCGTTATCCAACCTATACATGAATGAGTTTGAATAAGTTGAATTGGATTTTATGTATATATATATATATATATATATATATATATATGACGAGAGATCAAATTATACTGGTATAAGTTTCATAACTATTACTCTATCCATAAATTGATATAAAATTTTATTTTTATCTATTCAGCCGTTGAATTATATTTACACATTATTAATATTGTTTGTATTAAATTTTGTCAAAATTGAATAACAATAAGAAGGTAATAAAATGATTCATATTTTAGTATATTTTGAAAATTTTATATTATGTTAATTTTAATCTATATGAATGAATTAACAAATAATTTTTTATTAATATAAAATATCGTATATATAATCTATGTAAAAGGAATTTTCAATCCAACTTAGATTTTAAGAAAATATTTTTTTATCAACATGTGATGTGACGAAGAAATAGATTGCATAAAATGTAATGTGGTGATAAATGTGTTTTCAAAGGCGTAGAATAACAAATCAGTAGAACATGTAATATGGCAAAAAAAAATTATATTGGCATGGAAGTGTCATGATTTGTAGCTTAAACGACTTTATAGATATAACTAGATAGATAAATAGATTCACCGTGTAAAAGTCATTGTTTTCAAAACTATGTAGTCTTAAACATACGGGCAACCAAGTATTACAGAAGTATATTAGAAGCATAGTTTTACAGATTTTCTTTTTCCTAGTGAAAGATTTTAAACAGAAATAACAATTTAGGTTCAGGTAACTTTAGTATTGGCTAGGTTTGAAAATTGTTGCAGCATATGAAAGCATTTGATTTAGATTCCAAAATATCAAAATCTTTATACTATTCTCCTATTCTTTCGAGTCAGTAAGGATTAATTTAGCTCCAAATGGTGTAATGGTCACCCTTCATGATGTTTCCAAGCTTGTGCAAAGAGGGCATGGTCAAACCATATTATAACCATTCATATATATAGGGGTGTGCAAAAACGAGTTCAGTAAAAAAATCAAACTGAACTGGTCCTGAACTGTTTTAACCGGATTGATGTTATATCGAAATAGTTAAACCAGTTTGGAAACTAGTTAAGAATCAAATTGGTTTCAAAATACTAGTTCTGAACTAAACTGATTTTTATCATATTTTAAACTGATTCTAAGTGACAAACCAATTTCGAACTATTTTTTGAAAAAATATTCAAGTGAAAACCAATTCGATTAACCAAATCGGTTTTGTAAAAACAATTCGGTTAACGAAATTGATTTTATAAAGTAGTGCACTTCTTTTTTCTTGAACTAGTTCAGGTAAAAATCAGTTCAGTTTAAGTTCGGTTACAATCTGGTTCGATAGGAACTGGTTTTTTTCTTACCCCTATATATATGGTAGCTGCAAATGCCATGCTGAAACCCATGCATATTGCCTTATGTAGGCTCTATTGGAGTTGTATACTGACTTTGTCACGGTGAACCAGTGGAGTCCACTAAATGAGCTGAGAAAAGAATTGTTCTACATTAGATAAGAATACATACCCTCAAATAGAAAAAATAGGAAAAATAGAAATGTTTGTTATTCTGTAAAATTGATTTTTCTTAATTAAGGTTCTGTTTCAAAAAGTTTACATGTGAGAAAAAAAGAAAAGAAAAAATATATAAAACTTGGTAAACTACGGGACACAATAGTGTTTGATATCCTACATAAACTAATGACAGGAAACAAGTGGGAGAGTGATAGGCACTGGACCAGGCCGATAGAAACTAAGAAAGTGTTTATTGGATTCTTGGAGAAATATCCTCCACAGATTACAAGTGATTTCGAGGTCACTAGCCTTCTATTTCCTCAATACCGTTTATTTTGTTCATGCCTGGTATATAAAGCTTCCTTTCCCACTGTTATAACTACAATTAGTTAGTTATACAGTTTAGACTTATATGAAGCTACAAGCACCCCCCTATATGCTACTTACACCTCCTTGAATACATCCTTCCCCACCTATTACTCCTATCAGTACCCCCCTTCAAGAATGACCTTGTCCTCAAGGTCTATGTGAGGAAAAATCTTCTGCAACTCCTCAGCTGCTTCCCAACTATTTTTGTGCTGTGGTAATCCCTGCCATTGAACCAATGCTTCTTTCTTTCCATCTGCTGCTATTCTGCTCTGTACAATCTTTTCTGGTTGTAATTGCAACTCCCAATTTTCATCCAACACAACAGGTAATGGTTGTGAAACTGCAGTAGCCTTCATCGATTTCTTCAGCAGAGAGACATGAAATACAGGATGTATCCTACTGCCCTCTGGCAGTTCTAGCTTATAAGCAACTTCCCCCACTCTCTGAATTATTTTATAGGGCCCATAAAACCTTGGACTTAGCTTCTTATTAGGTTTCTTAGCCAAAGACCTCATTCTATAAGGTTGTAGCTTTAAGAACACCTAATCTCCTTCCTTGAAACTTACTTCTCTCCTATGCTTATCAGCATATTTTTTCATCTGATCTTGAGCTTTCAACAAGTTACTCCTTAAATCCTACAGTAAGCTATCTCTGTTGGCAGCCATCTGATTAACCTCTTCTAGCTTAGAGGGAATGTCAGCCCCCTTGATCAACATAGGTGGCTGCTGTCCATAAAGAGCCTGGAACGGGGACATCTTAGCTGAAATGTTAAAATTGGTATTGAACCAAAATTCAGCCCATGATAAGTGGTTTGGCCATTACTTTGGTCTGCTGCCAGTTACACACCTCAGATATATTTCTAAGCACCTATTAGTCACCTCAGTTTGGCCATCCGTTTGAGGGTGATAAGCTGTGCTCATCATCTTCAACTGTGTTCTAGCCTTCTTAAACAGCTCTCTCCAAAATGAACTCATGAAAACTCTCTCTATCAGAAACTATGGATGTAGGAAATCCATGTAATTTTACCACCTCAGAAATGAAAATTTCAAACACTTCTTTAGCTGTATAAGGATGACTAAGAGCAAAAAAATGAGCATACTTAGTCATCTGTTGCGAAATCGGCAAGTATACCGATCGCTCAAGTAATAAAGATGATAAGTAAAGATATCGTCCCACGAGGATTGTTATGCCAATTAAATTGTAATTCGTATCGTTAAGTTGGATGACAAATATTGAAATAAGTTTGTTGTTGTGTGTGTATGAAGTAAATTAAAGCTCACTCTGAACATTAACTAATGTAACAAGTAAATAGATTATAATGATATGTAGAGAAATGTAGCTAAGGCAATCCACACTCAATGCTCCGCCCAATGAAATGGTATTGATTACTATATTCAGTTATCTAAACTATTTGGCTAATGTGTTCCTCTTATATTGACTAAGTCTTGATTTCTCCACAACTTAGTTCTTTAACCCACAATAAAACCCTAATCTCTTAGTGATTTTCTGGAAGTTAAGCATTAAGCAAACACAGAATTAAGCTAAACCACAAGCACCCATCCCTATGTCTAGGTAATGTTAGCAAGTTACCACACTTGGGTCCAAGACTAGAGTCCCAATATGTCTATTGTGAACCCTAATTCTAAGCTCTCACCTAGGTTAGCTAAGTCTAGGAAAGAGATGAAAAGATTAAGACAAAGTGCAGTAAAATAGCTTTCGATAAATGAAAATATAGCATTCAATACATCCCAATGAGAATTACATTAAGTGCTTGGCCCTAGCTACAAAATAAAACTAGCCAACCCTAGTCATGGTTGGCATGGAGCTTACAAAAGAAATATGCCCAGCTGAAGTACAAGGAAGAAGAAGATGAAGAAGAATCTCCCCTTGGTCTTCAACTCCCAAGCCCTAGCCAAGGCTTCCCAAGCTTCTTAAAACTCTTGAAAATGTGTTTCTGAAGTGTAAGAACGTTTTTTCAATGCTGAAGTTCAAGCTTTTATAAGGTAAAGTGAGAAATCCCATTCTGCCCTCCATTAGCCTTCAAATTTTCCCAGTCAGCAGATACCCACGCTGGTAGCGTGGGATCCCACGCTGACGACGTGGGTGTCCAGTGATATCTTCAGATGCAGGCAGTTTACCACGCTGGGGGCGTGGGTGTCCACGCTGGGGGCGTGGAATTCCAGGAAGATTTGTAGAAGGGAGAGCCTTTCCACGTTGATGGCGTAAGTCCCACGCTGGGAGCGTGGATGTTCACGCTGAGGGCGTGAAGTTCCACGCTGGGAGCGTGGAGTTCCAGAGAAATTTCCACTTGGAGGGAACATCCCACGCTGGGGGCGTGGGTTCCACGTTGGCAGCGTGGCACTCCTTGCTTCCAAAAAGCTTGATCTGCTCTTTCCTGCTATAAAATGTTAAATTTAAGCACAACTATGATAGGAACATATTTATCAACATTAATCATCATTATATGCAATTCTAGGCTATATGTTAACGAATTTTGGCTTTTAAAAGCTTGGAAAGGACCATATGCTGGGCGCATATCATCATCCTATCAATAACCACTAAAATGGTGTCTTTACCTTGAGCCTTTGGCAACCCTCCAATGAAATCCATAACAAAGTCTGACCAAACCTTTGTAAGCATAGGTAAAGGTTGCAGTAACCCAGCTGGTGCCAAAGTGCTGACTTTGTTTCTTTGACAAATATCACATGCAGCTACATAATCTCTTATAGTCTTCTTCATGCCCTGCCAATATAAAACTGCAGCTACTCTTTTATATGTTCTGAAAAATCCAGAGTGTCCTTCCATAGGAGAATCATGCAGCTCTTTTAAAATCACAGGAATTCTAGCAGAATTCCTTACTAGTACCAATCTGTTTTTATAGTACAGCCTGCCTCTATGAATGTTGTATCCCTTCTTCTTAGCTGTTCTGGATAATAAACCCTGAAATATCTCATACATTGGAAGGTCAGCTTGAATCTCCTTTTCCCAATCATTCCATTCCTCCTCCTGTACTACTAAAATAGCCTCAAAAGCAAACTGCCTGGACAGAGCATCAGCCACTATATTCTCTTTTCCTGGCCTATATTGGATATCAAAATCATACCCTATTAATTTGATGGCCCATTTAAATTGTTCTTCACTTAATAACTTTTGCTCATTCAGGAATTTCAAGCTTTTTTGGTCAGTTCTAATACAAAATTTCCTTCCCAGCAAGTAGTGTTTCCATTTTTTTTACAGCTAATACCACTGCCATCAATTCCCTTTCATACACTGATTTCAACTTCCCTCTTTCAGATAAAGTTTTACTCCAAAAGGCTAAAGGTCTGTCCTTTTGTAATAAAACTGCTCCTAACCCACTTCCAAAGGCATCTGTTTCCAGCATAAACTGCTTTGAAAAATCAGGAACTCCTAGGATAGGAAGTTGCTGCATTACTGTCTTCAATTTCTCAAAAGCTTGCAGTGTCTTTTCTTCCCACACAAAAGCATTCTTTTTCAGCATATCATTTAATGGTTGAGCTATTTTTCCATATCCCTTAACAAATCTTCTATAATAGCCAGTGAGGCCCAAAAATCCCCTCAATCCCTTTGCATCTTTAGGTCTAGGCCACTTAGCCATAGCTGCCAGCTTCTTAGGGTCAGCTTCCACACCTCCAGCTGAAATGATATGCCCTAAGTACTCTAAAGCTTGTTGGCCAAAAACACACTTTTTTTTATTAACAAATAACTCTTGTTGCTGCAAAACTTGCAATGCAACTTTCATATGCATAACATGATCCTCCAAACTACTGCTGTATACTAATATATCATCAAAAAATACTAGAGCAAATTGCCTTAAGAATGGGTTTAGTACCTCATTCATGAGTGCTTGAAAGGTTGAAGGTACATTAGTTAAGCCAAAGGGCATCACCAAAAATTCATAATGGCCCTCATGTGTCCTGAATGCTGTTTTCTGCACATCCTCTGCCCTCATTCGAATTTGGTGGTACCCTGCCTTCAAATCCAGCTTTGAAAACCATGTAGCCCCTCCAATTTCATCCAATAACTCCTCAATAACTGGCATAGGAAATTTGTCTGGCACTGTGATCTTATTAAGAGCTCGATAATCCACACAAAATCGCCAACTCCCATCCTTCTTCTTTACTAAAATCACAGGACTAGCAAATGGGCTGATGCTTGTTTGAATAATTCCTGCAGCTAGCATATCTCCTACCAACTTTCAATCTCATTCTTCTGGTAGTGAGGGTATTTATAAGGCCTTAAACAGGGTATTTTACTGCCAGCTTGCAGATGAATGGCATGATCCCTTTCTCTGGCAGGTGGCAGCCCTTGAGGTTCCTTAAAAACCTCTTCAAACTGCTGTAACATTTGATTCAAAATTTTGAGTATTTTTTCTGTTTTCTCCTCACCCTCCATAGACTTTAACTCTATTAAAAATCCTTGCTCAGCTTCCAACATATTACACCTGATCAATTTGCTGCTGATTGCAGCCTTAATCAATTCAGGCTCAGCTTTTAGCACAATTTTCTTGCCTTGCACTCTCATAGCCAATGTTAATTTTTCAAAATTGGCTTCTACCTCTCCCAAGCTTGCTAACCATTCTACCCCTAATGCCACATCTGCCACTCCTAGCTCAAACAAATAACAATTTTGTACCACCTGCAACCCTTGTAACTCCATTTGCAATGCATTACACACCCCCTTACAGCTTATCTTGTGTCCATCCCCTACCTCCACATAATAAGTTTTGGTAGGAGTGACCTCCAACCCCAATTCCCTTACTAACTTCATAGAAACAAAATTATGAGTTGCCTCACAATCAATCAACACTACTACTCTTCTATTCTTAATGCTACCCCACAATTTGAGTGACTTCTTAGAAGTGAAACCCTCAATATTATGCAAGGACCGCTGATGCACCTCCTCCCCTTCTTCTTCCTCAACATCCCCTTGTTTCATCTTCTCTTCATCATCCCCCTCTTCCTCCAAAATCATCACCTTAAGCTGCTTATTTTTGCAAATGTGTGTAGGATGGTATTTTTCATTGCAAGTGAAGCATTCACCCTTTCTCATCTTCTCATTTACCTCCAAAGGAGATAATCTTTGAAAGCTTTTCTTCCTTATTGGTCCCTCCCCTCTTGATTTGGATCCTCCAGCTGTCTCCATCACTCTTCCACCCCCTGGCTGCCACTCCTTCCCACTTCTTGGAACAAAGAAATTAGGCTTGTTCATAGGAGTCACCCATTTCCCTGTTCTTGGCAATTTATCCAGCACCCTGTTTTTTTCTTCAACCTGTCTTGCCTTCAACATTGTGTCCAGCAAGCTTTTAGGTTCGTGCAACCTAACTTCAGTTCCAATCTCCTCTCTCAACCCCTTCAAAAATACTTCTATTAAAAAATTTTCACCTAATCCCTTACCAGCTCCCACGTGTTTCTCAAAGAGCCCGATATAAGCTGCCACCGATTCCTCCTACTTCAAAGCCAACAAAGCTTGGAAAGGGTTTCCAAGATTGGTGCTCTGGAATCTTTGTATCACTGCTGTTTTGAAATTTTCCCATGATTGACACGAGCTCCAGCTTTCCCACCATTGATACCATGCTAAAGCTTCTCCCTCCATAGCCACCAAAATGGATTCCAGTTTCTCTTCTTCTCTCATGCCCTGTAACCGGAAATATCTTTCAATCCTTGAAACCCACCCCATCGGATCTTCCCCTGTGAAAATGGGCATTTCAATTTGCCTCCAATTCCGCGCCCCTATTTTTGTTTCTTCTTTGTTCTTGTTTTTCGCCGCCTCCCGTGCCGACGTTTTCGCACCCGCCATCGGCACTTCCATGGTCGCCGCCATCTGTTGCAAAATTTGCTCGATCGCACCCAACCGGGTGTCCATCGTGACCCGACTGGCTTCCGACAGCTCACGATCGGCTTCTCTTACTTCCCGCGACTCCTCCACCGCTCTCTCCAATGCCTCCATACGCGCCTCCATCTTATTATTGCTCTTTGCTGCCATTAACGTACCCACGCCCCAGAACGGAGCTCTGATACCAGTGATAGGCACTGGACCAGGCCGATAGAAACTAAGAAAGTGTTTATTGGATTCTTGGAGAAATATCCTCCACAGATTACAAGTGATTCGAGGTCACTAGCCTCCTATTTCCTCAATACCGTTTATTTTGTTCGTGCCTGGTATATAAAGCTTCCTTTCCCCCTGTTATAACTACAATTAGTTAGTTATACAGTTTACACTTATATGAAGCTACAAGCACCCCCCCATATGCTACTTACACCTCCTTGAATACATCATTCCTCACCTATTACTCCTATCAGAGAGGTTAAGATATTTTTTAGAGCGTGAGAAAAAGGAAAAAGAAAAATATAAAACTTAGTAAATTAACTACGGGACACAAATGTCTTTGAAAACCTGCATAAATAGGTGATAGCTAGGAAGCAAACATCACATATTGATGATTGGAGAAGTATGGACAAAAGCAAGTGATGGGAGGGGTTAATCAAGATCCTACCCAAGGTGATAAATAATTAGAGAAGGGACGTTTGGGGATGTATGCACAAAGATATTAACAGACACCCGACAGCATCGCTCAAATTCTAATCTGTTTTATTTGCTGAATGTTTTATGAATGTGTCCTTTTGTTGCATAATTTTTAAAATGTTTCATATGTAACATTCAGGAAAAAGTGGCAGCCATAGCAGGAACCAAAGAAACAAGAAGAAAGTGTCATTTGTCAAGGGAGCATGGACCCAATTACCTCTGCCGTTGCCCAAAGTGGAGTGGAAATTGCAATACAAGTAGTCAAACGACAAGTGGGTTACATATTTAATTACAAAGACAAATTTAAAGAGGTGGAACAATACATTGAGAGGCTGCATGACACTAGGAAGAGGGTTCAAAATGAAATTAATGATGCAGAGAGGAACGGAGAAGAAATTGAAGATGACGTTCAGCATTGGTTAAAACAGGTGGATGAGAAGATAAAAAGATATGAGTTTTTATTAATGATGAATGCCATGCACAGACAAGGTGTTCCATTAGATTGATCTTTCCAAATAACTTGACGTTGAGGTATCGGTTAGGCAGAAATGCTACAAAGATTGTAGAGGAAATCAAAGAGGATGGACATTCAAATAAAAAGTTTGATAAAGTTTCATATCGGTTGGGCCCATCCTTCGATGCTGCTTTGTCAAACACTGGTTATGTGAGCTTTGGGTCCAGAAATGAAACTATGGAGAAGATTATGAAAGCACTGGAAGATTCGACAGTTAATATTGTTGGTGTTTATGGGGCTGGTGGTGTGGGTAAGACTACTTTAGTCAAAGAAGTTGCTAAAAAATCTCAAGAAAAGTTGTTCAATATGGTTGTCATGGTAAATGTAACAAGAATTCCTGACATAAAGAAAATTCAAGGACAAATTGCTGAGATGTTGGGAATGAGATTGGAAGAGGAAAGTGAAATTGTAAGAGCAGATCGCATTCGAAAGAGATTAAAGAAAGAAAAGGAGAACACCCTTATAATCCTAGATGATCTCTGGGATGGATTGAACTTGAATATATTGGGGATTCCACATAGTGAGGATGATGATAGAAGCCAACAGGATGTCAATGATTTATCTGATTTTGGTTATAATAAGATGGAAAAAGAAGTGTTTTCTGCCGATTTCAATACGCTGAAAAAAGACAAGTTAGCTGTCAATTTCAATAAGATAACAAGAGACAAGTTATCCGTTGATTCCAGTATGATAAGAAAAGAAAACCTATCAGGTGATCACAAGGGATGCAAAATTCTTCTAACATCTAGAAGTAAAGAAGTAATATGTAATAAAATGGATGTGCAGGAGAGATCAACTTTCTCGGTAGGAGTCCTTGATGAAAACGAGGCAAATACTTTACTTAAGAAAGTGGCGGGAATACATGTCCAAAGTTTTGAGTTTGATGAGAAAGCCACTGAAATTGCCAAAATGTGTGATGGATTGCCTATAGCATTAGTTTCCGTAGGAAAGGCACTACAGAATAAAAGCTCCTTTGTATGGCAGGATGTCTGTCAACAAATTAAAAGACAAAGTTTTACAGAAGGGCACGAGTCTATGGAGTTCTCTGTAAAGTTGAGCTACAATCATCTAAAAAATGAGCAGCTGAAAAATATTTTTTTACTGTGTGCTAGAATGGGAAATGATGCTTTGATTATGAACTTGGTGAAGTTCGGTATGGGGTTGGGTTTGCTTCAAGGGGTCCACACAATTAGAGAAGCGAGAAACAAAGTAAATATGCTGATAGAGGAGCTAAAAGAATCAACTTTGTTGGTGGGAAGTTACTCTCGTGACCGCTTCAACATGCATGACATTGTGCGGGATGTAGCTCTTTCAATATCATCCAAAGAAAAACATGTATTTTTTATGAAAAATGGCATACTAGATGAGTGGCCTCACAAAGATGAACTTGAAAGGTACACTGCTATATGTTTACACTTTTGTGATATCAATGATGGGCTTCCTGAGAGTATACACTGTCCTAGACTTGAAGTCTTACATATTGACAGTAAAGATGATTTTTTGAAAATACCAGATGACTTTTTTAAAGATATGATTGAACTCAGAGTCTTGATATTGACTGGTGTTAATCTTTCACGCTTACCTCCTTCTATTCAATGCCTAAAAAAACTGAGAATGCTTAGTTTGGAGAGATGCACTCTAGGAGAGAACTTATCAATCATTGGAGAGTTGAAGAAATTACGAATTCTCACTCTTTCAGGATCTAACATTGAAAGTTTGCCTATTGAATTTGGGCAATTGGATAAGCTGCAACTTTTTGACTTAAGCAATTGCTCAAAACTAAGAGTAATACCTTCCAATATCATATCAAGGATGAACAGTTTGGAAGAGTTTTACATGAGAGACAGCTTGATTCTGTCGGAGGCTGAGGAGAATATCCAAAGTCAAAATGCTATTAGTCTTTCTGAGTTGAGGCACTTGAATCAGTTGCAAAATCTAGACATACACTTTGAGAGTGTTTCCCATTTGCCGCAGAACTTGTTTCTTGACATGTTGGATAGTTACAAGATTGTCGTTGGTGAATTCAACATGCTCACAGTGGGAGAATTCAAAATCCCTGACATGTATGAAGAAGCGAAATTTTTGGCATTGAACCTAAAAGAAGGTATTGACATTCATTCTGAAACATGGGTTAAAATGCTGCTCAAGAGTGTTGAATATTTGCTGCTGGGAGAACTCAATGACGTTCATGATGTTTTTTATGAATTAAATGTTGAAGGATTTCCATATCTGAAACATTTATCCATTGTAAACAATTTTGGCATTCAATATATTATCAACTCAGTGGAGCGGTTTCACCCTTTACTGGCTTTTCCCAAATTAGAGTCCATGTGTCTTTACAAACTGAATAATTTGGAGAAAATATGTGACAATCAGCTTGCAGAGGCCTCTTTTTGCGGATTAAAAATTATCAAGATTAAAACATGTGATAAATTGGAAAACATTTTTCCATTTTTCATGGTCGGGCTTCTCACCATGCTTGAAACAATTGAAGTGTGTGACTGTGATTCTCTGAAGGAGATAGTTTCTGCTGAAAGACAAACATATACTATCAGTGATGACAAGATTGAGTTCCCTCAATTACGACTTTTAACATTAAAATCTTTACCAGCCTTTGCTTGTTTATATACCAATGACAAGATGCCTTGTAGTGCACAATCGTTAGAAGTCCAAGTGCAAAACAGGAACAAAGATATTATCACTGAAGTTGAGCCATGTGCCGCCAATTCTTGCATATCACTCTTCAATGAAAAGGTATGTAAAAACATTATCATAAATATGTGTCCTTCATAATCTCTAATGTTTAATTTCTTTGTTATTCCTCTAAGAGAAGTAAAAAGTCGTGATCGTTGAAGTTTTGTCATTTCTCTTGGGTACATCAGTTTTTAAAATCAAAATATTATTGTTGAGACATGAATTATATATGTTCTTACAGGTTTCAATTCCCAAATTAGAAAGGTTGGAGTTATCCTCAATCAACATCCAGAAGATATGGAATGACCAATCTCAGCATCATTTTCAAAATTTGCTTACATTGAGTGTTACAGATTGTGGTGATTTGAAATATTTACTGTCATTCTCCTTGGCTGGAAGTTTGATGAACCTACAAAGCCTCTTTGTAAGTGAATGTGAAATGATGGAGGATATATTTTGTCCAGAACATGCAGAGGTGTGTGGATTCATTTAATATTGACTTTGATTATTACAATCATTTGTTGTTTAATTGCATTAATTGTTGAGGTCTTTTATCTGCTCACCTAACATTCAATTTTTTCTGCAGCAGAATATTGATGTTTTTCCTAAGTTGAAGAAAATGGAGATCATCTGCATGGATAAACTTAATACCATTTGGCAACCCCATATTGGTCTTCATTCCTTTCACAGTTTGGACTCTTTGATAATAAGAGAGTGCCACAAACTTGTTACGATTTTTCCTAGTTATATGGGGCAAAGATTTCAGAGCCTTCAAAGCTTGACAATTACAAATTGCGAGTTAGTGGAAAACATATTTGACTTTGAAAATATTCCACACACGGGTGATAGGAATGAAACAAACTTGCAAAATGTAATTCTGGAGGAGTTGCCAAATTTGGTGCACATATGGAAGGATGGCAGCAGTGAAATACTTAAATATAATAATCTGAAAAGCATAAGAATTCAGGAGAGTCCAAATTTAAAACATCTCTTTCCATTTTCTGTTGCCACTGACTTAGAAAAACTGGAAATCCTTGATGTATGCAACTGCTGGGAAATGAAGGAGATTGTTGCTTGGGAGAATGGTTCAACTGAAAATGCTATCACCTTTAAGTTTCCTCAGCTAAACACTGTATCATTAGTATGTTCATTTGAACTTGTGAGTTTTTACAGAGGAACTCACGCTTTAGAGTGGCCATCATTGAAGAAATTGTCCATACTCTATTGTTTCAAGCTGGAAGGGCTCACTACAGACATCACAAACTCACAAGTGAAGCCAATTGTTTTGGCTACAGAAAAGGTACATAATAAAAAGAATGAATTAAGAATCTCTCATTGAAGGATGTGAGAATATGTCATTTATTTGGTTCCAAGTATGCTTCAATATTGATAAGTCTTTTTTATTTATATATATTTTAGGTGATATACAACTTGGAATCTATGGCAATGAGCTTGAAGGAAGCAGAGTGGTTGCAGAAATACATTGTTAGTGTTCACAGAATGCACAAACTACAAAGACTTGTTTTGAATAGATTGAAGAATACTGAAATTCTCTTTTGGTTTCTTCATAGACTTCCCAATTTGAAAAGCTTAACATTGGGATTTTGTCACTTGAAAAGGATTTGGGCTCCTGCAAGCCTCATTTCACGTGATAAAATAGGTGTTGTTATGCAACTTAAGGAGTTGGAATTAAAGAGTTTGTTGTCTTTAGAAGAGATAGGATTTGAGCATG
>PYAF01001878.1:95542-114759 GCA_007407185.1 Glycine tomentella
TCGAGTTTGAGGGGGAGTGTTAGAATTCAAACTCTCTAGAAGCCATCCTTTTTGACTTGCTTTTAGAATGCATGTGATGAAAGAAAAGTTGGCTGCTACGTGAATTGTTGAAAAGATTGGCAGCCTACAAGCCATCAAAATTGACAAAGCTTTTTCACATTGCAATAATTTTCAACTTTTGTAGCTATATATAGGAAGTGTTATGGTTAGTTTTATGCAAGAAAAAAAGAGAGAAAAAGAGGCAGAAGAAGAAAGTTGAGGAAAGTGCAGTAGCACTTAGTTAAAAGAGAGGAGAGTAGAGCTTTGTCTTGTGAGGAAAAATAGAAAAAGTGATTATAAGTTAGTGGGAGTATTTGAGAGAATAAAATTATTGTAGTGTGTTATTGAATTTCTTGTCAATTTAAATAAAAGAGTTTTTACTCAAATATTTTCATCATCTATCGATACTTCCAACAGTTTCCAGAGTTTCCGTACATACACTCCTAACGTTGAGTTTCTATGCTTTGAAGGTTTCTTTCCAATATTCAAAGCATACGAGACTTGTTGATTATCCTGAGACGAAGGGTTTTCGGCACTGCAAACCTGCTTTTCCGGAGAACTTCTTTGGCTGTTTGAAGAAATTGGAATTTGATGGAGCATGTCAAAGACAGATTGTGGTTCCATCTCATGTACTTCCTTGTTTGAAGACCTTAGAAGAATTGAATGTACATAGCTCCCATGCAGTGCAGATAATATTTGACATGGATGACTGTGAGGCAAACACCAAGGGAATAGTCTTTCGTTTGAAAAATCTTAATTTAGAAGACTTGTCAAATTTGAAATGTGTATGGAACAAAACCCCCCGAGCAATTCTCAGCTTTCCCAATTTACAACAAGTGTCTGTCACTGAATGTAGAAGCTTGGTAACACTGTTCCCTTTGTCCCTTGCCGGCAATCTTGGGAAACTTAAGAACCTTGAAATACAGTTCTGTCAAAAGTTGGTAGAAATTGTTGGAAAGGAAGATGTAATGGAACATGCAACAACTGAAATGTTTGAATTCCCTTGTTTGCGGCAGTTGCTTCTTTATGAGCTGTCACTGCTTAGTTGCTTTTATGCTGGAAAACACCATCTGGAATGCCCCATATTAGAAAGCTTGTATGTGTCCAATTGTCCTAAGTTGAAGCTATTCACATCAGAATTTCTTGATAGTCACAAAGAAGCAGTTACAGAGGCTCCAATTAGCCGGCTAGAACAACAACCTCTGTTCTCAGTTGATAAGGTGACAAAGCATTATCAGTTAAACTTTTTGAGCTTCCTTTTCTCTTAATTTCATATTATATTTTCCTCCTTCTAACTACCACCGTGCATTTTCTTTTGAATTTGTATGGCCTTGCTAGATTGTTCCCAATCTGAAGAGATTGTCACTCAATGAGGAAAACATTATGTTGTTGAGCGATGCACATTTCCCAGAAGACCTCCTTTTCAAATTAACTTATCTTGATCTATCCTTTGATAATCAGGAAATTAAGAAAGCCACTTTCCCTTTTGATTTCCTTCACAAGGTACCCAGGTTAGAACATCTTCGAGTGCAAAGTTGCTATGGTCTGAAGGAGATATTTCCCTCTCAGAAACTCCAAGTTCATGACCGTTCACTTCCCGGATTGAAACATTTAGGCCTGTGTTATCTTGAAGAGCTGGAATCGATAGGGTTAGAGCACCCATGGGTAAAGCCATATTCTGAAAAGCTTCAAATATTATATCTTGACTGCTGCTCTCAATTGGAAAAATTAGTGTGGTGTGCAGTATCTTTCATCAATCTGAAAGTGTTGCAAGTGACGGACTGTGATGGGATGAAGTATTTATTCAAATCCTCAACTGCCAAAAGTTTGTTGCAACTTGAGACCCTATCTATAGAGAAATGTAAATCAATGAAGGAAATAGTAAAAAAAGAAGATGAAGATGCTTCTAATGAGATCATATTTGGACGCCTCACAACATTAAAGTTGGATTCCTTACCAAGGCTAGTAAGGTTTTATTCAGGGAATGCCACTTTACATTTCGCGTGTTTGGAGGAAGCCACGATTGCTGAATGCCCCAATATGGAAACATTCTCTGAAGGATTCGTAAAGGCGCCAATGTTTGACGGGATTAAAACTTCAATGGACGATTCTGATTTAACATTCTACCATGATCTGAACACGACAATCGTGACGTTGTTTCACCAACAGGTAAGGAATTCATTATCCAAGTTGTTAGTATTTGCTAATCTTAATTTAATTTAATTTTTAATTCTCTCAAATGGCCCTCGTTTTTTACCGCTAGAACTCAGAACTTAGTGCGTAATATAATGCAAAAAAAAAAAAAAAAAAAAATCACTCGGGAAATCAGCTTCAAATCGGCCTAACATATTATGGGCCCAAAATAAATTATAATTGCCCCAAAAAATTATATTCAAAGAAAAATATTGTATAAACTTATCTATTTATAACACTTTACCCAACATAACTTAAACGAATATGGACAACAAGGATTGATTTCTAATCTGCTTAAACATAAAAGCTTCTATTATAATCCCCTAATGTTTTTTTCCATTGGCATAAACTTATGACTCCTATAACTATTTGTTTAACAAAATATATTCATGCTGAAGTCTAACATCCTTCTAGTTCTAAACAAACAACTCATGCAAGTACCACCTCAAATGAATAAAAAGCAATATTACCTTATTCGTGTCAACATCTAGAGACTTTTCTGAATTCTTTGTGTCTGAGTTGGAGGGGTTGTTTAAAGGAGACACTGGGAGAGCTAAGGAGCTCTGTCAAGTCATCAAAGATCAAGAACATGGCATCCCCTTTAACAAAATCACCATTGCCACCATTAGGCTCTCCCAACATATCTAGTTGTCTTTTCATCAAGTTCCCACAGTGACACTTTACCTCATCAAAAGTACTCAAAAAGAAATCACTGCCCTTTGGACATATGTGACACACAAAATACTGTGGGTTGCGTATCATCCACCTTCAGTTTTAGTCTCTGGTAACGGGTTGCGCAGAGAAAGCAACATTCACTTGTAGATGTCATTCCATAAAATATTGTTAATGCAACCAATCTCTAATGTAAAGGGGGATGAGATGAGATGAGATGAGATGAGGTAGTGTGTTTAGTGGGTAGAGTCTGCATAAAAAATGAGAAAGGAAGTGCGGTAATGTAAATGGGGAGTGGAAATAGCAATTACCAACTTAACAAATAGATTGTTAATGCAACCAATCTCTAATGTAAAGGGGGATGAGATGAGATGAGATGAGGTAGTGTGTTTAGTGGATAGAGTCTGTATAAAAAATGAGAAAGGAAGTGCGGTAATGTAAATGGGGAGTGGAAATAGCAATTACCAACTTAGCAAATCTTTTAGGCTTATTTCTTCTTTCTACCCTTATCCTTTAATTTTATGCTACCTTTTCATACTAATTGGGCATATTAGCCTAAAATAATATTATGTTAAAGTCTAATTGTATCTCTAAAGTCTTATGTATTTTATTTTTAGCAATTGCTACATCCACTCCTCCCATTTGTTATTACAGTCCCCTGCTATAATCCTTTTCCAAAACTACTCCCCCCATTTCCGGAAATTGTTTTCTTCACCATTGTTAGTTTATGCCATTAGACCAATTCACCAAAGGCTTCCTGTAAATGATGGAAAAAAATTACATTGAACCGCCCATCATATTTTCTGAGACAATTGTTTTTCTTAGCCATTTTGTTATATATTATTGCTTCAATTTGCGCATAAAGGTAATAGAATGCAGTGACCTTTGTGTCAATTTTTAGTGAATTAAAGTTTGAGTGCGGTTACCATCTCTTGTTCTATTTCTTCCTCTATGCGTGTGTGCCAAGTCAAATTTATCTCGCTCTTAATGAACCCACATCTCCGCATCTCATGCTCGGCTCTTCATTTGCTACTCACATCACCTCAATGGCACCTTTTTGGACTCAAATTGAGGATAAGTAGATTTAAGGAAAAACAAGTGTCACTTTAACTATTATGTTGTTATACGAGAGGAATAAAGAGAAAAAAGGAGAAGTGCGTATTTGGGAGCGTAGTTTATAGAAAGGAGTACAAGTAAAAATAACAGTTATTTTATTTTTTATAAGAAGACTAATGTAAGTCCAAAACATTCTATTAGCCTTCTTTTCTTTTCTCTTCTCTTCTCCTTCTATTTTTTTTATATATATTTTGGACTTGTATGAGCCGAAAACCTCTATCATCTTTTCTCCTTATCTTTTCATTTCATTACCATTTTTTTTTTCATCCTTGAGCCATATGGATCAAAGACCTTTAGCCACTATTTTATTCCTATTTTGCTCTTTCTAAATTTTAGACCATTGGAATCCATTCTAAAAATAATAAATAAAATTATGAATAATTATATTAATATTAAAATTTTGGACTTCTGACCGAAAATAACTTGAATGACTCCTCTATATTTGCATCATTATTAGATATGCTCTTAATTACTTCAAATTACTTGAATAACTGATGTCTATTTGACAATATAAAAATGGTACAAAACAATATATATCAAAATAAAGCTCATGATTTAATTAGAAAAACAAAAATGAGAATTTAAATTTAACACGCGATAATCGCAGATATCTCAATTAATGAGGCACATGTATATATAGTTTTCTACAATCAAATGTAAATCCAAGTGGTACACATGCCATTAACAATTAATGAGGCATATGAGACTTGTCGATTATCTGACGTTGAGTTTCTCTGGCTTTTAAGGTTTTTTTCGAATATTCAAAGCATATGATTCTTGTCCATTACCTTGGGATGACGGATTTTATGCACGGCAAACCTGCTTTTCCGGAGAACTTCTTTGACTGTTTGAAGAAATTGGAATTTGATGGAGCATGTAAAAGAGATATTGTAATTCCATCTCATGTACTTCCTTGCTTGAATGCCATAGAAGAATTGAATGTACATAACTCCGATGCAGCGCAGGTAATATTCGACATAGATGACACTGAAGCCAACACCAAGGGAATAGTCCTTCCATTGAAAAAGCTTACTCTAGAAAACTTGTCAAATTTGAAATGTGTATGGAACAAAACCCCCCGAGCAACTCTCAGCTTTCCCAATCTGCAACAAGTATCTGTTATTAGATGTGTTATCTTGGCAACACTGTTCCCTTTGTCCCTTGCCAGAAATCTTGGGAAACTTAACTTCCTTAATATACAACTCTGTGTCAAGTTGGTAGAAATTGTTGAAAAGGAAGATGTAACGGAACATGCAACAACTGAAATGTTTGAATTCCCTTCTTTGTCGAATTTGTTTCTTTATCAGCTGTCATTGCTTAGTTGCTTTTATCCTGGAAAACACCATCTGGAATGCCCCATATTAGAAAGCTTGGATGTGTGCTATTGTCCTAACTTGAAGCTATTCACATCTGAATTTCATAATAGTAAAAAAGCAGTTACAAAGGCTCCAATTAGCCGGCTAGAACAACAACCTCTGTTCTCAGTTGATAAGGTGACAAAGCATTATCGGTTAAACTTTTTGTGCTTCCTTTTCTCTTAATTTCATATTATATTTTCCTCCTTCTAACTTCCACCGTGCATTTTCTTTTGAATTTGTTTGGCCTTGCTAGATTGTTCCCAATCTGAAGAGATTGAGACTCAATGAGGAAAACATTATGTTGTTGAGCGAACATTTCCCAGAAGACCTCCTTTTCAAATTAACTTATCTCGATCTATCGTTTGATAATCAGGAAATTAAGAAAGACACTTTGCCTTTTGATTTACTTCACAAGGTACCCAGGTTAGAACATCTTCGAGTTCAAAGTTGCTATGGTCTGAAGGAGATATTTCCCTCTAAGAAACTCCAAGTTCATGACCGTTCACTTCCCGGATTGAAAGAATTAACCCTGTATAATCTTCGACAGCTGGAGTCGATAGGGTTAGAGCACCCATGGGTAAAGCCATACTCTGAAAAGCTTCAAATATTAGATCTTGAATGGTGCCCTCAGTTGCAAAAATTGGTGACCTGTGCAGTATCTTTCAATAATCTGAAAGAGTTGCGAGTGAGTAACTGTAAAAAGATGGAGTATATATTCAAATATTCAACTGCCAAAAGTTTGTTGCAACTTGGGACCCTATCTATAGAAAAATGTGAATCAATTGAGGAAATAGTAAAAGAAGATGAAGATGCTTCTAAAGAGATCATATTTGGACGCCTCACAACATTAAGGTTGGAATCCTTACCAAGGCTAGTAAGGTTTTATTCAGGGAATGCCACTTTGCATTTCACGCGTTTGGAAGAAGCCACGATTGCTGAATGCCCCAATATGAACACATTCTCTGAAGGAGTTATAGATGCCCCAATATTTGCGGGGACTAAAACTTCAACAGAGGACTCCCACCATGATCTCAACACGACAATCGAGACGTTGTTTTACCAACAGGTAAGGAATTCATTATCCAAATTCAATTGTTATTTATTTATATCTAAAAAATAAATATAGGATATGTTAAATTAACCAATCTCTCAACAACATTGATTAAAAAATTTAGGTTAAAATATGTTTATAACTTTTAATAAATACTTGAATTTTGTTTTTTTTTCTAATATATTTTTCTTTGTTTTTGTTATCTCATAAAGCAAAAATTATATTTGCTTACTGATAATTTTTTTCATTTTGTTATTTATCCTCTTGAAAAAGATTAATAACAAATACAAAAAATTTATTAGGGTGCAAACCAAAAAATTTTTGATTTATAAGACACTAAAAAAAAGATTAATAACAAATACAAACAATTTATTAGGATGCAAACCAAAAATTTGTTAATTTATAAGACACTAAAAAAATCTCAATGACCAAAAATAAATTATTACTTTATTAGAGATTCAATATAAAAAAATTATTTATAAAGGACCAAAAACATAAAATTTGAGTATTTATTAAGAATTAAAAAAGAGTTTAACCAAAAATTTAAAATCATTTTTTTTGTTTTGAAATTACTTTGAAAGTGCTTTGGAAATTATAATAGAAATGTACCTACTCTATTATATAAAATAATAACTTTTAAGAAATATTTAATTAATATAAATTTAGACAAAAATATCCTTAGTTTGCCAACCATTCTTGTCATAAATTATCCTACTATCCATCCAACTTATTTCTATGGTTGATGTCCCTTTTTAATGTAAGTATTAATTTATTCTCTTAGTTATTATATACAGGAGTACTGTTGCAAAATAGCTTAAAAAGGCTAAAGGACTATATTTTTAAAAAAATAAAAAGCTAAAAGATTTTTTTAAAAAAAACGAATGGAATATTAATCAAACTTATTAATTAAAAAAATTACATTTTAAATTCTATAAGAGGTGTCCTTAGGATATTAATTAGCACTGGCAATAAATTTAATTTGCAAGTCACAAATTGATTCTAGAGTATTACTTCTCTTCCCTTCTATTTTAAGACAAATGCTAACAAGTGTCCTTAGATACTAGTTAAAGAAGTAAAGGCATAAAGTTTTTTATTGGGATGCAGAAAAATGCACTTCCCTATGGTTTTAAATGGTTTTAAAATGTGTTTTCATATGATTTTCAACAAAACATTTTTTAAAATATCCTAAGGACTACTTAATCAGATCTTAATTTTGAAATATACACTCTCCTCCCTTAAGTTACTTTTTAGGTAATTTTTAATGAGGACAATATCTTAATAGTTGTGAATAAATATGAATTAATGTGCCTCCCAATGATATATTATCTTTTTCTAAAACTTTCAATGTCACAACCAACTAATTTTGAAAATCTTATATATTGTTGATCATAGTTTTTATAAAGCAGAATAAAGGTTTAAATGTCTATATTATCACCAATGAGTTAGGTCTAATAAAAAGGATTAGTCTTCTATAATGTAGCAAATTGATTATATTTTGTTTCAAATTATTGCTAAAATAGACGTTGACATTTATTATCTGACTTACTAAAGGTTTAAATATCTATATTATCACCAATGAGTTAGGTCTAATAAAAAGGATTAGTCTTCTATAATGTAGCAAATTAATTATATTTGTTTCAAATTATTGCTAAAATAGACATTGACATTTATTATCTGACTTAGTTTTAAATAGGATTGTCTCTATATTAAAAACAAAAAATATATCTTTAATTGATTTTGAAATTTCATCTTCAAATTAAAGTCACAAAAATTATATCATATGTTCAAAATTTGTAAATCACGGTGAGGATCACTGCAAGAGAATTATTATTTAGAAGAAGAAAAAAAAAACTCATTTACATGATATAGACTCGAATATAATTTATATTTTTTTTCAAGGAAGGAGAACGTTTATTTTAAAATAAAAGGGAAAGTGAATATAATTTAAGCTTCTCTAGGATAGCATAAGCTAATTTACTCTAAAATAATTCTTATGACATACATTACCTACTACATTTAAAATATATCATGATATCTTTGTTAGCTTTTACCAACACTTATTTGATCTTTTACCAATAGGTTGTGTCATAAATCAATATCTCAAAAGTTTATTTATTTTGGATAAAGACATACAAATGGTTTTATATTACGTCTCTAACTTGACTTTGCATCCCTTTGATTGGTTTGAAATGTGGATAATACAATACATCTACGACCTTTAGATTCCACCACGCGTAACACATGTTTGGAGACTTCAAACACATAGTTTGGAACCTTCAAACAAAAAATACATTTTTATCTTTCTTAAATTATAAAGAAAAAATGAAAATTGGGTACTTAAATTTAGATTTCTAACATCCAGACTGACCTCCCCGGTCCGATTGGTCGAATTGCAACCCTGTAGGTAAATCAGGTCGAGTCATAAGCTCAATCGATTATGCTTTTGACTCGAGAACGACCCAAATTGACCTGGATGAATTTGTGGTCGAACTGGTGACCCATTAATCCTGACCGGATAACTTATTTTTTCATTTTATTTTATTTTAGTATTTTTTATTTAAGTTAAATTAGAGGAAGATCGACTTTTATGAATATCCATTTTTATCTTCTAAATTTTTTTCTTCATTTATATTTTAATTTTTGAATCCATGTTTTTCTAATACCTTGAAGATAGTTTAGACTATGTCTATTAGGCTAAGCCCAGCCCTTTTATATTAATTTTTTATCGTAGGCTAGTTGAGTTCAATTTCAATTTTATTTTGTTTCCTTTTCACCTTCCATTTTTTATTTATATCCTCTAGACTGAACACAATTTTTCTTGCCTTTTTTTCTTTATTTATGCATTTTTTATTTACTAACATTTATATGTTATATATTTTTCTCTATCTTTCTTTCTTCAAATTTATGTCTTCTTAAGCCAAAATTTAACAGCAATTGTTATTTCAATTCCACTCACCTTATACACTAAGGCACTTCATTTCTTATATTTTATAACAAGATTATCTTACTAAACGCACTACCCTCTTCTTTCTCATCTCTTTCTTCAGAAGAAAAAAAAAAGAGAAAGAAAAAGAACTAGAAAAAAGGCACTCCCACTCCACACCTCTAGCAACACATTTGACAAATATGAATGATCTTATTAAAGTTTGCTTTTCTTAAAAACAAAATACAAATAAACAAAATAATTCTCTAGAGTTGTACAAAATTATCAACACCACCTTTAATCCAAGCTAGTTTCAGTCGTGGTAGATGAACTCAATAATAAATACAAGGAGGTTGAAAAAAAAGGGAAAGAAGGAATGGATAGATGAAAAGAAAAATGACTAAAAAGGGACTATCTAAAACATATAGATAACAACCAATCTAACCCCCACCAAGCTTACAGTTTTTCTCTATTCCGTCCTAAGACACATCGTCTGCCAATTTATATCTCACTTCATTAAGTCTTGTTTAATGACATTTTCTCATGTAAGTTTCGGTCTACCTCTACCTATTTTTGTATCGAACTCTTAATAACAAACTTTTGTTCTTACGGGCGTAACTAGGGGTTATCTCATTAGGTGTCCAAACCATCACAATCTATGTTCTTTCATCTTTTTACTCATCAATATTATTGTTACCTTTTGTCGAATATCTTCATTTCTTACATCTTCGTATAACCAAACATCCACCTTAACAATCTCATTTCTGCTAACCATATTTTATGCTCATGTTGCTTATGTGCTGGCACATTGAACTGCATATAACATTGCAGGTCTTACAGTATTTTTTTTTTATAGATTTTTCCTTTTAGCTTAAAGGAAATTTTACGGTTACACAACAACCCAGATGCACTTCACCATTTCATCCACCCTGCTTTTATTCTATGATTTACATCCTCATCAATCTATCCACCTATTTGCAAAATTGATTTCATGTATCTAAAAATATATTTTTTGGGTACCTGTTGACCAAGTAGATGTATAGGGTCTTGATCATCATTTCTTACTAGTGAAAACTCACATTTCATATACTCAGTTTTACTTTGGCTTAACGTGAATCCTTTAGACTCCAAAGTACTTTTCCATAATTCAAGTTTCCTATTAACACCGTCTTTGGTCTCATTAATAAGCACAATATCATTTGCAAAAAACATACACCACGACACTTCCTCTTGAATATCTTTTGTTAGTTCATCCATCACTAAGTCCAAGAGATAAAAACTAAGAGTTGAAACTTGGTGTACACCTACCATTATAAGAAAATAACTTGATGTTCCATTACAAGCTTTCACACATGTGGTAGCCCTATCATACATATTATTGGTTGCATTTACATGTTTTAATAGTACTTTTTTCTTCTCAAGATCCCACAATAAAACTTTTATTGGGACCCTATCATATGTTTTCTTAAAATCTATAAACACCATATGTAAGTCTTTCTTATTTTCTCGATACATTTTCATTAATTGTCGTACTAAGAAAATGGTTTTCATAGTACATCTTCCTGACATAAATCCAAATTGATTTACAAAAACATTGGTCTCTCTCCTCAATAAATGTTCAATAACTCTCTCCCACAACTTCATAGTATGACTCATATGTGGAGATATGAGTTATACTATGATAAATGATAAGATAAGACTCCCTTTTCAGTAAAAAGTGTTCACTAGTATCAAATCATAGACTAGTGCAACGTTCAATATATCTTCTCCAGTTTCATTTCTTGTCCCATAGTCAGAATCTTCATGAATTATATCGAAACCTCCACCGCTTTTACCAACATGACCATTTAGATCTTCTACCAGGAAAAATATTCTCCTCTCGTGGTATCCCCTCAAAATCTCCTCTAAGTCTTCCCAAAATTGGTTCCTATTATTTGATTGCATTCCAACTAGGGGTGCATACATACTGATTATATATAAAATTAAATCACTCATACAAACTTAATCAGCATAATCCTATCACCTTTTCTTTTGAAGTCAACGACTTTATTTCTAAAACTTCTATTGATCATAATTCCAACACCATATCGACTCTTATTTATACTTGTATACTACAACTTGAAATCAGTTTCTTCCACTTCCTTGGTCTTTTCTCCAACCCACTTAGTTTCTTGCAAGCAAACAATATTCATTTTCCTTCTGGCAATAACATCTGCTAACTCCCTCAGTTTATCCGTTAAGGTTCCTACATTCTAGCTTCCTATTTGCATCCTTAACCGTTGGGCGTTGCTTGCCCACTTCGCTCTCCCATCTATGTGTCGAGATGCTAACCTACTTGTCACCAAATCAGGGTGAAGACTTGGCGTTTTGCCTTGAGGCAAGGACCCTAACTCACTTATCACTACTACAAGGATCAATGCAGCACCTTGCCTTGTGTTAAGGGCCCTAGCCCATTTTTCGCTACACCCAAGGCACGATGTAACGCATCGTTGTGAAGGTTACATCCAATGAAATATCATAAAGGTCCATTTCATAAAAATAACTGTTTTTTTAAGGTCGGTTCGAAATACATGACGTCAATCCTCCTCCTTTACTCTGGTTTGGGACAGACCATACATGCAAACACACATATGTGGAGATATATTTTGAAGCAAAAGAATATTTGTTCATGCACGTGCATGTCGATAACAAAACAACTCCAACTCAACCATTTTTGGTTGTCCTGAATTTTTTTTATTATAGAAAATTTACTAAAGCATGGATGTATATCTCAACCTTATTTTTGCTTAGTTGTTCGACGCTTAATCTTGTTATAGATTTTTGATATGATATTATTGAGAGAGAAAAAAAGGACACCATTAGGAATGTCACTTCCAGAACATACAACAATAAAAGAAACTAAAACCAAAACATGAAACATAAAGCAACACAAATCATTTGTAAGCAATAAACTAGACCCCAACTTAGTGGTCGTATGAAGAGAATGATTTTAGCTTTAAAATGTGTCTTAAAGCCATGTAGTAGACCTTGCATTTTATTCTTTCAGTCGTTCCCGTGCATATTTCCCACGCCCATCCACCTTGAGTCAGCTATCAATATTTCGAAGACAAAATCCAAGACTATTAATTGATCCACTCAAACTAAGAGTAAGAGAATCCTTCAATAAAATTATATAATCATAATCACCCTATAATATTACCTTCCACCTATGATATTAGAAACCTTTAAGCAATAATATTAGGCATAATAAATAATTATTGAATTACTTTAGACTATATTTTAAAAACGTTTAGGGTGCGCCATTGTTTTGCGATGTAAAAACAATAGACAAATTTCTATGTTCTGATCACCTAATTGTATCACAATTGTTCCGGTATCTCCTTCATGCCAGGTTTCTCGACAAATTGTCGGAGGTTGAGTGGTGTGGAAGGAGAGTGGTTTTCTTATTTTTTTGCATTCTTGAGCCATATGGGTCAAAGACCTTTAGCCACTATTTTATTTCTATTTTACTCTTTCTAAATTTTAGACCATTGGAATCCATTCTAAAAATAATAATAATTTTTGCGTTTCTAACAAAAAATGACTTGAAAAACTCCTCTAGGCTCTAGCACCATTATTAAAGATGCTGTTACTTTAAATGACATGTATAAACTGATTTCTGTTAGACAATGTAAAAATGGTACAAAAACAATATATCAAAATAAAGCGCATAATTTAATTTGAAAAAAAATGAGAATTTGAAATTTAACAAGAGATAATTGAAGATATCTCAATTAAGGAGGCACATGCATATATAGTTTTCTACAATAAAATTTAAATCCAAGTGGTACACATGAGACTTGTCAAGTATCTGACGTTGAGTTTCTCTGGCTTTGAAGGTATTTTTTGAATATTCAAAGCATATGATCCTTGTCGATTACCTTGAGACGATGGCTGTTAGGCACAACAAACCTGCTTTTCCGGAGAACTTCTTTGGCTGTTTGAAGAAATTGGAATTTGATGGAGCATGTAAAAGAGAGATTGTGGTTCCATCTGATGTACTTCCTTACTTGAAGACCTTAGAAGAATTGAATGTACATAGCTCCCATGCAGTGCAGATAATATTTGACACGGATGACTGTGAGGCAAACACCAAGGCAATAGTCTTTCGTTTGAAAAAGCTTACTCTAGAAGGCTTGTCAAATTTGAAATGTGTATGGAACAAAAACCCCCGAGCAATTCTCAGCTTTCCCAATCTGCAACAAGTGTCTGTTACTAGATGTGTTATCTTGGCAACACTGTTCCCTTTGTCCATTGCCCGAAATCTTGGGAAACTTAAGACCCTTGAGATACAGTTCTGTCAAAAGTTGGTAGAAATTGTTGGAAAGGAAGATTTAACGGATCATGCAACAACTGAAATGTTTGAATTCCCTTGTTTGTGGAAGTTGCATCTTTATAAGCTGTCACTGCTTAGTTACTTTTATCCTGGAAAACACCATCTGGAATGCCCCGTATTAGAAATCTTGTCTGTGTCCTATTGTCCTAAGTTGAAGTTATTCACATCAGAATTTCATAATAGTCAAAAAGAAACAGTTACAGAGTTTCCAATTAGCTGGCTAGGACAACAACCTATGTTCTCAGTTGATAAGGTGAGAAAGCATTATCAGTTAAACTTTTTGTGCTTCCTTTTTTCTTAATTTTATATTATATTTTCTTCCTTCTAACTACCACCGTGCATTTTCTTTTGAATTTGTATGGTCTTGCTAGATTGTTCCCAATCTGAAGACATTGACACTCAATGAGGAAAACATTATGTTGTTGACCGCTGCACATTTCCCAAAAGACCTCCTTTTCAAATTAACTTATCTTGAATTATCCTTTGAGAATGATGACATTAAGAAAGACACTTTGCCTTTTCATTTCCTTCACAAGGTACCCAGCTTAGAAAATCTTGAAGTGGAAAGTTGCTATGGTCTGAAGGAGATATTTCCCTCTCAGAAACTCCAAGTTCATGACCGTTCACTTCCCGGATTGAAAAATTTAGGCCTGTATAATCTTGAAGAGCTGGAATCGATAGGGTTAGAGCACCCATGGGTAAAGCCATACTCTGAAAACCTTCAAATATTACTCCTTGCCTGGTGCCCTCAGTTACAAAAATTAGTGAGCTGTGAAGTATCTTTCATCAATCTGAAAGTGTTGAATGTGACGGACTGTAATGGGATGAAGTATTTATTCAAATGCTCAACTGCCAAAAGTTTGTTGCAACTTGAGACCCTAGCTATAGAGAAATGTGAATCAATGAAGGAAATAGTAAAAAAAGAAGATGAAGATGCTTCTAAAGAGATCATATTTGGACGCCTCACAACATTAAGGTTGGAATCCTTACCAAGGCTAGAAAGGTTTTATTCAGGGAATGCCACTTTGCATTTCACGCGTTTGGAAGAAGCCACGATTGCTGAATGCCCCAATATGAACACATTCTCTGAAGGAATTATAGATGCCCCAATATTTGCGGGGATTCAAACTTCAACAGAGGATGCTGACTTAACCTTCCACGATGATCTCAACACGACAATCCAGAGGTGGTTTCACCAACAAGTAAGAAATTCATTATCCAAATTCGATTGTTAGTATTTGTTTATCTTAATTTAATTTAAATTTTAATTATCTCAAATGATCCTCGTTTCTGATCGCGAGAACTCTGAACTTAGTGTTTAAAATAATGCAAAAGCAACAAATCACTCGGGAAACCAGCTTCAAATCGGCCTAACATTCTTATGGGCAAAAAATTAATTAAAATAAATAAATTGTAATTGACCCAAAAAATCATATTTTATAGAAAAATATTGTATAAACTTATCTATTTATAACACTTTTCCAAACATAACTTAAAAGAACATGGACAACAAGGATTGATTTCTAATCTATTTGCACATAAAACCTTCTATTATAATCCCCTAATGTTTTTTCCCATTGGCATAAACTTATGACTCCTATAACTATTTGTTTCACAATATATATATTCATGCGCATATTAGCCCAAAATATATTCTGAAAGTCTAATTGGATCTCTAAAGACTTGTGTATTTTATTCTTGGCAATTGCTACATCCACTCCTCACACTTGTTTTTACAGTCCCCTTCTATAATCCTTTTCCAAAAACAGCCTTCTTTTCTGAAATTTCCAGAACATTTTTAGAAATCACTTTCCGGAAGCCAATTTTGTGGGAGGAGATTGTGTTAACGAGTAGAAGGATACGTTAAATATCCACTCTCCCCATTTCCGGAAATTGCTTTCTTCACCGTTGTTAGTTTATGCCATTAGACCAACTCACCAAAGTTAAAGCTTTCTGTAAATGATGGAAAAAAATTTACATTGCACTGCCCATCATATTTTCTGAGACTATTGTTTTTCTTAGTCACTTTGTTATATAATATTATTGCTTCAATCTGCGCATAAAGGTAATAGAATGCAGGGACATTTTGTGTCAATTTTTAGTGAATTAAAGTTTGAGTGCGGTTACAATCTCTTGTTCTATGTCTTCCTCTATGCGTGTGTGCCAATTCAAATTTCTCTCTCACTCTTAATGAAATGATTAAAAAGAAAATGCATGACACACCATATTCTTCCGGAAGAAAGACACTCCGGTCTCTACCTGTGAAATGTTTTCCATAAAAAATATTCTTACTGCAACCTGAGTTCCATCCAACAACACCCCTATCACGATAAATTTGGGGTGCATATGTTGTATCAACTATCAACGGAAAAAGTGAAATCATCGTAATACTCAGTTATATAAGGCTTTTTTTTTTTTTTTTTGGTTTTCACTCATTTTTTCCCGTGATTCTTTATCCTCCCAAAAAAAATCAATTGCACCTCTTCTCCGTGAACCCACGTCGCCGCATATCGTGCTCGGCTCTTCATTTGCTACCCACATCACCACAATGGCACCTTTTAGGACTCAAATCGAGGATAAGTAGATTTAAGAAAAAACAAGTGTCACTCAAACTATTATGTTGTTATACGAAAGGGAGAAAGAGAAAAAAAGGGGGAGTGCGTGTTTGGGAGGGTAGTTTAGAGAAAAAATAGAAGAAATGAAAAAAAAGAGTCTATTAGTACTAAAGGGCGAGTAAAAATAACAGTTATTTTATTCTTTATAAGAAGAATAATGTGAGTCCAAAACACTCTATCAGCCTTTTTTGTTTTCTCTTCTCTTCTACTTTTATTTTTTATATTTTAGGCTTGCATGGGTAGAAAAGTTCTGTCATATTTTTCTTCTTATATTTTAATCTCATTATCATTTTTTTATATATTTTTTTGCATTCTTGAGTCATCTCGGTCAAAGACCTTTAGCCACTATTTTATTACTATTTTGCTCTTTCTACATTTTAGACCATTGGAATCCATTCTAAAAATAATAAAGAAAACTATGAATAATAATAATAAAATTTTGGGTTTCTAACCAAAAATGACTTGAATAAGCACCATTATTAATTTAAAGATGCTATTACTTTAAATGACATGTATAAACTGATTTCTATTAGACAATGTAAATATATTACAAAAACAATATATCAAAATAAAGTGCATAATTTAATTACAAAACAAAAATGAGAAATTGAAATTTAACAAGAGATAATTGCAAATATCTCAATTAAGGCGGCACATGCATATATAATTTTCTACAATCAAATGTAACTCCAAGTGGCACATATGAGACTTGTCAAGTATTTGACGTTGAGTTTCTCTGGCTTTGAAGGTATTTTTTGAATATTCAAAGCATATGATACTTGTCGATTACCTTGAGACGACGGGTGTTAGGCACGGCAAACATGCTTTTCCGGAGAATTTCTTTGGCAGTTTTAGGAAATTGGAATTTGATGGAGCGATTAAAAGAGATATTGTAATTCCATCTCATGTACTTCCTTACTTGAAGACCTTAGAAGAATTGAATGTACATAGCTCCCATGCAGTGCAGATAATATTTGACATGGATGACTGTGAGGCAAACACCAAGGGAATAGTCTTTCGTTTGAAAAAGCTTACTCTAGAAGGCTTGGCAAATTTGAAATGTGTATGGAACAAAACCCCACGAGGAATTCACAGCTTTCCCAATTTAGAACAAGTGTCTGTTACTAGATGTGTTATCTTGGCAACACTGTTCCCTTTGTCCCTTGCCCGAAATCTTGGGAAACTTAGGACCCTTCTAATAATGAGCTGTCACAAGTTGGTAGAAATTGTTGGAAAGGAAGATGTAACGGATCATGCAACAACTGAAATGTTTGAATTCCCTTGTTTGGGGAAGTTGGTTCTTTATAAGCTGTCACTGCTTAGTTGCTTTTATCCTGGAAAACACCATCTGGAATGCCCCATAATAGAAATCTTGGATGTGTGCTATTGTCCTAAGTTGAAGCTATTCACATCAGAATTTCATAATAGTCAAAAAGAAGCAGTTACAGAGTCTCCAATTAGCCGGCTAGAACAACAACCTCTATTCTCAGTTGATAAGGTGACAAAGCATTATCAGTTAAACTTTTTGAGCTTCCTTTTCTCTCAATTTCATATTATTTTCCTCCTTCTAACTACTACCGTGCATTTTCTTTTGAATTTGTTTGGCCTTGCTAGATTGTTCCCAATCTGAAGAGATTGACACTCAATGAGGAAAACATTATGTTGTTGAGCGATGCACATTTCCCAGAAGACCAAATTTTCAAATTAACTTCTGTTGATCTAACCTTTGATAATAAAGACATTAAGAAAGACATTTTGCCTTTTGATTTACTTCAGAAGGTACCCAGTTTAGAAAAGCTTCGAGTGCAAAGTTGCTATGGTCTGAAGGAGATATTTCCCTCTCAGAAACTCCAAGTTCATGACCGTTCACTTCCCGGATTGAAACAACTAACCCTATTTGATCTGGAAGAGCTGCAGTCGATAGGGTTAGAGCACCCATGGGTAAAGCAATACTGTGAAAACCTTCAAATATTAGATCTTGCCTGGTGCCCTCAGTTACAAAAATTAGTGAGCTGTGCAGTATCTTTCTATAATCTGAAAGAGTTGCAAGTGAAGAACTGTAAAAAGATGGAGTATTTATTCAAATATTCAACTGCCAAAAGTTTGTTGCAACTTCAGACCCTAGCTATAGAGAAATGTGTATCAATGGAGGAAATAGTAAAAAAAGAAGATGAAGAAGAAGATGCTTCTAATGAGATCATATTTGGACGCCTCACAACATTAATGTTGGATTCCTTACCAAGGCTAGTAAGGTTTTATTCAGGGAATGCCACTTTGCATTTCACGCGTTTGGAAGAAGCCACGATTGCTGAATGCCCCAATATGAACACATTCTCTGAAGGAATTATAGATGCCCCAATATTTGCGGGGATTAAAACTTCAACAGAGGATAATGACTTAACCTTCCACGATAATCTCAACACGACAATCCAGAGTTGTTTCACCAACAGGTAAGAAATTCATTATCCAAATTCAATTGTTATTTACTTATTATAAGTAAATTAGTATTCTAACACGTCCATTATTCAATTATAAATATATGTTTTATATAATTATAATAATAATTTATTATATAAAAATTATTATAATTCAAATTTATAAAAAAAAATATGTTATATATATAAATTATATTTTAAATTTATGATAAATAGTCTATACTATAATATATTTTTATTATTGATAATTTTTTAAAAAAAGTATATTCAAATAAAATTAGAACTAAAGATTTTGTCATTTTCTTTTTTTTTTGTCATTATTTTTAATTTCTAAAAAAGATTAAAAATAAGACCAAAAGTTAAGGAATTAAAATCGGTTAATTTTTTTTTAGAAATTGAAACAAAAATTCTAAAAAATTTAGGAGACTAAAAGGTAATAA
>PYAF01001878.1:121372-173685 GCA_007407185.1 Glycine tomentella
AAGATTATTAAGTTAAATGAACTAAATTATATATTTTAATACAAGAGGGAAGGATAGTGTAATAGCCGTATTTCTTAAGTGAAAGGGGTATAAATTTACTCTTAAAGAAAAGAAATTCATTAAATACCTACAAAACATGAAAATATTCAATACCTTTTATTAATTATTAATTGCGAGGATTATTTTATTTAGGGTATTGAAAAGATTGTTAAAAGGTACATGATAATTGTTATGCATACATAAATTTTACATGTAAATTACATAGTAATTATCTTCTTTTTCCTCTTTTAACGCTTTTTTTGTGAGTAAAACTTAGGAACTTAGCTTTTTCTGAGTTTTTATCCGGTCGATGCTAAAATTAGCTGATTTATAATGTGTTGGTTGTATTTTTGTTGAAAATGATACAATAGAAACACGGAAGATGGATTGAAGATTTGGAGTAGCTAGCATGAAATAGAGAGAAAAACTCACCCATTTGGGGACTCTATTCCTCCATTTTTCTTTCATTCCTCTTGCTTCCTTTTTGTATTTCTAAGTCTTTCATGACAATGAGAGGTTAAATCATCCATTGTTGGGAGCTCAGCAACCAAATACTCATGATGTAATGATTCTAACTATCTATTTAATGTTATCTTCATATTATTGTTACTTTTCTGAGTTTATTGTCATATTTGTGGTTTGATCACCCATGCTCATTGGAAAGTGTTTATTTTCTAAGAACTGGAAGAAAAAAAACATCTAAGTGAGCCATATCTACAGATAGAATGATTTTGTTTAGCCTAAAATATTTGTCTTCATTCATAATGCAAATCGTATAATGTAGCTCTTGAGGGATTATGAGTGAAATTAAGTGGTTTAGGCTTTTTCACTTGAGGAATCATGGTTAGAGTAGATTAGTAGATGAAGGTAATACTTGGAATAAAGTCAAATGATGGAAAATCTTTAATATTATATCAAGAGTAGTTTTGGTAGGCTGAGCCCCCAACATGTTCCGTATTCTACATCAACCGACAACTCCCCCTAAGTGTTTGTGTTCTATCTCTTTAATGTGTTCTGCTTAATTATTTTTATTTTTGTTGAATTTTATGTTTTCGCATTAGTATTAGACAACTATCAAATTTAATTCATTGTTTGCTTAAAATTAGAAATATACAAACTTTGAGTACAGTTAAAGTCCCTATAGCCTCGAGACTCGGACTGACCGTTTTATTATTATTTGGACACAAATTGGTAAGCTTGTCAAAGTGTTAACAATACAATTGAGCTTTAAACATCTCTATTATCGTTTTTGAAATTTCATCTTCTATGGTCACAAAATTCATAGTAGAGGTTCAAAATTGTTAATTATAGTGAGGATCACTAAGACAGAAAAAATAAAATCTTTCAAAAAGCTCATTTAAATTAAAATGGACTCAACTACAATAAATATTCAGATAAGTGATTTTGTATTGCATCTATATGCATCCAGAACATGTTGGCATACTATAAATGGGTGCTCAGAATGTTAAAATTCCATAGGATTAGAACACTCATGGGTAGAACCCTTACTTAAAACACTAGAAACATTGGAAGTGTTTTCTTGCCCTAGCCTGAAAAATTTGGTGCCATCGACCGTGTCTTTTTCAAATCTTACCTCTTTGAATGTTGAAGAATGCCATGGATTGCTATATTTGTTCACATCCTCAACAGCCAAAAATCTAGGTCAACTGAAGCACATGTCCATACGCTATTGCCAAGCAATACAGGAAATTGTCTCCAAAGAGGGAGATTATGAATCCAATGATGAAGAGATAACATTTGAGCAGCTCCGTGTTTTGTCTCTTGAATCTTTACCAAGCATAGTAGGAATTTACTCAGGGACTTTCAAGTTCAAATTCCCATCCTTGGATCAAGTGACTTTAACGGAATGCCCTCAAATGAAATATTCTTATGTACCTCATCTGCATCAATTCAAGCCTCTTGAGCAAATGTAATTGGAAGAGCAGAAGTTTTAGGTAGGTACTAACTAGCAAAGTTAATACTCATGGTTAGGGAATACATATGCACTTATTTGGCTAACCAACATCTCCATCTTTTATCATGTTTTTGCTAAATTTCCATGCACTTATATACTCTGTTTTTACCTTCCCCCTTAGTCCTTGCCATCATATTGCATATGTTGTCTGCCTAAGGCATGTTTTAAGAGCATAAAGATTAGTTGTATTCTGATACACTTCCTTCAATAGTTCGCTTTTGGAAAATGTGTCTTTCTTTACCGTTTTTAACGCACTATTATTTACACCTTGTTTTAGTGAATATGATAATAGTAATAACATGGATTACACCTTTTACTCTCTTGGCTCTATTGTTGTTTTGCTGAACATTCCTTTGTGATTGCACCTAAGAAGATACTGTAGTGATGATAGTGAGGGATCAAATAGCCAAACCAATACGGTCCTATTCCTATGAGCCCTTATTTAACTTGGTCCTCAATTTCTCTCCTAATTTTGTTGGGTTTTCATTATGATTGCTATCTTTGGGTTTTGTTTTTTTTCTGGCTTTCCCCCTTTCGATCTGTTCTTATTAAATTTATTGGCTCATTTCATAATGTAACTTAAAAAATGCATAATAATTAATAATTCCATTTGCTTCCCAACTAAAGAACTTTATCGTGATAGTAGTGTACATTTCTCTGATTGCATATTTAAAAAGAAGTATATATATATATATATATATATATATATATATATATATTCTTTGTTCAGGGAATCCATCTGGCAGCACTCATTATCCAATCATGTAGACAATAATAAACATTGGGAATTCTTCTTAGCATCATATGGTAAGTCACTACTATAAAAGGGGTCTTTTACAACGCTATTTTTACGACGGTTCTATAAAAACCGATGTGGTGTATTAAGCGGTGGCATTTTTGTAAATAATTATAACTTTTTAAAGACGAGTTTACGAAAACCGTATTTAAAACGCATTACGACATCGGTTTCGTGCCACAAAAAGTTGCAAAGAAAAAAAAAGTGCATAAAAAAACTTCAACATTCAAAGTTGTTTCCCTTCTAGTTTTCACATACCTATACTTCAAAAAAAAAAAGTGTGCCTTGTTGTTTATTTACATCTAGTTTAGTTCAATTCTGGTACAATCCTTTTCTTGATTCTAGAGTCTTCTAGCTTGTCTTCCTTGGTATTCCTTTCATTATTTTTGCTTGTCTTTAAAATTTCTTATTTCTGTCTTAGAGTATTTCTATTCTTGGCTTCTTGAGTTGAGTTTTGATTTGTGACATATTTCACATTGAATACTTCATGATTTTGAGCTTGAAGGTTCTGCTTAAGAACTAAAGAGGAGGAAGTGTGGTAAAAGGCAAGAGTGCATATTATAAAAGAAAAATCCTTGAAAGAGTGATACACGAGTGAACTTGAGTGAAACACTAAGTTCAGTGGTGAGGTCCTATTATGTTTATTACTTGTGCACTAACTTTCATTGTAGGAATGACTTCTACAAGCGGAGATGCTACTCCACCATCTCCAAAAATCGCAAGTCTCATGGCGGAGATGATTAAACTTGGTGATCAAATGAGAAGATTGAGTTATGAACATGAAGAAATGATGGAGATAATAACAAAGGAGAATGAGGAGAGCTTGGGAACAACACTAATCAGTAGTGAAACTTTAAGTGTGAGGATTGAAAATATAGAGTGAAGAAGACAGGATAGATAATCTAATTCTTCTCATGTAGAAGATGAAGGAGGAAGGAGGAATGAGAGGTACAGGGAGAGAAGATATCATAGAAGATATGGAGGTAGGCGAAGAGAGGAAGGGATTGAGGGAGTGGTGAAGATTCCTACTTTTAAAGGGACTTATGATCCAGAAGTCTATCCTGAGTGAGAGATGAAGGTTGAGCAAGTCTTTGCTTGCTACAACTACAATGAAGAAAAGAAGATCAAATTGGCCTCCTTGGAGTTTGAGGGATATGCCCTAGTGTGGTGGAACCAAGTGAGGTGTGATGTTGAGAGGATGAGAAGGCCTTTGATTAATACTTGGCAAGACATGAAGAGAGTCTTGAGAGAGAGATTTGTGTTGTCCTATTATGGGAGAGACCTTCACAACAAGCTCCAAAGATTAATTAAAGGAAATATGAGTGTGGGTGAGTATTACAAAGAAATGGAGATTTCCTTGATTAGGGATCAAATTAAGGAGTCTCAAGAGGCCACCATGGCAAGGTTTTTGCATGGTCTCAATAGGGAGATCCAAGACATTGCAGAGTTGCACCACTATGCCTCTTTGGAGGATCTCATTCATCAAGCTAACAAGGTGGAACAACAATTAAAAAGGAAGCAAACATACAAGAAGTCCCCTTATGGTTCTTCAACTTGGAAAGATAAAAAGACTTTCAAGAAGAAGGGCGTATCTTCATTCAAATTTAATGAGAAAGGTGTTGCACTTAGTAAAAATAATTCTAACCCTACTCCCACTTCTTAAAAAATGAGTTCTATTAAACGTTTTAAGTGTTTGGGGAAAGGTCACACTGCCTCTTAATGTCAAAACAAAAAAACTATGGTTGTGTTGGGTAATGGGGATATCACTAGCGCATCTTCTTCTAGTTCTTCTAGTGAAAGTGAATGTGATGTACAACCCTTGGAAGGTGATCTTTTGATGGTTAGGTGGTTAATGGGTAGCGTGTGTAAGGATAGAGATGAAAGTCAAAGGGAGAATTTTTTCATACTAGGTGCATGGTCATGGGGAAAATATGTTCTTTGATTATTGATGGGGGTAGTTGCACTAATGTAGCTAGCAAAGATTGGAGAACTTATACAAATTGTAGAGCCATAAACAACATCATTGTGAGGTATAGACATCGTATCCCTAGACTTGATGACTTGTTAGATGAGTTGCATGGTTCTAGTTATTTCTCCAAAATTGATTTGAAAAGTAGTTACCATCAAATTAGAATGAGAGAAGGTGATGAGAGGAAAATCGCTTTTAAAACTATGTTTGGATTGTATGAATGGGTGATGATGCCTTTTGGGCTAACCAATGAACTTAAGACTTTCATGAGACTTATGAATCATGTTTTAAGATATTTCATTAGAAAATTTGTGGTTTTCTACTTTGATGATATTTTTATATGTATCATGACACTCGATGACCATCTAAAACATCTTAGAAGTGTTTTGGAAGTGCTTAAAAAGGAAAGTTTGTATGCCAATAGGGAAAAATGCACATTTTGCACTAATCAAGTAGTGTTCCTAGGGTTTGTTGTAAGTTCTAAAGGTGTGAAAGTTGATGAGGAAAAAATAAAAGCTATTAGATATTGGCCTACACCTAAAAACATGAGTGAGGTGATGTGCCAAATGGGTAGAGTATCTAGAGCAATTCCCTTATGTGATTAAACATAAGCAAGGCAAGGCTAATGTTAAATGCTTGTGATGATGACTTCACCAATTTGTTTAAATCATGTACAAAGATTGCTCATATGCTCATAACATATACTTTAGGCATGATGTTTACCTATTTGAAGATAAAAGATTGTGTGTGCCTAAGAGTACCATGCGTGAGTTGTTTATTAGAGAAGCTCATGGGGTGGTTTGATGGGACATTTTGGAGTTGCTAAAACATTGGACATTTTACATGAACATTTATTTTGGCCACATATGAAACATGATGTGCATAAATTCTGTGATAGGTGTTTACTGTGTAAAAAGGATAAATTAAAGGTCATGCATCATGGATTATATACTTCATTACCCATTCCTAACTCTCATTAGATCGACATTTCTATGTATTTTGTGCTTGGTCTCCCAAGATCCAAGAAGGGGAGGGATTATATTTTGTTGTGGTTGATAGGTTCTCAAAGATGGCTCACTTCATACCCTGCCATAAAACAGATGATGCTTATGTGGTGACAAATTTATTTTTAAGGGAAGTGGTGTGCCTACATGGTTTACCCAGAAGCATTGTATCAAATAGGGATTCTAAGTTCCTAAACCACTTTTGGAAGATCTTGTGGAGCAAACTAGGCACGAAAATCTTTTTCTCTACTACTTGTCATCCTCAAAGGGATGGACAAATCGAGGTGATAAATCAAATTCTATCACAACTTCTAAGGTACTTAGTAGGTAAGAATTTGAAAACTTGGGACGAATTCCTACCCCATGTTGAATTTGCTTATAATAGGGTAGTAAACTCCACTATTTTTTATTCTCCTTTTAAGGTAGTATACGATTTTAATCCATTTTTTCCTCTTGATTTGTTATCTTTGTCTAACACTTCTATTATGATGAATAGGGATGGGCTTTCTAAAGCCAACTTTGTTAAGAGTTTGCATGAGAAGATGAAATCACAAATTGAGAAAAGGTTGAACAATATGATAGATATGTCAATAAGGGCAAAAATAAAATGGTTTTCAAACTGGGTGATTGGGTTTGGATTCACTTGAGGAAGAATAGGTTTCCTTCCAAAAGGAAATCTAAACTTAAAGAATGGGGAGATGGTCCTTTTAAAGTTTTGGAGCGCATAAATGATAATGCATATAAAATTGATTTACACTTGACTATGGTATGGGTAACACTTTTAATGTTACTGACTTGACTCTTTGTGATGTAGGTACCTTTGACATCAATTTGAGGGCAAATTCTTTCCAAGAAGAAGGGAATGATAGAAGACTATCCAAGGAGGAAGAGTTTGGCTTAGGGGGCTCAACATGGATGGACCAATCACTAGAGCAAGGAGTAAGAGATTTCAAGAAGAAGTTGGCGAGAGACTAAATTCTCTCATGGAGGAAAAAGAAGAAGTGAAACTTATAAATTTTAGCCAACTTTTCGAATAGGATTTATTTTCATTTTTAATTGTATTTTGGGCCCATTTTTGGACTTGTAATGGGCTTTCACGACCTTTTATTGTTATTTCCAAGCCTTTTAATTATTAGATTAGTTATTGGGCCTTGGGCCTAATTTAGGATTATTAGTAGGAGGTATAAATAGATGGGTTGTGCTAAATACACTATATAAATTTCTAATACACTATATGTGAACAGTGTACTTCTAAAAATGCCCTTCGCAGTTTACTTCATACGGATTGATGAATCTGTAAGAACCTTACAGATTCGTTAATCCGTATGCCTTTTTTTAAAGTAATATGGATTGGTAATCCGTATTGCCCATACGGATTGGGCTCCGTATGGTCCATATGGATTATTCAATCCTAAGTAAGTTTTTTTTTTAAGTTAAAATATTTTTTTAAAATAATTTAAAATAATGGCGCATGTAAGCCTCGAACCTATGACCTTCAGGTTATTAATACAACGCTCCAACCAACTAAGCTAATAAGTTTTTTTTATCGACAAAAAAAATAATTAATGTATATTTAATAACCTGAAGGTCAATTAAGCTAATAAGTTAATTATGCTAAAAAATAATTAATGTTGTTACATATAATACTAAATTTTTTAATGTATATTTAATACACATATAAGTTTGCATAATAAATTATTTTAAGAATTTTAAAGTAATAGCATGAGAAATAACTCAATAATCAAAATAAAATTCAAATTAAATTAATTATATATAATTCATTAATTGATAAAACTAAAATAAAAGAGAATCATATTTTAGGATCATAACTAACAATTATCTTAATTGATAAAATGAAACTAATTCACCTAATTAATAAAATAAGAATTTGAAATAAGAAAAGATAAAGAAATTAGATAACCTAAACAATTAAAGATTTATATATGTGTATTAAATATACATTAAAAAGTTAATGTTATATGTATCAACATTAATTTTTTTTAGCATAATTGACTTATTAGCTCAATTGGTTAGAGTATCGTGTTAATAACCTGAAGTCACAAGTTTGAGACCTACATGCACCATTATTTTAAAAAATATATTTTAACTTTTTTTAAAAAAAAAAACTTACTTACGAATTGGATAATCCGTATGGACCATACAGATTGGATAATCCATATGGGTCATACAGATTGTCCAATCCGTATGGGCCATACAGATTACCCAATCCGTATTACTTAAAAAAAGGCATACGGATTAGCGAATCCATAAGGTTCTTACGGATTCGTCAATCCGTATGAAGCAAACTGCGAAGGGCATTTGCGAAAGTACACTGTTCATATATAGTGTATTAGAAATTTATATAGTGTATTTAACACAATCCTAAATAGATTCCTTAAACACTTTGCTGGTAGTTTTTGATGAAATTTCATATTAGACACCTCTAAGAGAATGTCTCTCTTGGTTCTTGTGTGAAATCTTATGTTCTTATCAAAAAATTCTATTTTTTGTGGTGAATCATCCTCAACTTATCAATCTTCCAAGATTGTGGCATTGTATTTTCCATCTCCTTTTCTAATTCCTTTTTTCCTTTTTATGTTTCCTAATTTCAAAGAGTCCCAAATAGGTTCCCCATTTTGTTGAAGCTAAAAATTAGATCCGCAAATTAACGTTCCATCAATTGGTAATAAAAGCTTGATTAGCATCCTTTTGCGTCACTTCCTGCATCAAGATCTGGATCTGAAATCTTGAACGACAACATTCACGTTTTTTTTAATTCAGTCTACATTAAGATTTCAATTTAAGTTGTTTATATCTAAATTTGTTTTTCAAATTTGGAGCCAAAATTCTGTTAGAATCCAAATTTGGATAATTGAAGTTGTTAGGATTTGAATTTGTTTTTCAAATTTGGAGTCAAAATTCTGTTACAATTCATATTTGGATAATTGAAGTTGTTTGGATCTGAATTTGTTTTTCAAATTTAGAGCCAAAATTCTGTTACAGTCGAGATTTGGATCTGTCCAATCGCAAATTTGAGTTCAAATTTGAATTTTGTGCCCAAAAAAGTGCATAGATAGAAAAAAGGAGAAACAAAATGCAAAAAAAAAGTGCATAAGAAAATAGTACTTGATTATTTTAATAAAATCATAAGTATTTATTTTAAAAATTTTATATTTTAAACATCTTATTTTTATGTGTTTGAACCCTTATCTCATTTTCTCACTCTTCTTATATCTTTATTTTTATATAAGATAATTTTTTTAAAATTTATTTTTTAAATAGATTATCCTCCACTAACTCAAGATCCTAGATCTGCCTATAGTTGTACAGAACTAACAAAGTCACATATGCTGCTTGGGAAAGGCAATATCTTACCTAGGATAAAGAAGAGATTAAAGATTGAATATGTTGCAATACAAAACTAATTTACTAGATTTGTTTGTGTTGGATGTTGTAATGTATTATTTATTGTTTTCATTTTTGTAGCATCACTAATGCAGTTACTTATGTGCATGTATGCACATGACTAATGTGTATAACCTCAATATGATGTTCACAAGCACACCTGCACATAAGTCAATAGTAAATACATTTACATCTCATTTTTATATTAGTAATGCACATGTTACATTATCATTTCAATTAGCATTAATGGAAACATCACACTTTTCTATTAACATATTTAACATTTCAACAAAAAAGAATCAAAGTGAAACCCTTCAAAAACATTATTGATCAAAATATAATTACGTTTTTTTTTAATATTTGAGAGATTACTTATTTAATAGAAAAATGCTAGCGACTCTTTGTTTAACACCTTTTATGTGATTGATTGAAATTTATTGATAATTAGTAATTTTGGTAAATCACATCTAAATCAGGAAATTTTTTTATTAAATTTGCAACAACACACACAATTATTAAATTTGCAATAACACACGCAAACTGCTCAACCAACTGAGCTAGATCTTTTAGTTTATTTTTCATAGTTATGAAACTTGTGATCATTTCCGGTAAGTAGAAACGTGCCTTTCTTAGTTGTGATCAGTATCAGTAGGTAGAAACATGTTAAGCGATATTCCAATCAACCCCTGATGTCACCACGAGTACCAGCAATCTTAATGCGTGGCTTGGTCATAACAGTAGAAGGCACTAGCTCATATGACCAGTAGCCACTTGCTTAGTGGGATATACCATTCATTCTCACACTAGGAAAACATTGACGAATAAACAAACATTTTAGTCATGACTTATACACGACATCGCATTAGCCTTTTATAAACATCAAATTAACCCTTTAATGATAAAATCAACGCATTCAGTTTTGTCCTTCAAGATTTGATGTTATTTGAAGGACCGTTTTGATAAACACAATGAAACGAACATTGAGGGGAAGTGGGGGAACCAATTTGATATTGCATGTCTTTTAGGGTACAAATTCATGTATTTGTAAATTATGAAGCAACATAATATTGTTGCATATATTTTGAAAGACCAAAATATAAAGATACCCTACACAGCAGTTTTTGACAACAATTGTAACTATGATGAAAATTGGTCAATGCTCACACCAACCAACATTTCCTGACCAATTCATATAATTATTTGACAACAATGACACCTCATGGGAACCATTTTATTCTTCCACACTTCACAAAGTTTTAGACTTGGCTGGGTCAGGAAGCAACTGCATTGCACAATCCAGAAATTCTAGTCAGTAAAACTGGTACTCCTAGGAATATTTACAGCTCAAGAAAAAAATCACCTATAATGAAACTTAATTCAAAGCATTGCTAATGCTGTGGTTAATGTTCTTGATGGTAAAAAAAAGGTCGAGAGCTAATTTTGTCGGTATTTTTGTGTTCCTTGGTCAATAGTTGTGCAAAAGGAATGTGTTTATGCACACAGATGAGACATGGATACAAGGTTTTAGGGTAGGAAAATAGAAGCACAAAGGAAGCAAACTACAATTACACTAGCAGGTACCTGATAACAAGATATTAGAGACGAAACAAATCCAAATGCCCCAGTTACGCGAGGAGTAACTGTCTTGGGTGCCAATTGAAGCAGTCCAACTGCTACCACTGTATCAATTCCTGCTTTGATAAGTGATAGAGTCCTCTCATTTGACTTGTTTAGTTTGGCACGGTATTGCTCATCCTGCAGCCATATATATAGGTGATGAATACACACAAAAAAGGAAGGCAATAACAGTCCAAAGAAACCAAAAATAGGAAGTTTGAAGAATTTATACACAAGGATGGACAACATACATCATATTTATTCTTGTTCTTGAGATCTTTCTCTAACTTCTTCATTGATGCAGAAAGCCTTCCAAGCTCCCCAAGCTGATCAAATAAGCAAAAGATGTCACACAGAGGTTATCAGTGAAGGAATATGAGGGCATAGATGCACAACTATTAGCATCAATGAATGTAGGAAACCCACAAACCTCAACCAAGGTGGCGCACACTGAGGAACCCAGCCAACAGTAAAGAGATATCCGGCCAATTAGTTCAGTGCGCTCTTTATTCTGAAATTAAACACAAAACTCTTGTACCGCTAGAAAGTATTTCAATATAATAATACAGAAATAAACATGATGCTAAAGTAAAATATATATTTTATTATTTCCAACCTGGTAGATGCCTGTTCTGCCAAGCCACACAAATTGATCAAGAAACAAGAAAGTGGAGAGTAGTGCATTCTTGGACTGAAAAAAGATTTCAACAAGATATTAGGAAATTAAAACAAAGATGAAAAAAAGGAGAAATGTTCTTAGAGTTCGCATACCTTTCCCAACAGAATTAGGGGGAGGGGAGTGCCCTGTGGTGTTGGACTTATCAAAGCATGTAGGTCATTGACAAACTGCGAATTAAAGAGTGAAGAGTAATGGTCATTGCATTAATTAATTAATTTGCAACCAGTGTTATCAGTGGCAGATGGCGGAACAAGGCGGAAGACCAAAATTCCTCCATATAAACACGTCATTGCGCCATAAGGCGCAGCCATGGCAGGCCTCCCTTTCACAAAATTTTATGCCAAAAGATGCAGTATTTGACTTTCTTTGATTTATCCTTTTTCCAATATGTCCCTCGGCAGCCAAAAAGAAAAGAAAATTATGCATATTTCAGATTTCTAGTCTTGTATAAACAAATCAATCAAAGGGGACACACATAAGGAAAATGGAACAAAGAAAGACGTATCAGTATAAACTGCCACTACCTTGATGCAGAGATGCAGAGGTGGTGGTCAATTCATGTCGCCTGTGGTCATGAGAACGGTGCATTTGTACATGGTGAGTGGACCTTGGTATGGACTTTTATGGTGTGCTGGATTATTTGTATGCGAGAATTAAAAACGTGGACAATGGCTGTCAAGAGGTAAGGTGCAAGCAGGATTGATGCTCTCTGATGGTGCACTTTTTGTTGGTACACAGATTTTTTGAGGTCAGGGATTCATTGGTTATCCTTTTTGTTGATGATTGTTATGTACATATATTGGGGTATGTAGTAGGATAAGGGCAGCAAATTTACATGTGCAGGGGTATATCTTAGGACCACAAATCAAAGATGAGCAGATGGGTTCTATTTTGTGCAAATCCTGGTTACATTTTATTTATGCTTGACATTAGGGCATAAATACTTTTTAACCATGATGACATATGTGGAGATTTATCTGTTTTTGAGGGTGTGTATTTGACTATTGGTACCACAGGTGCCGTTTATGAATATATTTATTTTATTTGGCTGATTAAAAAAAAAAACTGCCACTACCTAGATGACAAAAATAAAATGAATCGATGAAAAAGCATGTTTCAAAACTTGGAAAGTAAAAAGAACCTAACCTTAAAAAGACGGAAGACTTTTCGCGCCAAGCTGGTTGTTTTGTCGACATTCTGAGCAGTACCAGGTTCCCCGTTACTCAAAAATTTGGAACCATATTGTATTGCCCTGCATATTTTGTCCCTTGCTTCAGCCTTGCCCAAATATAAAACAAGAAGACCAAGTTCAGCCCTTGTTGCATCCAATGTACTCATCTTCTACACTAATTGCTGCCATATAACAAAATCACAACAGTTCATGTCAACTAAATTAGGAGAAAGGAGTAGGCAAAGTTAAAAGTGATATTGTTTAAAATCAAAGATTCATACATTAAGTTTTTAAACACTTAAATTCATTAAGAGAGAGATTAGTGATTCATTCTTGAGCAATTTACTCATCTGTGCTTCAACACAACACCACTATTATTTTTCTTCTTTCATCTTCTAGACTTCTATCCTATTTTATTAATTTCAATAGCAGTCCAACTGTGATTTCGTACACAGATAACATTTAATCTCCACCCCACCAAATCCCTAATATAATCCTTGCTTGAGTCACAAGTACCGTTCAGAGCACTCAAGCAACCACTAATTGACCAGTTAATCCTCCTCAACAACAAAAGCATTTTTTTCACTAAGTGGAGTCAGCATGGATCATATAATACAGTTGTGCTCTGTCATAAACAAGAAGACATCTCCAACACCGTCATCCTTGGAAATAGAGTAAGAGTCAATTGGTGAGGGCGTCTCAGTAGAATAGAATAAAACTCCATAAATATTGTATTAGCACTTCCAACTGTGGCTACTTCAGGTCTCATCTTGCAAGGTTTAAGAGGCATCCTTGAAACTCTAAATATACATAACACTCAATCCTGGAGCTATTTCCAAATAAGAACTTGGATGAAATTACAAGGGGGAATGGAATTAGCTACAGTAGAATAGGTTGGTTAGTAAGTCACTCTAGAGGGTTATTTGCGAGAATAAAAAAACAAGATAGATATCTGCATATTCACCAGGGTACTTAGAATTCACCCAAAAGAACATCAGTCAGACATAAACTTCACTTATCTAGGCCAAAATATTAAAACCAACGAGCAAATCTAAGAGCATTGGCATCCAAGTTTCTCCAATAACAATAGACTACTCATTCAAACAGCTATCAACTAATCATCCCCACCATAAAAAATAAAAAACAAAAATTTGTCAAACCAAATAGCTTATAATCCATTAATAAGGATTAAAATTCATTTGTCAAAACAAAAAGCTTAACTCATTCACGCCATGTTTGGCACATGAAATAAGATAAAACAGAGAAAGAGAATCGACCCATCTGAACTTCCCTGTAGTCCAGTTACATCAATCCCTTTCCTCTGTCATAAAAACTACCACATCTTCAAAATCTTCGATTTCCCTCATCCTGTCAATCATTCTCAACGCAACCGAACACACTTAAAAACAACACAACATTCATAGCAGCAACAACAATACCAACCAACCTATCAAATCAAATCATAAAATACCAACCACCCAATCAAATCAACACCCCCTTTAAGTTGACCCAGAATAGAAACTTGCAATCCCCACCTTCAAAGTTTGCAACTTTACTATCTCAAGCTGCAAGGTCGATCAACCAACTGGGGCACGTGAATTCTCAACTCTTAATTAAAAAAAAAAAAAAAAAAAAAAAAAAAAAAAAAAAAAAAAAAAAAAAAAAAAAAAAAAAAAAAAAAAAAAAAAAAAAAAAAAAACAGCAACCAAATAAAAGAAAGAAACACAAGAGGGAAAGAGAAAGAGAAAGAGAGAGTACCAACTACCAAGTGTATTGGTTGGGTGAAGGGAATTGTGCTGGGGAATCGGCACGAGAAACAAGGCTTTTTTGGTTTTGGGCCTGTCCTATGTTATGTGTTAGATAGAGTTGTGATAAGGGCTTGTTTGGTCCTCTCTTTTTGGAGCAACCAAACAAATGGGAAATATTTATTAATAATGCTCTATGGACTATGGTTTCGTGTCTGGCCAGGAACAATCTTGCACCGTTCGATGACTCCGATGTCAACGTGCCACGCGTTGGGAGCTTGCATCTCCGTTTGATTGGATGATGAGTGTCATGGAGAGATGGATTCCACTCAGCTGCTGCTGCGTTGGTTTGGTTTTTTTGCCATACGCACCTCAACGTTCAACAACGGCCAGTCCACTATGCCGTGACGTAAAAAGCTTATCTTTACAAAATTAAAAAAAATAGTATTTTTGTTTTATAAAGGTGATAGATAATGGTGATAATATTATCATCCTTTTCAATGCACGGGTATTACAGATCGGATTGCTGATAAACCACCAGAAGAATATATTAATAATAGATTGATAGATTAATTTGAATTGTTGTATAGTGTAAGATCTTTATATTCTCCATCAATAAGATTTTTATTTTTTTTTACAACTCCATCAATTAGAAGTTATCTAATGTTTTGTTTGGGTTTGAAAAAAGAAAAATGTTTTTTTTTATCAACAAAAAAGGAAAAGAAAGAAAACGAAGAGAAAATTAGATAAGTTTTTTAGTCGCATAAAAAGTTGCTGTAAAAAAAGGTTATATAAAAAGTAGAAGGAAAGGATTTTTTTTTTTTTTATCAGGATTGAACTTAGTCGGTATGATACTATATTTGTAAGACAATTTTGTCTGGGGATCCCAATGAAGGAAAGAAAAGATATACTTATATACAGTTGCAAAATATTCTAAATAAAAAGATGTATAATAAATAAGAATATTTTTGTCTTTATATTTATTTAAGCTTTGTCTTATTATTTCTCTCTTCAAGTTGACAAGAAAGGATATTTTAGTAACATCATATTTTTATTTCCATTCTTATTTTCTTCTGTATCAAATGATGATTTTTTTGTTGTTATTGTTGTAAATATCCTTTCCTCCCTCTCCCTTTTATTCCTCTTGCTTTCTTTGTTCCAAACAAAGTGTAAAAGTTATGTTACAATTCGATATATTATTGGGAAGGGATCAAATTATTTTAAGAGTAATTTTAAAAGAGATATTTTTAATTTAATTATTTATTTTTTGAAATTTAGTAGTTAATGATTATTAAATTTTAAAAAAATGAATGATAAAAATAAAAAATAACTTTAAAAGAGTTACTCTTAGAATAAGTTTATCTTTCCTATTTATTATTTGATATTATAAAATTTTAACTTATGATACATGTGATAAGCTATTAGTATTTTAACTTATGGAATAAATATTTAGTTTTACATAATTAAAAATTAGTTTAAATATATTTTTATTCCTAATAAATATTTAATTTTTATGTTTATTTTTGTTTTTCATTTGATTCTCTAATAAAATAATATTTTAGAAGCAAATGTGTTGGTAGTGGGAGGTTTTCAGTGAGTCTGATCTATAATGTGTTGGCTTGTTAACGTGATCAATTGTAGTGTTCTTTCAAGGGGTTTATAGCTTACCTGTTCTATCATATACCTCAGTACATGAAGCATGACTCGGCATGAATTTTGTCTTCTTTGTGTCAATACCTAGTGGAATAAGGCTTTTTTGGTTGTTATTGTTGTGTCAATACCACAATAGAACTTCAGTGATTTATGTCCAATGGATATAGGATGTTTAGCTCCTTGATGGATCAACTATTGTTTCATTTGTGCTTGATGTTTTGGCTTCATGATCAGGGTGTCTTGGACTATATAATAAGTGCTGAAGGTTGTTCTGTTTTTAGGATAAGAACTTATATTGCAGTTTTCAATTTAGTGTTAAAAAAACAATTGAATTATGATAATGAATTGCCAACTTCTCGTTTGTGGTGTTGAGATCATTATAGAAATCGAAGAGAATATCATTAGACTCCTCCATCGAAGTTTTGATCCCAAAAAATATTGGTGCATTTATGCCTCCTAGAGAGAAGGCTTTCATATTGAGATATTCAGCTACCGTCAAGTGCTAAAGCTTTGCCACCTTTTCAACCGAGAACATAGGTTGCTGTAGATGACCCTCTATAACTACATACTCCATCATGACTATCATGAAAATACTGATGTGAATAGCTTCAACTTAGGACAATGGGCCACGTGTAAGGTTTCTAACATGAGGCATTTCAACTAAGCAGTGACAGCCAATCAAGAACCAACGAGGACAAACAAGGGAATATAATTCAAACATTTCAGTTGTTCCTTGTTTCATTGCATATAACCACGTTTAAGATTTTTTACTGCCGAGGAGCTCTTGTGGCAAATGTTCATCGCTCAACAAGATAATGTTTTCCTGTGTCAATTCCTTCAGTTTCAGAACAACCTAGCAGGGCCAAAAGAATTCAAAAGAAAAATGTATTGTGGCTTCCAGAAGGAGGAAAATATATAATGAAAAGAAAAGCAAGTACAAAAAGTTTTGAGTGCTGATGCTTTGTTACCTTTTCAACCGAGAACAGAGGTTGCTGTAGTCCGCTAATTGGAGACTCTTTAATTGCTTCTGATTTGAATAGCTTCAACTTAGGACAACCGCCCAAAGACCTTGCAAGGACAAACAAGGAAATTCAAACATTTCAGTTGTTCCATGTTCCATTTCATAATTCCTTTCCAACAATTTCTACCAACTTTAAATTAACAACATACTATTTTAAGTATCTTAAGCTTCCCAAGATTTATGGCAATGGACAAAGGGAACAGTGTTACCAAGCTTACACAATATCATTAACAACCAATTCTTCCAAATTGAGAAAGCTGATGACAATTCCTCGGGGTTTTTTGTTCCACACACATTTCAAATTTGAAGCCTTCTCTGGTGTAAGCTTTTTCAAACCAAAGACTATTCTCTTGCTCTTGGCCTCACTGCCCTCTATGTCAAATATTTCATGCACTGCATGACAGCTATGTACATGCAATTCTTCTAAGGTCTTCAAGTAAGGAATTACATAAAATGGAATTACAGTATCTCTTTCACTTGCTCCATCAAATTCCAATTTCTTTAAATTGCCACAGGAAAAGCAGGTTTGCCATGCCGAACTCCCATCATTCAGGATAATCGACAAGAATCATATGCTTTGAATATTCGAAAAAAACCTTAAAAGCCAAGAAACTCAACATGAGTGTATGGAAATTATATGGCAAGGAAGAAAAAAAAATATTTAATTACTTAAGGAGAAAGCAAATTTTAAGTCTGAAAATTCAACTGGAACATTTTTTATATAATAAAAAAATAGTTGAACTTTCTATCAATTTAGACGAGTGTAAGTTTTTTTTATGTTTTTTTTAAAGATACACCGATTGGAGTACTAGTGTCATATCTATGTTTTTTGTTGAGATACAATTACATGATTTCATATACAAATTATCCAAACTGTTAAATAAATCATACTATAATTAGTGATAGGTGTTAAATTGGGATCCTAAATCACTTTTTGACTAATTCCATAATTTTAAAAATTTCGAATAAGATTAAAGATCTTTTAAGATTTTTTTTTCTTTTAGTGGTATATCTTATCTTGAAATCTTGAATAACTTATAATATGTCTCACATGGATCCCACTTTTAATATTTTATTTCAATATTTATTAATTAAATATAATTAATTAAGTAATTTAATTTAATTTAATTAATAAAATATGTATCAAAAAATTTATAAATATTAAAAAATAGAAAATTGGGTACAAATTTAATTTTTATTTATGATTAAATATTGAAATTGAAAAACGAAAAAATAATAATAAAAATTATATATAAAAATTCTATTTGTACAGAACCCTGAACTAATTTATAGAATGTTATTATAAGTGTAACAACTATTTTTATTAATCACAATGATCATCATTTTTCTACTCCGCTCCTTCTTCCCCACTTCATCTCTTCTTCCCCCTTCCACTCCGCCTCGCCACCCCAATTCCCCTTCTCCTATGCACGCATGATCCTCCCTTCCCCTCCACCAAGACCCCCCCTTCTCCCTTCCAGACCTCCACATGACCCCCTTTTCTCAGATGTATTATTTTTGTTTTTTTTTTTGGTTTATTTTTTTTTCTTCTTCATCTCCTTTTGAGTCATGACAATTGTTTTTTTTTTCTCCAGCATTTTACTGTTACTCTCACAGTTGATAAATTTATATTTTTTTAAAAACTACACATATCTTCATAATTCAAATTGGATCAACACAGTGAAAATTTTGAAGGGTGTTTTATTGTTGGATATGGGAAAAATCAGAACTTCAAATTTAATATTAAAGATGTTTCAAATTTGAATAAAAATTAGTTAACGATAATAAGCTAGAATGTTAAAAATTACCAGTGGGTGCCTTGCTGTTGAATCCATTTTAAAAGAAAAAAATCATAAGAGACAAACTTATAATTCCGATTGTTCTAATATAATTCGAACCAAAAATATCTCCTTGCCATCCTGTGCTAACCAAAACCTAAAGTTTTTTTATAATGGTGATCACAAACGAACAAATAAGATGACAGGACGGAAAGAAAGAAGACGTAATAAGCCTGAAATAATTAGGAATCCAAAACTGAGAAAAACAGTGCGCTTGGAAGAGTTAAAATTGGGTGCACTAAGAGCACCTTTAGTGTAAGAATCTTAAACTTAATATCTGATTTTTACTATATTTTTCAAAAAAGAGTTAAAGAGATTTTCAACATAAAAGATGAGTTTTTATAAAATAATCTTTTAAAATAAGCACATTATTCAAAAAATGATAGGTTCTTACAGATTTAATTAACAATTAAATTTGGACCTTCTATTTTGATCCAAAGGTTGCTATTTAATCCTCTCACAATAAAACACTCCTCTCTCACATGATATGTCCCCTATATATATAAATATAAAACAGGAGATGCAAGTGTGTGCAAGTGTCTTATTTTAATTTTATCTCCAGTATTTCCTTTAAAATTTCCATTTTAGGAATAAAAACAGTTTTGTTATTTTATATTTTCTGTATTTATCTTAGAAAATAAAAATAAAGTTAAACCAAAATAATATTTTCTTTTAGTTTAAAATATGTTTTTATTTATATATAATAAATACCTTAATTTTATATTTATTTCCTAAATAAAAATTTGTATTGAGTATGTAATAAAATAATAATTTATTTTTGCTTTTTGATATTTTTTTAATTAATAATAAATTAAGAAATTTTATGTTTGTTTATATCTTTTAAAAAAATTATTTGATATTAGCCTTTTAAAAGGAATTAATAAAAATTGAAATTTTTTAGGAAAAAACAAATATAGAATTCGTTTATTTATCATAGAGTAAAAAAATTTCAAGAATCAAAAATAAAATTATTATTTTACTAAAAACTTAATAAAAAAATCAAAAACAAATATTAAACTTATTAATTAATCATACCTAAAATATGAACCAAGCATATTTCTTCCTTGTAAAGGTACCCGAACTGAAGAATCGATTTAAATTATAAAATACTTTTAAGTGCTGGAAGCTGATGACATAAAAAAAATAAAAGGAAGCAGGAAGGTAAGAATCCGTAAGCTCTTTAGTGGACTCATCACATCACTTCTGTAATAACTTATCCGATTAAACTATTGACATGCCAATATATAGAGACAACGACCATCATGCCAAAAAAAAAAAAAAATTTACCCAAATGTCACGCGACCAAAAGATATTACCAGACTGTTATACGTCATATTTCGCTAGATATCATAGCGAACTACACATGTACATAATTCGCTACTATGTGCAGCGAATTACGTAACGGTGCTGATATACAGAGAGAGAGACCGTAATTCGCTTGAGGGAGTAGCGAATTACGTATCTTAAATAACTTTCCCCCCTTTCCAAGAAATAACTGCTTCACTTCCACTTTCCCATGATAACGGACAGATTTTTTATTCAGAATATTTAAAAAAAAAAACTGTTTTGGTTTACAAAACTAATTTAGTTAATAAAATTAATTTTCAACTAAATAAAAAAATATTTGGAAATAAAAATACAATTAAAAAATCTATTTAAAATTGATTTAATTCTTATAATCAATTTAAAACTGATTCAAAATACCAGATTTTATTCAAAATGATTTAAAAAAAAATTATACTGTTTTACAAAAATATTTAGTTAATAGAAATAATTTTCAACAAAATAAAAAGATATTTGAAAAAAAAATAGTTATTAAATCTATTTAAAATTGATCTATTTCTTATAATCAATTTAAAACTGATTCAAAATCGGTTTTTATTCAAAATGATTTTTAAAAAATTGTATTGTTATACAAAACTAATTTAGTTAATAGAACTAATTTTCAACTAAATAAAAAAATATTTGAAAATAAAAAACAGTTAGAAAATTTATTTAAAATGGTTCTAATTTTTATTATCAATTTAAAACTGATTCAAGATATTTCAATTTTAAATAGACAATTATTTGAAAAAAAATAAGTGAAACAATTTGAAAAGACAGTTGGTTTGATTTTCTTTATCATATTTTTTTAATATTTTTTTATTTAGTTGAAAATTAGTTCTATTAAGTAAATTAGTTTTGTAAAACAATACAATTTTTTTAAAAATTATTTTCAATAAAAATTTGAATAAAAAATATGTCGGTTACCATCCTATTTAGTTTAAAAAGATATACAAAAATAAAGGGATGACATATATTATGGGAAAGCGATTTATTTATTGTACGAAGTTCGCTACTCCTTCAATCGAAATACGCTCTCTCTCTCTCTCTCTGCCAGGTCAGCGCTGTTACATAATTCGCTGCACATAGTAGCGAATTATGTGCATGTGTAATTCGCTAGGGTGTCTAGCGAAATATGACGCGTGGCAGTCTGGTAATATCTTTTGGTTGCGTGACATTTGGGTAATTTTTTTTTTTTGGGGGCATAATGATCGTTGTCTCCCAATATATATCAGCTAGAGTATACCAGCTACAGTGAATTTTTTATTTTTTTATTTTAACTTTTAAATCAATAATTGTTGTCTTTTAATTTTTTTAAATACCTAAATATTAGTCATTAAAACTTGCCCTTTTTTTTCCCTCCTATACACAGATCAAAGTTTAAATGTTTTTCAAAATCCAGGAATTAAAACCAAAGTTTTAAAAGTCAGACACTAAGATCAAATTCAAAGCTTTTTCAAAAACTATAACCACCACCAATTCAAAAAGAAAAAGAAAAAACCATTACAAATATTACATATTTTCATCAAAGCCGCCAGTGTCTCTTGCTCTTTAATATCCCTTGCTTACTCTGATCCCACTAATAGCTTTAGTGCACTTCGTACTTTAAAGTTTTTGTAGAACTGTTGCTTCTCATTCACAAAAATCAAAAAATCACTGCATGTTTAATATAAAGGAGGATGGACATACGAGGCTTTAACTTCTTCACATGTTGGCATCCAAAGGGAATCATCAGACAGTCTTCAAGAGCCTAATTTAAAACAAAACACATCTACACAAACAGTGGATACAGAAACTTTAATTATTATAAAATAATCCAACATTGATCACAATAATCATTATATAGATTCACAAAGCATGCAATGAATAACAAAAAAGGAGAAAAGCCCTGCATGAAAACAGAAGAGGAATTGTCTTGAGTATGAAATTTTCACATGATTAAACAGTTCAAATAACAGCAAAACAAGTAGATTTAACTTATTATTCGAATTCCAAAAAGAATTTCAGAAGAAAACGAGTGAGAGGGAGAGTACAGAAATATAAATATTTATAATATAATCTAACACTGATTTATAATACATAGATTAGCAAACTTGTTCATTCCAGTTTGCAACTTAGCATTTTGCTTCTTGATACAAAAAAAAAAAAAAAAAAAAAAAGGTTAATAATTTTTTCCTCTATTTCTTGCTAAACAAACTTCTGAATTTCCCTCTTTCCAACCTTTCATGCAGCTTTTTAGCTCCTGGAATGTCCATCTCAGTAAGTTTCTTCAGATACCCAATTGCCCCATATGAGATCATTAGCTTCTTACATTTCTTACATGAAGAAAGTGATCCAAGGCAAGTAACTGCATATTTTTTTGCAGTATTTTGAGGACTTGGATCAAGCAGCTGAACCAAGTTTGGCACACTCTTATCATCCTTCTTAACCTCTCTTCGATTCTGAGACACAACCATCAAGCTTGCAATTGCTTGAGCAGAAACCTCTCTAACACTGCTTGACTTGGCCTCAAGCATCTTCACAAGGAGAGGGATGCAACCAGCTTCACCAACCATTTTCTTCATGTCTGTCGAGCTGCAAACGCGGCATATCGCAGCCGCGGCTGCTTGCTGAGCACCTAAGGATCCGGACTTCAACACGTGAGTCAAACGGGGGATCAAACCGAGGGAAACCAAGGATTCCTCAGGGACTGATCCAACCAAGTTCCTCAATGCTCCGACTGCAGATTCCTGAGGAAGTGGACCATCAAGATAAGCCAGAAGACTCCTAACACCGCCTTCTGATATGACACTCCTCCTTAGATTCTCATTGCTTGCTGTGAGGTTCTGCAAGCACTCTGCAGCATGCTCTTTGGAACCTAACAGAATTCCACAGTTAAGCAGATTGATCATTACCCTCACAATCCCTTCTTCAGCCAAAGCTTGTCTCACCTCAGGAACAGCTGATATGTTCTTCAGAGTACATGCAGCCGCGGCCTGCGACACAGAATCTCCGGTTTGACAAAGTGCAACCAATGGACGAACCCCACCATGTCCCACGATTTCTCGCGCTGTTTCGGCTGACATCGACAACCTCTGAAGGGATATTGTGGCCTTCTCCTTCCCCACCACACTGCCGGATTCAACAAGCCTTATAAGAGGTGGCAGAACTCCTTCAGAAACTAGCCAATTTTCACAGCTACCGGTTTCTGCAAGCGAGCATATTACAGTAACTGTTTTCTCTCTTATCCTGGGAGAGGTAGCTGTAAGCAATTGAACCAGAGCAGCAATGTTGCTCCGACCAAGAACAGCTAAAACACTCTTCTCATCCTCCTTCATGGCTTCAACAACGCTGTCTAAAGCTCGGTGCTTCGCTTCCAAGTGCCCAATCTGAAGGCGTGCCAGCAACTCCCTTATGTTGTTGTGTGTTGCAACATCTGATTCTGCCACAGAACTAGACACAGCCAATGGCATAGTAGCCTCACCAAGCACACCAGTCTTGATCAGAAGCCCACAATCCCTCAAATTCAAATCAAGCTTCCCAGCCAATGCATCTAGATCGCTCTGCATCCGAAGCTTACCCTCATATTTCTCCTTCACACACAACTCAGCCAATTCAATCGCTTCCCCAAGTGTCTTTGACACAGCCTGCAACTGCTCCTTGCAAAGAGCATTCTTCGAGAAGCATGGATGGCTCGACAAATCTGATAACTGCGAAGGGATCTTTTCCAATTTCGCAACAATCATCTTCCATCTACCAGCAAATCCCTTGACCTCTCTGGCCTTATCAAGGACAACAGGAACAAGTTCCTGTGCATGCAACAACCAGTCTTCTGTGGAACGTGCATCAACCGCAACCTCATCGCCATCTTCCACCATGACTTCTGTTTGGTAGGCGCAGAACTGATGATTAGCTGCCACAAATGGAACAACACAAGGAAACCAAACCCTTCAAAGAAATGCCCCCAGATGCCAATTGGTAAATAGAAAAATGATATCAAGCATAGAAAATTAAAAGGCTGTGGTGTAGCAGTTGCAATCATATGATCCGTAAATTATAAATTAAGACTCCAATAGAAAACTCTGAGGCACAAAAAATCAACCACCCCAATAACCCCAACAACTTCGAGAATCTCCTATGATCACACAAAGCTTGTTTACTGAAAGCACACTCGACCAACAAAACTGAAGTACCAAAAAATGACCCACTAGTCTTTTCTCTCACTTTAGCAAGAGCGACCATTCAATGCCCTTGGAAAACTATAAGCACACATGAAATTTGTTATAATAAAAATTAAACATTATTAATAATAATTAATAATTTAATACAACTAAACCATGGTAGATGAAATATTGTAGTTGATGAAAGTGAAGGAAATATACTTTGAAGTTTTAACAGCAAACAATAAAGAAGCCGTCGGCAGATATTTACACACAAATCCAAAAGTACCCCTCCAAAAGGCACACCTAACACATGGCACAAATGCAATATGGTATCCTTTCTAGGGGTATTTTGGTCAATAGGAAATAAAACCATAGCTTTACTTTTCAACCATGATACAAAAGATTTGTTGCAGTGAGACTAGTGTGAAAGGTGAATCTAGAGAGAGAAGGGAGAGCTTAATCAGTTAGATTCTGACCCATATCAACGGTCAAGGATTGTTCTAAACTTAGCTGTGTTTTCCCATCTTTCTCCTCATAAATGGGGCTTTCCTTTGAAGGGAAGACACAAGTCTCTGTCTACAGTTGTATACACGATAGTTCGTACAATGAACCATCACCAGAAAAAAATATTATTTTTTTTCAAAAATAATAATATCTTATATACCTCAAATCAAGTTGACTTGCTTGAAATTCCAAGAGTTTATCCTGTTGAGAGCCATTTAATGATCCACAAAACAAACTTGTTCTCCACTCTCCAATGCTTCTGTAAAGCCCAAAATAGTTAAGAGACAAAATCTAACACTCACTAAAACAAAAATTGGAAACAAAAGGAAGCAAAAGAACACTACTTTTCTTTACAGAAGTAGGAGATCAAATCAACAATCCCAATAATTGAAAATTGAAAAACTAAAAAAAATAAGGACCAACCAACCTTTGGAGAAGTATATGTTGTGGCTAAATCTTCAAACTTCACAGAAACACTTTTATCACTATGTCTCCGACACACTCTAATGTAGTGACATAGAAAATGCCTCAGAGAAAGGATCGCCAACCAACAACCTCAAAACTTTGCTTTGACAAGTTCTGAATAACTATTAACTCGTGTAAATGTAATGCTTCAAGAATCAGCAATATCTTCCGCAAAACCGCGTCTTGCAAGCTCAAAAGACATTAACACTACTAACCAGAAACAGTTTCCTCGGAATCACAAACACCCAGAAACGGTTTCTGCTTAATTGAGAAACGGACACAAAACGCTCAATATCTCACTTTATAATATTATTAAATTAAAAAAAAAAGTGAGGAAATCAGAAGAATCTTTCACCTAGAGTCAATGGTGATAAACTGATAATAAAATCAAAGTTCAGAGACAATAAAAAATAAAATGAAAAAAAAAAAAAAACCACAGCTAAGCCTAACTAAACAGATGCAATATAAAAGTATTCACTTCTTCACTTCACTTCAGAGTTCACACCAACAAATTCAAAAATCAAACTTTTATCTCTCTAGAAATGGAAGATAAATGTGTCACACTCGCTGTCTCGAAGATGAAGATTCTCTCTGTAGCATTATTTTACACTGTCAACGGAGAAAGGTAAGCTTATGATTTGAGCAACATTGCTTAAAGGTCGTACAGTTTTCGTGACCCAACGGTCAGGATTTATCTTGGGACATGCATTACTACCGTTGCGATTGGGTTAATTTTGAATGTGTACGAAATTCTTCAAATTTGTTTTTATTAAGGAAAAATAATAATAAGGTCACGTACTAGCATATCAATATCATATCCACGAATTAAAAATTTTAGAGTTTGTGTATTTATTTTGAGAAAATATTTTCTTTTAACTTTTAATTCCAAAATAATTAATTTTTTATTATTAAATTACAGAAAATAGTAAAAATGTTTTTTTTTTCTGTTTTCTATAAAAGTCTTTGAAAATAAAGAATAAATAAAAATAAGGTTAAAAAAATTTAGTTAAAAAGAAAAAAAATGAAAATAGGAATAAGCAATCTTAATTTAATGCAATAAAAACAAATCTAAATTCGTAAAAATCACAACAGACTGTTAGGGAGGTATTAATATTAAAACCTCTTTCATAAATGCAAACGTGGTGGAGAAAAATCATTCCTTCCATTGCATGCTTGTCTTTTCGAAAATTTTAGAAATGAAAAGGTATTATTACGAGATGAACAAGATAATTTTCTTTTACTGCTAAATAATTATATTTTTTAATATTTGTTGGTTTAATTTACTTTTAGTATAAAATTTAAATTTTTTAGAACATACTTTTTATGTATATTTGAAAAGTAATTTATATTTTACGAGTAAAGTTATTTTTTTTAAGGAAGCATGAGTAAAGTTATTGATGAATGCTAAATTTAAAAAGTTTTAAGAATATATTTATATTTTAAATATTATTATACTTGATACTTAATTTTTAAAAAATTTATATAAGAAGATAAACCAAACAAACTGATCCTTATAGTTCAAAAATGATGACTTGGGTATAACCGCCACGTGTAAAGTGGTCCTTCCTTTTCGAGGGGTGCATACAACCGGCGATATCACACGTGTGAAGTGGACAGACTGTTGGAATCGTGTGTTCGGAATTTTTACGTGCTATTACTATTATTAAACGTCGGTGGAGAAATGTTAAATGAACCTCAATTACAAATTTAGAAAGAAAAAAAAAAAGAAGCTAAATTGAAATATTGCTTCAATGATTTTAATTTAATCTTATTTTTAAATTAAAATATTTAGTTTGCTTATTTATTAGTATAAGTAATTTTGATTTTTTCTTTAATTAAATTATCCAAAATTATATATTAACTTTAATATAACGTTGATGTGCAACTTATATAAATTTTAACATGATGTTTATGTAAAAATGATTAAATAAAATAAAAAATCAAAATTTTTTTAATAAAATCATAATTTTTTATTAAAAATAAAATAATAAATCAATCAAAATATATTTTATTTAATTAATTTTATAAATATTATTTTATATGTATCATTAGTCAATATTTATTAAATTTTAGTTATAAACATTTATAAATTAAAAAATATTTAATATATAATTTTAAAAAAAATTATTTTTTATAATTTTATATATTGTATATTCAATATTTTAAATTTTTTTATTTTACATTAAATTTCATAAATTATAATATAAATTATTTTGCAAATTTATTTCACTAAACAAAATATTTTTACTTCACTCATATAAATTACTAAAATTACATCTATTAGTATGTAAATTATGAAAATTTATTTTAATATGTAAATTATTTTTATTCTAATTATAAATTAATAAAATTTTAATATTTAATTATTTAGAAAACTTACATGTTAGTATATTTTTTTAAATTATAAAATTATTTAGTAAATATTTTTTTAACACTAATTATATAAATCAAGAAAATTACCTAAATTAATATGTAAATTATTTTATGCAATCTATAAAATATATAAATTTATTTTTACATATAAATAATACTTAATTATTTTTTAAAAATAATAATTTTTTAATTTTTGATTATTTAATTATTATTTTAAATTTACATAATATGTATAAATTACATAAAACAATTTTTCTAAATAATCTAATATTAGTGTATGTGATTTTAAAAAAAATATATATGATTAAATAAGAATAAATTTGTATATATAATGATTTATTAATTTGTATTAAAATAAAATTTGATAAAAATGAAAATGAAAATGATGGATCAATGTCCAATGCCACACCCATCGAACAAGACAATAGCATAAACTTTGATCCATCACCGCCATCAGTTGAAAAGGAAGTGAAACACAGAAAACGAAGATAAAAGGATTTTTCAAGTACAAGGGCTTATGCCTTGCGTAACCTCAACGGGACACTGTCAATGTTCCCCCTTCGGCCCTTCCTGTGTCGGCTGCACTCTTTTTCTGTTTCTGCCTTCTTGCTATGGTCACACAAATTAAATAAAGAACAATGTTACTAACACACTTTTAGTAGTACAAATTTTATAGCAACACTGTTATATTGTATGAAAAATGAAAACACGGAATGCATAGATGAATTAATTAATTAAAATTGAGTAGCAAATATATATATATATATAATGGTCAGTTTTTTAAAATTTATTTGTTGAAATAAATACTTAAGTAATTTTTATTTTTAGTATATTTGTCTAAACTGTTTTTATTTTTATTTTTTAAAATTTTTTATTTAAAAAAAAACATATCTGTTTCTTAAAAACATATTTATATAAAAAATTATTTTTAAAAATGATTTTTTTTAACTTTAAACAAACTCACAAATACATACATTTAGTATTTTTCTTTTCACAGTAGGTCTAAATTTATTCGAAAGTAAAATATTATGAGTGAAGTTTATTCATAAGGAGATTTGTAATTTTGTTTGATTTTTTAATGTTTAGCTAATAATAAAGAGTGTGTAAGAGAATTTTTACTAACATTTCTCTTAAATTATTAAATTAATATTATGTATATGTATGTGCTATAACTGTGTAACAATATTAAAATCTCTGCCAAGATTAACATTAACTGTATAAAAGTAGAAATTAGTTGTGCTATCCATGTTTTATTTATTTTTTCTAACAGATAATATTTGCTCTCTTTATTATATAATTATCAAGCCAATAAATCCATTAAGATTATACTAATGACACAGGAGATATAAGTTTTTTGTAAATTGTAATGATAGAGTAGGTTCTTATGTAGCATTTGATAGACAGTGTTTTTGTTTATTTCCTCGGGCTTTAGCAGTTTAGCCACTTTCATATAGCAAAAAATTAATTTAAAAAAGTGGTAGGTTCAAACTTTGTTCCTGTCATTAATTATGTATAAAATAATTATTATTTCAGTGGCTTAATTGTGTTTTAATTTTTTTATAATTAATTTTAGCATTTATTTTAATCGTTATACGACATAAAAGAAAATGGAAAAGGAGAATGCAAGACCCTGCACTTTAAACAAAGATTTATGATTACATTTCACAGTATGCTCGTGTTAGTATAGTTTCCACATGGGGCACAACAATCATAGGCTTCACCACTTTCTCAATGTTCTTAACATTTACCGTAGAGAGGTTTGGTCATTATTGTAACTGGTAAAATGGATCGAAAATGGTAGTAGCAAATCATTCAAAGTAAAATTAATGGTCACTCACCCTACTATTTGATGAATGATGATGACATGCATGTTTGCAATCACTGACCCTTTTCCCATGATGCCCTAAGCAAAGCTTAATCCATGCTTTCCCATATATCATTGGAAAGGATCTATTTTATTGACGTGTGTGTTTGACTAAATGTTTGCAAAATTGTTTTTTTTTTTTTTAATCTTTTCCTTAATACGTATCTAAAAATGAATATCTTAAAATTCTACAGATAATTTTTGGTTATCCCATTTTTGTATTCATGAAATATTTTCTTATGGTGTAAGAAATTAATTTGGACGGAAGTACCTATATATGACCATTATTAGTATTTGGTCTCAAGTGCTTGGAAGTTAGTTTAAATCTCGACTAAATTTCAGTCAAGTGGGATGAACCTCTTTAAATGAATAATTTTTTTTTTTCATTCATTCAGTAAGATTCAAACACAACATCTTGAACAAAAGGAACCAAAATCCTTAAGAACTTGAAGTATACGTGTACAAGTCTATTATTGCCGAAAATGATGTTCATAACTAGCTGTAATAGGAGATAAAAGGAAAAAGGAGAAAAATAAATAATGATAAGTCGTTGTTAATTAATGACAACCTTTGAGATATCTCCATTATTAGTTTGTAAACTTTCTTAAAAGTTTGTTTTAATACTTCCATTTTGGGTGCGATGTAACTACTGCAATTGGCTTTTGCAAGCATGCATTGGTTTGATTTGTACTGCACAATAATTTCAGATTATATATAACTGGTAGAGGTTCATACAATATATTTCAAGATGTCATCATGGCTTGATGATAAGATAAGGATGGACAGATTTTTTTTTTTTTCATTTTCTGTTATATGATAGAAAGTATACGCAAATATATTTTTATTTTAAATATCCAAGTAATGTCTTCAACACATTATTAATTAACGAATAATATCTGCTTGTGTGATAAGTCAATGCCCAAGCTTATAGACATGAGACTTTCATCTTTTGTTAATTACTTTCAAAACCTATATTATAAAATATATAAACACTTGGGTTAAAATTATTCTAAATAATATTAAATAATATGAGACTTTATCTTTTTTATATACTTTAATACTACAACATATTGTGTTACTGCTTCGAGTAACTTACTAATAAATTTATGTGCCACATATCCCATGCAGATGAAAAGAAATAGAAATGTGCATTTTTATGGGTAATGCCATATTGGAATTGAAAAGGGTCTGAACTCTAAACGCCATAAAATGCAAATATAAAATGCGGTTCAAGTTTGTCGCCTTGCATGAGAACAACATAACGGGCTCGTACGGTCAAAAATTGCACTGCTGTGACTTATCGTATCATCACCACAGCTCATGTCATCTCACATAAGAAATTTAAAATAAAATTTTTAATATATCAAAAATTAAACAATCTCGAGCGTGGGAAATAAAAAATTCATTTTATATTGTGTGAAAGTCACACAGACAGTTGGATGTATTAATTCCTAGTAAAAATTTTAAATAAAATTTTTAATATATTAAAAATTAGATGGTACCTAATGTGCGAAACAAAAACTCATTTTATTGAGTGAAAATCATGCACACAATCAAATATATTAATTTTAAATTAGATGGATGAGATTTTTTTTTTTTTTTTCTTTTTCTTTCTTCATTCATCTTTACTGATTTATCCTCATCCCTCATCTCTTTTTCTTATCTCCTTCTTTATCACATACTAAAATGATCCTCCTTCTTGTTCAACCACCACATTCTTGTTGCTCCCAAATACCAATTCATCGTTCCCTCACCAAATCAACCATACCCCACAACACAAAACAGAGATCATAACAAAAAAAATCACAAATTTGAATCCAACTACAAAAATGAAAGTCATTCAAAAATTCGCACATCTAAATCTTATTTACCATCAATGGACACCGCAGTGGCAGTTCTCCATTTCGATTCTATATCCGAGATTTGCTTCTCTTTTTTAGATCCGAAATTGTTGATGCTTGAGTATTGAGAAAATGTGTGTCGTTAATGGAACAAGCTCATGATTTTTTTGATTTTGGTTTCAACATACCCACATGCAATTTTTTGATCTGGGTTTCAACATACTTGTGCTTTTTTATCTGGGTTTCAACATACTTGTGCTTTTTTATCTGGGTTTCAACATATCAATATGCATTTGTTTGTGGGTCGATGTTTGTGGTCGGAGAGGAGAGAAGAACACAATTTGGGGAAAAGAGGAAAAACGAAAAAAAAAAAAAGAGAGTAAAATAATAGGCGTCAGAAATCGCTTGGTTGCAATGCCCTGAGCCAGAAATCGCCAGAAGAGGAAAGTGTTCGCGGATGACTTGGTCTGAGTGGAAGATGAATAGTGGAAGAGATCATTCTTAGTGATGGTGAAAATCGCAGGTTTAGATTAGGGTAAGGGACAAACTGGAAAAGAAAATAAAAAAAAAACTATATTAAAAAAAAAGAAGAAAAAATTGACTCTCACACAATGCAAAACAAGTTTTAGTTTCGTACACTAGACACTGTCCAAAAACTTAGACTAATAAAAAATATTTATTAAAAATTCAAAAAAAATCAAATATTTATGAAGAACCTAAATATTATTTAAACTTTTCACAAATATACTGCTTTCATTTCAATTAGACATTTTCTTCTTATAACATTTATCTCTCCTATAATCAAATATGTTTGGCAGATTTTGTAGCTACAAAAATTATATTGGTTGTGTAAATAATTTTTATGAATGTGATTTTCATCATATTTATTATGGTTTTTCATAACATTAATTGAATTTTATATAGGTGAATTTGATAACGTGGGTCTCACATCTTGAATCCATTAAATATCTAAAATCAAGTCCTAAAATAAAATAATAAAAAGAACAATAACTATTTCGAAAGAGTGACATTGACTCAGATTTAAAAGATAAAAAAACCAAAACAAATAAATAAAAAAAGGAGCAAGGCACATTTTAATGAAAAAAAAGGAACTAAAATTCATATAATACTTTTTTTGTCTATCTATCAGTCACACCATTTATTAAATCTCATAAATTATCTCTTTTCTCCCTTAATTGTATAATTTATTCTATTGTATGAGTTGTATACAGTAACATTTCTCCATCCCAGAGTCATGCGTGATATTGTCCAGAGTTGTTCACTTTCAAATCCAACCAACAAAGTATAGAGCTGAGTTCGTACAGTGATTGATCCTACAATTAATGCACAACAATCTGAAACCTTTGCCATTCTATTTATGTATCGTAGTTTTGAAATGAAATCAAAGTTACAGTTGATACCAATCTCATTTGTTGTTTTTAACCACAAACTCATTTGCTGTTTGATATGTTGCTAATAAGTTCAACGCTCCAGATACTATAAGTAATTAAAGCACAACTAATAAAATGATGCAAGTGTAACCTTATTTTAAAAATAAGGGGCAGACATATTTCTCAACTGTTTCCATATTATGTGAAGGCCAGCCAAGAAGAATCTTCTATTACACAAAAAATGCCATAAGCATGGAAACTTGGAAACAAGCAAAAGATCAGCTCATGCAGGTGTAGCACTCAAGTTTTGACCACTAGATTTGTTTTTGCGGCCCCAAATAGGATTGGACTCAATGAGCTGATGAGGCACAAGTCGTTTCTGACGCTTGGTGAGTCTCTTGAAGTTGTGGACCCTCAGTCTAGCAATCTCTGCCTCTTCTTCAGCAGTTATCTCTCTTACTACAACTGTTAGCCTGCATTCTGGTCTTACTCTAAGCGATGATTTTCCTTTGGCATGGGGCCAAAGTCTCTTTTTATAAAACCCCTTTCCTACAAATGCTTCCGCTGTAAGAAACAAGAATGCAGCATCATCAGAGATAGAACAACCAAACCTTTGTCCCACTAAATGTAGCTGTATACAAGGATTAAACAATGCCGTAATATACAATTGTAAATCAGGTGACAAAACAATTTCACTTCTAATAATTATGAACTTCAAAATATTACCAACAATGAGACGTTCTGGATCTAACCCATGATTGTGAGAGGCATTTGCTCGGGCTGAATGAATAACCTGCAACGTGTAGGATTTTAAAACAAACACGTTCAATTTTGCTCTACCCTATAGAAGGTAATAAAATAGCCTTCCTCCTCCACTGAAACCAAACATATCTCGAATCTAAATTATCACAAATGGTTATGTTAAATGCCTGCGTAAAGCATGGAAGAGCAGGAATCCCATAGAATTTGATATTGGTGTTATAAGTGGAAAAAAAATCATGAAATTAGAAAATTAAATCTAACAAGAAAATGAATTTGCAATTCCTTCTCACTCACTGTCATCAGTGTCATGACATTGTCCCATTTAAAAGTTTATAAACCCTCATTGAAACCCTGGCCCTTGAGATCAATGACAAAAAGTAAAAGGACTAGGGCAGGGGGCAAAGAATGAGTTGAATTTTTTTATTATCAAAACTTGATGCTTTTACAGAAACTTTGAATGCAATTAAAATTTTAGATTTTGCAAGCTTGTCCAATGAGGTGACAATGAAAAATACCTAGTGTTACTACTTACTACCTGATATACAGTTTTTGCTGCTCGTTTTATTGTCAATTCCAATTGCATCAATGCATCTTTAACGAGCATACCACGAACCAGAGCAGCAACCAAGTTGACCTTCTTTGGACTCTAAAATACCATAGAGAACAAGGTATGTAAAAAGTGCCACTAGTCAGATATTAATCAGACCCTTCTTAAACCATAAATTAAGACAGTTTCCACAGCAAAACAAGGAAGGTATTTCAATGGCTAAAAAGTTAGATGCCAACTTTTCTGCAAAAGTAGTTACATGCCGGTTAAAACACAATTTTTTTAGCAAGTAGCTAGGCAGTGGCACCACATAAATGTAAAATAACATTGTAATTTTTCAATATTTATATTATTGCTAAGCTGAATATACTTGTGATGATACTTATGTCCACTTTATATTATTGCTAAGCATGCATACTAGAAATGTGATTAGCAAGTTAAAATGAAATAAAATAAATGCTCCATCAAGATAACACCAAAAGTTAACATCTATTGGTCCAAGCGACAAGATTAGTTTCATTTAAATAAGGTCTTAGGTTTGAGTTTTGTGAATAGAAAAAATAGGCACAGGGAAAGTTTTATCCCCTTGTATGGGTCCACCTAACCTGACTTGGATTAGTTAGAGCTCCATGTGATTTCACATATCAAGAGTCACAGTCAGGAAATAAAATAATATAAAAAATTAAAATTTAGTGCAATGTTATAGGAAACTTTGGTTGTCATGTTTGATATACAAAAATGTTATAGGTTTTCTTTGATGCACTTTTCAGCATTTAAAATTAGAATCTTTTCAAACAAAATACATTCAATGTATAACTTTTCAGGTTTATCAAACATGCCCTTATTGTAAGAAAACCAACTCGAAAACCAAAAGCAATCAATCACAAACAGTGATAAGGCATCTCAAACCTGTTTTATTGCCTTTAATACCGCTTGAACCTTTTCTGGCTTAGTTACAACTTTCTGCTTCTGGTCTTCACCTTTTGAACTACTCAATAGTGAAACTGGGGCTAAAGGTGACAAAACAGGTGTTTCCTCAGATGAATTTGCCAGCAACTGAGCAGAACTTGAAATTCCCTGAAATGGAAAACACCAAAGGATGAAGTTAAAAAAAGGGATGATCAGAGTAGTGACAACAATACACACACACACACACACACACACACACATATATATATATATAATTAGAATATATATAACACTAGCTTATATATATAACTACTATTGATCCCATTCAATCCTGCAGTCCAAGCAAAAGCCTTCTCCATAGAAGGAACTTTGAATTTTCAAATAAATTTATTAATGGTGAAATTTTCTCAATTAGGAAAATGAATTAATACATGAAAGAATGACTTATTAGAGAAACCACTAGAAAGGTCCAGAATCCAAATTCTCCTAACTGTAACAGATGAAAGATTGACATATTCTAGGATAGATTGTAAGCCTTGTGCTTTACTATGATTAAGATACCAAAAGTGAGATTTCCAGGAAATATGGTCACCCTGAAGAAAACAAAAAAGGAAGACTGTTTATGCATACTAAAATTTCCCCCTTCTGTAATTACACTTTCTGTTTCTTTGTTTTATGTTTACAGAAGGCTGAAATGAGATGTCTTTTACCCAAAACTTTGCTGGATAATGGATTCTTTCCACTAGGCACCCCAAACAGTGGAGAAAATAACAAGGGCAAAGTTGACAAAGTTTGGAACTATAGTTGGAGTGGTCAACGAAAGACGCCATCTTATGTAAACAAGCTGGTGGAGATATACGGTTGGTTGGGTGGTAAAAGGAAAAGAAGGGAAGGAAGGGAAGGAGGGAGAGGTCGTGGGTTTGAATCCCTCCACTAACAAAAAACTAACATTTAACAACTAACATTGGCTGATCAAAAAAAAAAAAAAAATGTAAACAAGCTGGTGTTCCCTGAGATATTCATGACTACTTTGAGGACCATAGCCATGCAAGAAGATGAGCTTTTCAAGGTTTCCTCAATGCTGGAAGAGGTTTTGGTTTCTATGCAACATTTTGTTTTTCATATTTCCCTTGGAATGTCAAAATATTAGCTCCTACCATTTTCACTGAAACTGTGTTTCGTTTTTCAATGGTATAAGTTCTCTATCAAGATTTACCACATTTGCTACCCCTTCCATTAGTTAACTACAACAGTACACTAGTACAGGTGAAGTGACTTGGCTGCTTGACATGTGATTCCATGCTTCCATTGTGGGGACATCCTCTTATCTTTTAAAGACAGTATAGTTAAATTGCTTAAATCTTAGAAGACGGTAATATTCAGACAGAAAATAATCAAGGAAAACAACTGGCTGTATAAATCATTGCTGCAGATGTGTCAATATAACAGTGCTATTGATGACAATATTCAAATACTGAACCAATCCATTGTAATGCAATTCATTTTCAAGATCAAATGCAGTTTACATGTTTTATTAGTTGTTTTATAATTATCGACAAAACATCATTAATACATTAATAACTTCCATTTATTTGCTTTTATTTATTTTATAATTATATAACCATGATTAGTACTAGTGAATTAAAGGCCAATTACAAGTCCTTCGTTTGATTGTTGGTTGATTTTAAGCTGGGACAATATGAGGTCAATTTATTACATATAGCTAGAAGGTAAGTAATAAGCATTATATTAATTTGAATTGTTTATGCTCATGCTTTCTATAAAGCTTGTTGGACCTGAAAGGGAGAGACATCTATCAGATTCCAATCAGCAGTGTGGAAGGTCTGTGGTGATTCAGGAGCTTTACAATTGCTCATTCATCTTCTTCATATCAAGTGAGTGCTAGGAATTACATAACCATAACTGCTGATAGGATTATGTTAATTTATAAACTGACACCATTTTTTGCCTTACTCCTAATCTGCATGCATGTGATTGCAACTTGATTTCTGCAAAAAATGTTTGAATCTCTTTTTCATATTCAATGTATCATTTCATTTATGGAGTGAATAAGGACATACTAAACATCAATATTGATACATATAACTTATGTGCAATGCCTAATCGATTTCACTACATTCAAGGATGATGGATCTGAAGAGAATTCCGAAACAGCGGAAAATGACCTAGATTTGCTCAAGAAATCCCTTGTTATTGATAACCAATTAGCCAGGAAGATAGAAAACAATGCATGAACAATTTAAGGTAGAAACTAGTATACTTGACTAGAGTATTCATATAACTAAAATAATTGGGGATTACTCTGGTACCTATCTTTTTTCAAGAGCACATGTAGCTAAATTGAGTTAATGAATTTTCAAATATCATACTAAAATCTAAAACTACAAAGTATCAACCAACAAATAATCGACAAGTCCCCTTGGATACTGTAACCTTATGTATACCATAACAGCTACAGAAAATATTTAATGGGTAAAAGGGTACATGAAAGCTCTTCTTCATTCAGTTAAAAAAATTGATTGAATATGTTCTTCTGAGATTCTTTGGAAGCTATGTTACTGACTCAATCGATGTTACATTTTTTAGCAGTTCTTATATCAAAACTGCAGAACATAAGCTTTTTCTTTGCTTCAAAGCTCCATCTATAACTTGATTTATGAATTGTGCGGATGTATCTGAATCTTCTTACACAAATCGAATCACTACTAGAGTGTATGCATGAATTCTTCCACTGAATCTTCTTACACAAATCTCTCCCTCACTTAAATGTGTCTAAAGCAATCTCAACTCAACCATAGATATTACAATGGAACACACGTCACGGTATATGAGAAATTGATTTTACAAGCTATTCAAATGGGCAATCAACAGATGATCATGCAACCAAAACACAAATTTTTACCTGATGTTGGAAAGTGAGAAAAACGGGTCTTGAGAAACAGGGCAATGTTGTTGTTGTCCATGTTCTCCTCCCCAACTGACCTACATTACCAAAGCAAGGTTTAAGGCTAATGAACCCATAAAACTCACAAATTTCACATTAGAGCCTGTTTGTATTCAAGGCTAGAAGTGGTTTTGAGAACTTCTCTACTGAAAAAAACTCTATATTTTCAGTAGAAAAACTCTCAAAAACACCGATACCACAAAAGTGAAAATATCAAAAGGGCAAGTGAGGAAAAAAAATTCTTAACCTTGTGAAAGAGAAGAGGCTAAGCGAGAAATTACAAGGCTTGGAGCTGAATGAGTGGCGTGGGGTTCCAATACTCGCTTGTGGATGTGGCGAAGAAAGGGGAAAACGTGTCTATGCCACTGCACCATCTTTGGTCTGTAGGCCAAAACCCTAGGGCTAAAAGCTAGGTGACGGTCCTGAGTCTCATTTTAAAACCAACAATAGTTTTAAAAAAATTAAATATTTCATTGACAGATACTCCACCCTATTATGCGCAACATGTAAAAGAAAAGGAAAGATATTGTACTAATCTAGATTATTTTTGGATTCAAATTCATCACTAATAAATTATTATAGCTTTGGCAAAAATTGCCCTATCAAACCAACAATAATTTAAATAAAATAAAAAATCCCTTTGAAATTAACCCACACATTTTTTAAGTTAAAAAAAAAGGTGCATCACATGAGCCTGACTAGTCCTCATTTCCTTCTTGCTTCCAACCGACACTCCAGAGCCATTGGATCATCTTCAATGCAAGGAACCCAATTGGATTTCTTAAACAACTTTTTGTGGTTCCCACATTGTTATGTCACTTCTAAGAAATTCATATAATATTTTGCTCAAATGATAAACCACAATAAATTCAAAAAAATTCACATATTTATATTTTTTAAATAAAACTTTACATTTTTTCAATTTTCATAAATATAAATTAAAATAAATAAAATGAAATATGTAACAATATAAAACAAAATTTTACATAATAATAAATAATTAAACACAATAACATCAAAGAAAAAAATTACATAAATTTATTTAATAAAGAAAGTTCTGGGAGTTTAAATGATCAAAATTTTACGTTCTTTTATAAGCTTATCCAAAATGTTTAATTTCTAATGTTTATATTTTCTTTTTGCTAACGACTCTTTTTTGTGTTTACAAAAAAAGTTTTTGACATAAGTCCTCACACATGCACTCACGCACTCAGCTTATTTATTTTTTTAATTTGAACCCCTCACTCCCCTCACTCCAGAAGCTTCTTAAATCAAAAACTCTTTTTCAGCTTCTCCTTCACTCCAAAAGCTTCTTCATCTCACCTTCTCGACTCAACTCTTTTTCTTTCTCCTTCTCCACACTTTTTCTTTCTCCTTCTCCACATGCACTCAGCTCATTTCTTTCTCCTTCCCCACTCTCGCATGCATCTTTTTTCTCCACCCACACCCAAAAACTTCCTCCTCGCGACGCTCTTGTCACGCCAGTGTTGCCGCAGCTAAGTCCGCCGCTTTCCTCTCCCCTTCGTGACTGTTCTCTCACCATTGCCGCCGACGTCGTTGACGAAATCGTCGTCGCAACTATCTCTCTTCACTCCCTCTTGCCGTCGACATCGTTGTTCCCGGCTGCACCAATGTCATCGCCGTACTCGTCACTGTCCTCGTCTCCGTCTTTATCGACCAAAGTGGTTATTTTCCGCTTTTTTCTCCTGTGGTGGTTGAGCATGTTAATCTTATTTTATTGTTTAAGAAGCGGTTCCTTATATAAGGACTTGCTCCTCTTCGTTGAAATTTCGGTTCCACCACGTAAGTTTCCTCCAACGCAATTTTTTTCACGATACCAGTTCTTCAGCCTAAGGAACTCTAGAAGCTCCTGCGTTGGAGATGCTCATCCATTGCAAGAGAGAGAGGAGTTAATAGTATTTCAGTGTTGTGTTTGCGACACATATCCATCTCTGAATCCATTGCAGTAGGGATCCATTGGGAGGTCCGGTGGAAATCTAAATTTTATAATTTTACTTTTTAATCCATAAAAATATAATTTTATAATTTAAATTAAAAATTATAGGCTCAGATATAATTACATTTTTAAAGTTAAAGAATGATATATTTTAATTTTATAAGAATATAAAATTTACCAAATTTTTTTATAAAAATTAAGTCCAATCGTTACTAATTTCACAAAAATCAAAAATATATTTTAACCATAACTATTTTAAATTTATAATCAAAGATAAAATCTTAAAAATAAAGTAAAAAATTGTTTGGCCATTTTTAATCAAAAACTCTTAAAAATTATAAGTTGTGTCTTTAATAAGAGAATGTAAGAGTGTATTTGATAATACACTTTAGTAATTTATTTATTTTTAATGAGCGTAATTAAGATTTTTAACTTTATGGTGAAACTCTAAGATAGTTTTACAAATTTTGACTCTTTAAATTAAGTGTGAGATTAGTCATGGATTTACAGTGTAATCATACTTATAGTTTTATACCTTTTCAAGAATGTATTTTACTAGATCAAATTCAAATTATTTTTCATAAACTTAATATGTATTAGTAAATGACTTATAACATTAACTTATAAGCTAATCAAATAAAACTATTAAAGTACATTACCATATACACTTTAAAGAAAGTCACATATTTCTCCTTTCTCATGACTGGTTTTGCAACCGAGCCACCCTAGAACCATGGTTGCAACCCTCAAGCCAGCATAGTGCAGCCACCTTCCTATGTCCAGAAACCTCTAAACAACGCTATCCTTCTACTAGCTAGTTCACTTACATTTTGATGCATTACTCACATCAAATAGAAGCAGCTCGATCCTTATAGATTCCACGTAAATTTATATTAGGAAGTGACAAAATTGGACGAAACACGAACAAAACACCCAAGCAAAAGTGCATTACATATTTTTGGCATTGAAGAATTGGGCCAATTGCTCGGCCTTTTTTTTTTTGTTGGTTAGCCTGGATGTTCTTTACCCTAAAACAAAAAACCAAGTGGTTCTTATACATGTAGAAATTAATGGTTGGCATTTTCTTGTCCCAGAAAAAGTGGTTCGTTCATTAAATTAAATAGAGACAATCATAATCACAAAACACTCAAAAGGAGCTTTTAAAACAACACAGTCAAATGTTCACACTTCACACCTAAGCAAGCAGCTGTTATATAATCAAAGAACGGGGTTGAAAGGACTCCTACTTGGAGCACATAGAGCATTGAATAAACCTTTAAACTTTGTTTGAGAGTTAGGAAGGGAAGAAAAAGAAAGAAATTCAAGGGAAAGGAAATGGAGGAAAATGAGGGAAGTTTCTTCCTTTTTGTTTGGGAGTTAAAAATATATTAAGAGAAGGAAATCGAGAATTAATAAGATGTTAAATGTGAAAATTATATAATTTAAATATAAAAATATATTAAAAATATATTTTAATATATTTTTGAATTTGTAGATGGGTATGTAGGATAATAATTTTAATCACTTTTCCTTTTAAAAACTCCCAAATTGGGGGAATAACAATTTTTAGGCTTCGGAGGATTTCAGAAGAGTTTTAAAAATCCTCAAATCCTTTTCTTCAAAAATTAAAACTCTCAAACAAGAAGATGTCACCACCTAAATCTTTTCCTTCCCCTCTAAAATCTCTCTTCCAAACAAAACCTTAAATTCTACTGCTCCAACCATCAAAAGCTCTACAAAAAGGAAAAAATCACAAACCCCATGCTTTCCCATTCACATTATTTCTTTTAAATTCGACATATATTTTCACAACCAAAAAAAAAAAAAGTTTGTGTGCTCTCCCAGTTAAAATAATTTTATAATTTTGTTACTTGACCTGTGTCTTATAATTCCTCATGTATTATTTTTTTTTTATAATTTAATATCTTGCAATTTTTTTGAAGTGAATATCCTGCAAATTAAAATTGGCTTCAATTGCAAAAATCAATTTAATTATAAGGAACTACTGGTAGTAATGGAGATGAAAAACATTAGTGATGGATCAAAATAGGTTTATTTTCTTTTTTAGTAGGCTTTTATTAGATGTTACGGAAATTTTAGACGAAATAGTGTGCTATACTGCTATCTCATTCTATTTCTATAATAAATATGAACTAATAAGAACGTCATCTCTCCTTAAATTAAATATGCCAAAATTGGTTTATGTGTCGGTCCGGGACAAAACTCATCTAAAGTACTACTTTTTTCCTATACATAAAAAATAAATAAAAATATTTTCTGTTTTTAAATATAAAAAAGTATGATCACTTTCAAGTTTCAAACGAATTTTCTTTTATCCTTTTAGTTATTGTAAAAACTTTAAATGAGACAAGTTATACTGATTTGTGAAAAAAGTTATTCTTAAAAAATGAATAATATCATTAAATACAATCACTATTTAAAATTATTTAATTTAACGAGTATTTCTTAAATAAAATTTTAATTTATAATATTATAAATTAAAGTTAATTATCTTAACTATTTTTATTGTTCTTGATAAATTATATTATATATATATATATACATATATATATATAAGAAAGGTTGTATTATTTTAAAGAATATAAAAATGAAGTTAAATATATAATAAAATAAACAATAAAAAAATAGAGAAGTGCAGAAGACATTATACCCCTCCTTGTTGGGTGTCATCCAATATTAAACAAAGATATTCCTTATTCACATCTTAAATGTTACTTTTTACATTTCGAACGCGATTTCAAGAAGCTAATAGTAATAGTTTTTATATTTCAAATGGGATTCTTTCTTTCTCAACAACTTTCTAACACACAAGTACAAACATAAGGTGTTTTATGATATATATGACAAAATGTACCGAATCCTGATATGATGGAAGGAAGTAGAAGAAGGTGAAGGGTTCCCCAAAAGCCCATGATTTTGTATGTTATCTACGTGTTGCTTAGCATACATATACTTACAATTAAGGTGGAGCAGAAAATATGATAAAAGTGATGTCCCTTCCCTTATGTTTGTCCTTATAAGGTCATTCATGTGCTTGTATAGCTAGGACTGCATGCTAATGTGGAGTGTTCTTTTAGTTCCTGGTTTTTTCATGTCTCCAGATCACAAGGTTTTGTGTTATTATTTTGATTTGATTTGATAGTGTAACTAAGTTTTTGCCATGGTTTGTGATTCAGTTCTTCTTGTTTACCTTAAAGGATATGATGCGTGAAGTTAATATTGTCACATGGATGTTTTGTTTTTCATGGAAATAAATTGATTCCATTAGGAATTATTCACCACATCCCCAAAAGGCTGAATAGTATAATAATTGAGATGAAACAGCAATGAAGTGGAAACTTGCTAAATTTTTCAAGGTTTCAATTGTTTACGGATGATGCATGTTCTCTTTTTAGTTTTTACCTTGATTTGATGTTTGTTTAGTACTTCAATTGGATTTGGTACTCGTTTATTGCTTCCTTGCATGAACATAATATATTGATAAAGGTCGATCTTGGCAATGAGTCACATTGGCTAAATAGTAACCTACATCACACACTACAAAAGGTGTTTGGTTTCCCTTCCTAATAGTAATGTTTAGCTGCGTAAGACAGAAAAAAGAAGACCCCCTTTTTCTTTCTAGCTTATTTATGTCCTGTGAATTAATCTTGTAAAGCAAGAAAGATAGAATATAATATAGAAGAAAGACAAAAAGATAAACCAAAGGTTTAGGCAACCAAGTAATTCCAAGTGACAAATTGATGCTGACACGTGTTTATTTGGTAATTTATTACCTTAAGTAATTAGATGTTTCACATTAAAATGTTCTTTTGTTACATTTAGGCTTTAGCTAGTCAAGCATTATACGTGAAGCATGTAAAACAGTTTAGAGTTTCTGGCCATTTTGGCCTGGATATATGTATCATAGAATTATCATCTCTAGGAGAGAATTTTACCTTATCACTATCAATCCTTGTTGGTTCAAGGGATTAGTCTCCAACTGTGTTTGTGGGAATTTCCTGATTTAAAGACCCAAAAAAAGTGTCTTCTTCAGCAAATCAAGCCTAAACATTGTAAGTAAAATTTGTCTAAGTCATCATTAACTTAAACTGTTGGTTTACTATAGAAGAAAATTTGATTAAGCTGATATTGCATATGCTACTATATTGATATATCTCATCTTTCTCTTCCCACGAATAAGTTCCCTTTTGGGTTTTGAAATTGTGATGGTTTTTAATTTATTTCCTTCAGTTTTGGGTTTTCTTATTCTGGCATGATATGATAGAAACTAGCCACCCAATTATTACACAGATGCCACTTTCCAGGTATATAAATCAGAAAGGGACAATCTAAGGTAGTTTCCCATACTTACTCATGCATAAATATTCACTTCTAATGCTTTAAGGTAGGTCGAGGGTCCACTAGTTTTCTTAGTACCCCCCAAAATTTAGCAGGGTCTCAAATTTAATTAAATAATTAAGTTTCGTCTAGGTAGTTATATGATGCTGAGATCTTATTGGGAGAGTTCAACTATAGAATCAGGTGTAGAATCTAATCTCACCTTAATTTGCAAGATTTGTGTTTACGTTGCAGAAATATTAATTTGTTGCAGATTTTTAAAGTTTGGTGTATAACCCAAGAGTCAAGTGAACTTTATAACGTGTGATCTGTCAGGACATAACAAGAACTTCTCGTATACATTTCATCTCTTGTTAGCTATCTTAGAAGTATATATCACAAGATGATACATAACCAATGAAGTAGAACTATTACAGGCAAGGTGGAACTTAATTTGCCTTTTGGAATAACTCACAAGAATACAACAAATAGTTCCCACCATTTTTGGAGGATGGTTTAAATAAAATTTTAACTAGATTTACAAGAAGGATCTAGAATCTGTTATCCTATATACCCGAAGCTCATATTCTAGGTTTAGAGTCTCTTCTGACCATTAATGCACTAGGGTGGATCAATTATGATATTAGATTAGTCTTATAAGCCAATCATGATATTAGGTCGACTCTATAAGTGTGGATTGTGGAATTAGCATAATTATAAAATTCTCCTAATAATTATTTATACAGTAAAAATAATGTTAATTAAAATCGACAAATTGCATACTTACACAAACTTGTACCTCATTCTTGATGTCTATGGATATTAAACTAACTCTACAAGTGTAGGTCAGTCCACTAAAGAGGTCGAGTTTGACACAAAATCTATTATTCAGTCTTTTATATATGATATGATTCTCAGACAAACAATTCACAATTTCTCAAGTGTCAAACCTAAAAAATGAGCAATAATTCAGCTACACAATCTACACAATTCATGAAACATCAAATTTAAAAGACATAGACGATTGTTCATGATCAATTAAATAGTTCAATTTGAAAATGATTAAATCTTATCAATACATGCATGGTCATTCACTTCACTAGCTAGATAAGAATTTAATTTGGATGCACTGCATTTAGGCATACTTCTCAAGCTTAATGTGTTACGTGATAAGTTGAAGAAGTGATTTTTGGAAAAATTGAAGCTTATGAAGCCTAATTAGTTGTTGAAGATGAACTTACTAGGAATTGATATTTAATTAAAGGGAAAATGTGTTTAATTTGTGATTTTAGTTTTATATTTTTTATCAAGCATGATCAAAGTCTCACTATTTTATAGTGGTGAATTTGGTCTCAATAATTAAAAAATATGAAAATTTAGTCTTTCTTAACTTTAAAAAATATGATAAATTCTTAAAAAAAAAATTAAAGTTTGAGAACCAAATTTATGAATATGAAAATATAAAGACTTAAACCACATTTAATAATTAAAAATGTAAGAACTAAAAACATATTTTTTTCCTTAAATTAAGCACCATATTTCAAGATTTTTCATTCGAATTGCAGGTAAAGTTAATTCTCTTTTGAACTGGACATTCTCTTGTTACTGTTGGGTTTCATGTTTTCGATCTCATGAAAAGAAAAGTTCATTATAAATTCAGAGAAAACTATTTGAAAATAGCAGTAAATAAACCAGCCAACAAGCAAAGGTCAGATATATATGAAGAAATCTTATTCTCACACATCATGTTTGAAAACCCGTTAAAAAAAAGCACTTTTATGACATAAAAGCTATAATTATTAGCTTTTCCATACAGGTAAAACTCACAGTTATAAGATGTATAACCAAACATACTAATATGCAACTCTGGTGGTTATACATTATGAATAATCTTTTTGTCCTTATATTTTTACAATTTTAAAGCATCCCTTGCTTTGGTAGTGCTTTTTTTTTTTATATATAATAATTTCTAAAATAGTTCTAATGAAAATGAATAATTAATCAATACTTCTTCAGTTCTTCTTTTGTTCTGTCCCAAAGTATCTATGCCTTAAACTATTTTTGAGAAAAAAGGCAACACCACTTTGAGACGTCTATAGGCTCCTTAACTTGCCTTCCTTATCAGGTCATGAAATTTTTTATGACATGAAGTACAACCTGTTTGTCACTAATTTGCTCCTAAGCATAAAGAACTGAAAAATATAGTTCGAAAGGATACATTGGACATTTTCTTCTTTTCTATAGCCTATAGATACTCAATTTCATGTATTAATATCCATGTCAATTCATTGCTGAAATTGGACCATATAGAAATATGGATTAACTTTCTCTCTTTCTCAGCAAAAGGACAAGTTAGTGGGCACCTCATTTTCAGGGCCATGATCATAATGGATCCATTGAAGTGTGCACCAAATTTGCATTGAATTATTGGCTCACCTTTATTCTGTCTCTACTAGCATAACCTGTTCAAAGGGACCTAATTTGACTAGTTCCCTAGATTTTTCATAAGTAACTTACATGTCAATTTTGGAAAATGCATTGATGTATGGAGAAGATTCCAGATGTTTTTCGGACACAAATAATCATGAATAGGTAATATTATAAAAAGATAATTTAGGAAAAAAATATTTTTTTATAAGTAATTAACATCATATTAAACCCTTTTCTATTTAGGAAAAAAATTAAAGTTTCCTCTTTCCCTATATTTAATGTTGTGCCTGTGACAAGGAGAAACCATCCGAAACATCAATTCCAAACTCCGAAGTTCTTTACAAGGCCAAAAATAACTATGTCATTCTTTCTGCTTCCAGTGGCCCTATCTACCATCTTTCACTGTGAAATACATTTCTATCTTTATGGGCGTGTTAATGATTTTACCATCTAAGTTCAGAGATATTTATCTTATTTAATATTTGTATGTACTTTCATGAATCTGATTTTCAGTACTATAAGTTTAGACTGAAGTACTTTCCTTTATTAAAAAAAAAAAAAGAGAGAGACTCAAGTACTTTTCCGGTTTTCCCTTCCTTCAAGAAGAAAAGAGGAAAAGAGCAAGGATGTTTACTCGGATCATGGAACAACTATTGTGAAATTGGCTAACAACTATTTATGGTAGTTGCATTAGATAGAATTGAAGTAGAATCCCTTTTATTCATAGGATCTCCAACAAGTTAAGCTGCTGCTTGTTCATGACCAGAAGTTGAGAACAAGGCGAGATTCAACCATAATATATTTGGGTCATGTATGAATATGTTGCTAACTGCTTGTGATGTGAAAATTTATACATGGTGCGTGCAATCCGTGAAGAATTTAACCGGACACGTTTAATTAATGGATCGATTGTATATACTGTATAGGAAAAAAAGTGGGTTTAATTATCAATCCTGTATTATTTTAAGACATTCAATTTAAAAGTTTTAAAATATTCATTTCGATCCAATTAGGCTAATGTTGTGAGCATTGCGAATACCTAACTATTTTTGTTTATGAACAATAATAATTTTTAATCGTTACTATATTTATTATTATTTTTAAAAAATAAAACAAGTCTACCAGATCTGGACATCGACGATGAAGTCGATGGCATCGGAGAAGTTGTCGAGAAGACACTACTATAAAAACTGCATTCCACCGACGTGTTATCGATGATGGTCATTGAAAAATCGACGTTGTAGCATAACCGATGACAATTTTGTAAATTTTTAAACATTAATACAAAAATGAAGTCAGTTTCCCTAATGTCAGTAGTTGTTTACCATGATACAAAGTTGGTTATATATGTTTTCCATTATTCAAAGTCGGTTTTTATAATAACCGACTTTGATTCTTTTTAAAATTTTAAAAACAAATTAGCCCCCCCTTTCTCTGTGCCCCCTTTCTCAAAATCCCTAACCTCCATTGAAGGTCTTCCTCGCGAAGCACCCGTTTTGCACCGTTTGCGATTCTTCCACTGCTCGCCTCAGTGTTTCGCCTTCCACCATTCTCGTACTCGACACCAATGTCGTTCTCAACCAGGTCCGCTTCCTCCTCCATTTTTCTTGCCTTAATTCAACAGAGACTTTTTTTGTGTGTGTGAATTGGAATGTGTGTTGTTTCTGCAGATTGATTTGTTGGAGAATTCGGCGATTGACGATGTTGTGGTGTTGTCCATTGTGTTGGAAGAGGTTAAGAACAAGAACATATCTGTTTACAACCGTATAAGAGCTATCTGTAGCAATTCCATGAGGAAGTTCTTTGTTTTTTCCAATGAATACCACAGGTAGTTCTATTTGGTCCCTTTTTTCGTGACTTACTATTAGTTTGTCCTTTGATGACGATGTTTGAGGTTCCAACTCCTTGCTCCTCTTCTGTCCTCTTCGTTTCTGGTGGATTTGGGAATTCTTTTAAAGTTCTTGATGTCTTAATTGCTAGTTCTTCAGTTTTTTTCTATCATGTTACTCTTTTCCTTTCAATTTTATTTGGTTAATTTGGGTGTGTCTCTGCTGTTCCCGCTCCCCACTGTTAGGAGATATTGGGGTTATTAGTCTTAAAAAGGGAGGAACGTTTACTCTTGGAAATTGATGATTAGGCTATACGAGATTATGTAAAGGCCAATATGGTTATTTTTATTTTAGTATTTGATGTATTCTGAAAAGCTCTACACATTCTTTGCACTCTTGGTGTGGTCTGATTTGTCAACCCACTCTCCTAACATCTTGATTCTTCTGTTCAATAAGCATCAGCACAAGTTGCATGCTTGTCCAATTAGCTCATGTCATAAAAGTGCTAGCATATGTGTGTTGCAATTAAAGAAACCACAACAACAATTATTCCATTTCAGGAACTTTATGTCCTAAAACTTCTTCCCTTCTTTTCTTTATTACTCTTTCTAAATGTTAGTTAATGATGCATTTCAGGGAGCTGTTTCTGCTATTCATATGGTTCACTACTTTCACTTGGTTGTTTTTCCCAAAGGCCTAATCAACTATGTCACTGGCAAAGGCTCAGAAATTGGTGACTTCCTAACAATGCATCCAGGAGTGAACTATATAAGGTGACTATTTGTTCCTTCTAAAAGATGCTATGATAGGATGTTGCCACACATCCTCAATTTCCCATGTGCTAGTAATTTTTCCTCTACTGACTTGTGACAATGCTGTTGGTCAGCTTTACTGGTAGTGATACTGGCATTGCAATTTCAAAGAAGGCAGGCATGATTCCTCTGCAAATGGAATTGGGTGGAAAAGATGCCTGCATTGTACTTGAAGATGTTGACCTGGATTTGGTTGCTGCAAACATTAAAAAGGGAGGTTTTTCATACAGGTAATGGCACATCAGAACTAGTACTTATGAGGCAAGGTTTCTTTTATGAGACCACGTGTTTATATTGATGGCATTGAGCTTTCTGGAAAGGACTGGTGTGGAATAGAAGACCACGTGTGAAGTAAACTAGTTTTCTCTTGTTATTTCCATTGGTTTTTCTAGTTTAGGGTTTTGGTATCCACTTTGCACGCATTATTAAACAATTTTGGAGAAAAGCGCTTCCCATTCTGCTCTGTTTTGGTATCCACTAGGAAGCGGTTGCAGTAGTTGGGATCGAAGTCATCGTTGGCAATGGCGACGGAGGTGGCCGGTGATGGTCATCAGCAACGGGGTAGCGAAGTTAGGGCATTGTGTATGCCTCATGCGACGCAGTCATAGGCATAGTGACCTCTTCTGAGCGTGTCGAAGATGCCCAACCAGCGCTGCTCCTTCGAATATGAGAAGTGCAAGGGTAAGTTATTAGCACTATCAGCAACAACGTGAAATTTTAAAAATAATAATAAATATAGTCGCAACTTTTAGCCGTTACTATTTTAAAGAAAATCGTCATTCATAATGCGAACGGGGTTAGTTTAATTAGATGAAAATGACTAAATTGATGTATTTAAAAAAAAAAAACTGAAGATTAAAGTGAATTTTTAAAAATAATATGAGACTAAATCGAAATTAATTTAGTAGTGAAAAGAAAAAAATTAAAGAAAAGAGAAAGTAAAAAATAAGATACTTTTTAAGTTGTTGGTTAAAGAGAAAGTGCCAGGAGAAGAGATAAAAAAATTTTCTTGTTTAGTAGTGTAAAAAATATAAAAATTATATAAAATCACATAAATTCTTTCAATATAAATAAGATATAATAAAACTAAGGACATTTTTATCTTTTAGACTAAAAGTAGGCTTCTTTTTCCTCTCTTGCTTTCAAATCCAACGAAATCTAATCAAAAAGGAAAAAAAAAAAATCAAAGAAACCTAAAAACATATGTACTTTTTTTCCATGTGTGTAAGAAGCTCCCAAACAAGGGAAGCTAAGAAATCAATATTGAGCAATTTTCTATCTTCTTTTATTCTTTTCTTTTAAAATTTGTGGTGTCAGAAATAGGATAAACATCCTTATTTTTAGATACCTCAAAAATACAAATACGTTATTAATATGTTTCTCTCTTTTTTACATTATTTCTTTCTTTTATCAGATCATATTACTCATCGTGTCAATTCCTTAATTTGAACTGAACATGAATCTTTAAGCATTGTTGTGGCTCTGCATTATCATATAAATGATTATCCAGCCAAAACAAAAAGTGGTTGTATTGAATCTTCTCCCACCTGCCTAGAATTAATTCTGGCTTTCGTGAGAACGAGTACGTGTCATATTAAAAAGTCATGTTTAAATATTATAATTATATGATATTACAATCCATTTGGCTTAATGTAATGTACTGAGGGAACATTTAGAAGAATTTATTTGATTTTAGAAAAGTGAGTTATGATTTTTTTATTTATAAAATTATCAAATTAAGTTTTTTTTTTAATTTATCTCAATATACTTATGATATAAACTCTATGTAATAAGGGTTGATCAAAATGTTTATTCAATTTTTTGTGTGTGTGAATGTTTATTCAAATTAAATAGAATATACTAAAATGCTAAATGCAGAATTAATTTGCTGATGACTTTTTTTGGTATGTATCCTACTTCAAATTCATGCAACCAAAATCTAATTTTTTAGTGATGGGAAGCAAATCCCTAAAGTTTTTCACTGCAATTAAGTTGCAATTGACCCAAGGCATCTTTGATACCATATGATGGTTAGAACTTGAATTGAGTTTGAATAATCTCATCGTATTTTAAGCAGTATCGTGTTGGAAGAAGTGGATATCGTTTTCAAAAAATAGTGTTGACTATTATTGACACTGAAGTTTAATTGATTTTATAGACAAAGCATCTAGTCCCTTCCTTAATTAATGGTGGGTGTCTTTTTCTTTCCTTTGCTCCTGTACTATTCTTTTTTTCCTTGAGCTAAGTGCCGACGTTTGTATTTTTCTCATACATATTATTTTCTTTTCCCTGTCACATGCACATTGAGAAGCACGCAGAAGTCCATGATTTGGCCAAGTATAGGGGTTGGTGGAATGGGAACATAATAAGGGGTGTTAGTTAAGGTGAATATTATATTTAAAGTTTCATTAATATAATATATTATTTTTTTATTGATTATGAAATTGACCATTAAAATTTAATAATTAAGTATTATTATATTTATTTTAAATATATAAACTGACTAATTTATTTAATGTACTTTTTATAATTTGGTTTGAAAAATTTTAATTTTAAAAATCATTTTAATCAATAGCAATCATTATAAGTATTATCAAAATAAAAAAATGTATGTATTTAAATGATAATATAATCTTTTGAAATAACTTAATCGATTTAATGGAATATGTGAATTTTATTTTGTTTATATTCTTTGTATATTTTTAAAAAAATTGTTAAACATTATAATATTTTCTAGAGCTTAAATTTGTTTCAAGATTAATATATTTTTCTATTTATTCTCCATCAAAGTTTTTAATTTTTAAGATTCAAATAAATAAAAAAATGTAACATGATTTTATATTCTAAAAATTGTTTAATTTGAGTTTTAATAGAAGCAGAAACTAAATCTAATTTGTATATAAATTAATCAATATAAAAAATCTCTAATTAATTGTGTGATATTATCAT